>CM040769.1:24455465-24462965 GCA_022829085.1 Abramis brama
ACAGGACCAGGTAGGTAAAAAGGTAAGAATATTTACATTTTGACATGTTTACATATTTACAGTCTAGTATTTACAAGATTATTATTATGGAGGTGGCTGTCCAGGTTTTTTCTGCTGGCGCTGTTCTACCAGCCACTCCTCTAAAGATTTGCCACCAGAGACACTGGGGCAAAACGTGGCACTGCCGAAGCGGCTGTGGCCGAACTCCTTAGTTTTGGGCTTGCCACACTTAGAGCATTTGTTATATGCCACTTCACGGACATATTTCCTTCTGTGGGCTCCACTGGCCTCCTCTTCTGCCCTGCGTCGCCTGTTCCTCTGAGTGAAGCGGGACACAGACACCGGGGCAGTGGGAGCAGGAGCCTCTGGCGCGTCAGGAAACACTGGAGTTGGAGCCAGGAGAGGAGCAGCTGAAGGGCCACCTGCAGCTGCTGCCATCATGGTGGGCACAGGGTTCAATAAAATGAACTGGGGCAGTGGCACAGGAACTGGGGGAGGAGTAGGAGCTGCTGGGGTAATGGGCCGCACAATTGTAGCACTGGCAGGTCGTTTGCCCGGCCGTAGCTTAGGAGCCTGTCCCGCTCTGTTAGGAGGAAGGACAAACTCGTGCCGGACCCCTGATGTGGAGGGAACTGGGGGAGGAGTAGGAGCTGCTGGGGTAATGGGCCGCACAATTGTAGCACTGGCAGGTCGTTTGCCCGGCCGTAGCTTAGGAGCCTGTCCCGCTCTGTTAGGAGGAAGGACAAACTCGTGCCGGGCCCCTGATGTGGAGGGAGCCTCATCCAGCCTTTCCCGCGGAGCAGGAAGCTGTGAGCTGGCCACAGCGATGCGGTCTTCTGCAGCAAGGCCCTGGGAAAGGACAGTCACTTCCTGGGTGTTCTCCCTTCGATTAAACCTGCAATCAAAAAATGTATTCATTATAAATAACTGCTATCCCTTTCTTTCAAATGTCAATGTAAAACCATGCTTACCACTGAGTGAGAGTCCTCTGATTCAGTACAAACAGCTGAAGTGACGTGGCCTCCATCAGAGTGTGGCAGTTCAGCACCAGGTCTCGGATGTGGTGGTAATCGTTGAGCACCTTAGTCCAACGAGGAAGACGGACTCCATCTTTCTTAGTTGGGGACTTGTGCAGTGCACACAGTTTGATGCACATGGCCTCAACTAAGCGACTGGTGCTGGGCCACTGAGCCGGCCCCCCAGGATGACCGATCAGGCACCTCTTCACACTCTCCACACCTGGTGTCACTCCTGTGTTTTTCGGAGCCTTGAAGCGTCCGTGGGTCAGTTTGGGCTGGTGTCTGGGCTGATAGTGGATCCTCCTCTTGTCCCCATCAGGAAGAGCAGTCCACAGACGGATGACCTCTGTGACCTGCTGCTCATCCAGGTAGAGTGCCTGACGGAGGGACACCAGGTACTCAGCCAGATCCTGCACCTTATCCCAGCCCGCAACGCCATCGGGTCCAAGAACAGGAGCCTGCAGGGAAGCATTACAATAAAAATACACAGCATGTTAAATGTCAGAGTGTAAAAGCAAAAAGAAACTAATAATGAGCAGCTTACTTACAGGAGCCTGGTCTGCAACACTGGACCCAGTTGATGTTGCAGGAGCAGAGGCAGCACTTGGCTGGACAGAAGGCTGTGGAGGAGACTGCAGAGGAGGGTGAACCGGGCGCTGCAGAGGAGGGTGTAGAAGAGGCAGAGAAGGGCACTGCTGAGGAGACTGCAGAGGAAGCTGGACAGAGTGCAGAGGAGGCTGAGCAGGGCGCAGAGAAGGAGATTGCAGAGGAGGCTGGGCAGGGCGCAGAAGAGGAGACTGCAGAGGAGGCTGGGCAGGGCGCAGAAGAGGAGACTGCAGAGGAGGCTGGGCAGGGCGCTGCAGTCCTTGGCTGGATGTGGGTGGCTGTAGTGAGGATGGTCCTGGTGCAGAGGGACAGGGGTTGAAGGTCTGGGGGCCGCTGCTGTGGACTGGGACAGTCTCAAAGGGGTCATAGAGGACTGGCACTGTGAGATCCTCAGGTTCCTCCTCAACGAAGCCTTCGTCCTGCACCACCTCATCATCCATCTGCTCAACCAGCCGATCCTCCTCTTCTGGGTTATCCATAATAGTCAGGGATTTCCCAGACTGACTGTACAGATACTCCATACCCAGCAGCTCCCCTGCAAAAGAACACACATACAAAGCACATTCACATTATTATAGCTGTAGTGGCTATTTGTCCATAACAAACTGAAACAAACAAACAATCAAACCTTTCAAAGTTTGATCGTTTGTAGGCTTGACGCAGTTTAACAGATCAAAAAATGAAAATAATAAACAAGAAAATAATAAGCATAAATGCTAAATAAAGCAAATTCACTTTAGCAAAAGAAAGCAAAGAAATTAGGTTATAAAGGCTCAAATTAAGCCTAAATTAAACAAAGTACAAATAACTCCAACAATAGTTGAAGTATTTGAAATAAAATATAAAAATGTACACTCAAACACTCATACACCTGTATAATGTATAATCTTTTGTTTGAGTTAACATGAATAATTCTCACCTGTGTAAGCCCCTGGAGGCTGGTAGCGCTCATCCAGGGACATCTTCAGCACTTTGCGGCTGAGCCGGTCCATTGCCTCCCTCTCAGCGCTGCTGTAGGTCCTCAGGTCAGTCTTTCCCCTCACTGCTTCATCCATCCGGTCCTGGTTCCAGCGCATCAGGCCTTCCAGGAGATAGGCCTGGAAATGTGCATCACTGGCACTGGTCCCTAGAGGTTAAATAAAGGCAAATATATGTAATCTATGTATTCAGAACGGCAGAACAGGTTATAAAAGTTTTAAGTTTTTAGCAGGTTATAAAAGTTATAACCTACCTGGGATGAAGCGATTTAAATGGAGGTGGAAAGACTCCAAGGAGGTGGAGCCACGAGCACAGCGATAGCAGCTGAGCTCCACACCACCCTTCTTCACTGTGCCTGTCTTCTGGTACAGAGGGAAGCCCTCTGGGTCCTGAATACAGGTGATGTGCCTCTGCTGGTCCATCCAGATCTGTTGGATGCGCTCGTGGTCCAGCAGTGGTACACCCAGAGTGTCCCTCCCCTTCTCACTGTCCATCTCTTCAATGAGCGCCTTGATCCTCCTGGTGGTCTCCTCCACTCCTCTGGTCCGCTTGCGACAGTGCAGCGCCAACTCCTTCCTGGTGATCAGCTTATCCAGGGCCTTCTCTGAGACTGGACAAGCTCCTCTGGCCTGTAGCTCCCCCTGTTTGGCCAACCGAAGAGCAGCGACATCATCTGGATCCAGCTCAAAGATGTACCTGGAAAGCCGAGTCATGAAGGTGCCGTAGAGCTGATGAGACTCCGTGATGACACCTGCTGCAAAGCGCCGCATGAAGTGCCAAATGTCTAGGCGCACTTGGAGTTCATCCCACTCTGTGAACATGGCTCTGACCTGCGACTGTCCGTGTGCGTGTGGGCTGCAGCAGTCTCTGTCCACATACATGACGGCGGGCGGTGCCACTCCCGCCTCCCTGTACCTCTTCATGAGACCCGCCGCCATGGGCCACAGTCCATGCCCCTCTGCCGCTGTGAGCACTGACACCAACACCTGGCCGTGCTCATTGCCTACATTAGTGCACCAACCAGCAGTGTTGGCAGCAGCACCGGCCAGTTTTTTGGTGACCTATGTAAAAAAAAACCAGTAGAATAAACAAATGTAAGAAAAATGTAAGATAATAACAATTATTATTATTCAAACTTGACTTTTTATACCTTTTTGGTGGAGTCCATCTTGAGGACAGAGCCAAAGACAGAGGTTATTTTGGCCTTGACCTCAGGTAGCCGCGAGAGGACGTCCCTGGCATACACAGACAGCAGCCACTTGGGTTTGGGGATGGGTGGGAGGGGCGGAGGCGCAGAAAAGACTGGAGGCTCAATGATGGAGGAGTCTGTGAAGGGCTCACAGACAGTGAGGTACTCCAGCGTCCGCTGTGACCACGCTGAGGTGTGCTGCTCCTGCAGCTTTTTGTGAAGCTGCGTGACAGTGTTGCCCCGGGTCCTCTCCCGCATCATTATGACTACACGGTAGTCACACGTGTACCTACAGACAGTCAAATAATTCTGTTCAGTGCCACATCTTGTTATTTCAATGTTAATGTCAGTAAAGCAATGTATTTGATTTTATACAGTACAACAAATTACAGTGCATTGCTCTAAATATGAATGTGTTCTACCTGTATGTCAGAATGGCGGGGAATTTTCTGCGGTGTCCCATGTCGAGCTGTCCCAGGATGTCTTCAGACCAGGCTGGATACTTCTTCTTGCACCCTTTGCACTCCAGATACTCTGTGGCCATGTCATACCACCCGTCTATGTCCAGGACCTTGCGCACAGTGCGATAAAGGCCAGCAGCTGTCAGCTTGTGGTTATTGCAGGCTGGCTTGACACAGACAAGTGGAATGGACCACATCTTCAGTGGCATCCAGAGGAAAAGAGGGCGGCAGAAGAAGATATCAGGAGAAGCAGGGGGCTGGGTGAAGACGGTCGGGGGCTGGGGAGGGTACCACCAGAAGTTGGGATGTGGCGTCAGCTCAGGCTTCCCTGTTTTTGTGTTGGCCCTGAACAGAGTCTTCCCGATCCAGTCCTGCTGGAAAGATGGGAGTTGCTCATTCCAGTGGACAGGAAGCTCTGCAGGCGAATGGGATACCTGGTCAGGGGTCCACAATGCTGGAGGAGCAGGAGCAGGAGCAGGGGCAGGAGCACGAGCCGGGGCAGGAGCAGGGCCTCTCGAGGCCGCAGTGGCTGGAGCGTAAAAAGACACAACATAATTATCTTATTGTTTTAGACTTTCACTGCATGACTTTCTCATCTCTGCTGGACAGCTACTGCGGTTACAAGGTTTAGTGCAAAGCATGTATGATTAGTATACAGGCGACATGATGATGAAACGATGGAAGGAAGCAGTGAAAATCATCCTGTTTTTCACCCAAGCACCATTAGGACAAATACAAGAAGAAAAATGAGATGGGATCAGCCAAGTGTGAAGCAAAGCAGCCCAAACACTGTGAGCGCCTCTAACTACAACAGCCACTTATTCCAAGGGGAGTGGGGGACGTGTGAGATGACAAGAATGAGCTTTAGTAAGTGATTATGATAAAAAATGAAATAAAAACCTTTTACATACACCTTTAAATTCCCTTTTTGCTTTGAAGATGTTCACTCAAAGAGTGAATGTAGATTGACACCTGAGAAGTGCCATTCCTCTGTGTTGTAAAATAAAAGAATATGATGTCATTTAAAAAATACTGTTGTCACAGAATTGTTTGTAAAATATTGTTTAAGATTTACATACCTTGAGGAAGTTGCTCCTCAGCTTGTGAGGCTACAGTTGCCATCTCCTCGTCATCTTCCTCCTCAAAAAAATCCCTAGCAGCAGAGTCTGTAAAATAACATAAAACACTAAGCACATGTCACCAACACACTTGTATGCGTTAAAGTGATACTCACCACATGTAAAGAGCCGTCTCCGGGCTGCGGACTCAGACGCAGGAGGGAAACGTGGTCCTGCAGCTGTTGTTTACAAAACACGTATTTTCGTTAGACATATATACTGCATAATATATACTGTAATGACTTTAAAGCTTGCAAATCACTTACAGGGTTTGGCTGGAGACAAAATCTTTTGTGCCAGCTGTGAAGCAGATAAATGCTTCCCCCGCGCCAACAGGGTCTTCACGTTGGTAGCCAGCAGTGGCCTGTTCTGAGTGGCAGCAGGTGGAGGAGGAACAGACACAGTGGCAGTGGGCACAGCAGCAGTGGGGGCAGATGCAGCGGGCACAGTGGTGGTGGGCACGTGGGCTGGAGCCTGCCTCTTCAGCACGTATGCTTTGAAAAGGGCCATGTTGGTGTTGGGCCTGGCCTTTGCCTTCTTCAGGTAGGTGATGAGAGCCTGGGCCTCCTTGCTTGGGTCCTCATACACCTCCTTCATTGACCTACCCTTAAAATCACCAAACTCCACCATCAGACATCCAGAGTCTCCCGTCCTCTGGGCCTCCTGCAGCATGGCCTGTTTTTTCTGATACACCTCCACAGCCTCGCCTACCTCCCTGATCTGCGAGGTGTATCTGAGGAACATGTGTTTGTTGGCCGACAGCGGGTTGTCCCTCTCCTCCTCCCCCAAAATGCTGCTGACCAGATACACGGCATACCCCAGTGAGTTTTCCAGCAGCCACAGGAACCTCTGGCCCTGGTGTTTCCCAAACTGGATCTTGCAGTGAGCCAGAACCAGGAACTGGTCTCCAGGATTCCCTCCATTCTGCCTCACAAAGGCAGTGGCCTCAGCCAGGACCTCCTCCTTACACCTGGCCCTCCCTGCCACCACGATCTGACTCCTATTGGCCTCCTCAGTTGGCCCCATTAGGAGTCGACCCTCAGAGGTTTTTCGGAAAACCGGGTATGCATACATAATCTGAAAGGACACAGGCATAACAGAACGTTACATAGCTGTCATATTCCAACTGAAAGTATTTTACTACACCATTTGGTTTTAATGTAATTAATTAATGATCATATGTTTTATGAATTGATTTTACCAGCATTATTGTTATTTTATACAACTGTGAATCACTTTGAATTGCCTTGTGTACAAATTGTGCTCTACAAATAAACTGTCTTGATTGCGTATATGACTGTAAATCATTTAATAATTGAAACACTGGATTTATAAAACCTTTCAGCATTCAATGAACTTACAATGGTGGGCTTAATTCATTTACAAATCATTCACTGCTGCCCTGGAGTCGCTAAGTAATTGTAGTAGCATCTTATCATATTTAGCTATGTTGTACTACCCACAGTATCTTGACAGCATCAAGGCCGGGATGTAACTATTATTTTATACATAAAATAGTTCTTGGTACAATCTTGCTGGTATCATGAAATGCATAAATCGTTTTGTTTTGTTTAGCTTTTGTGGCATATCTTTTATAACATAGTTGAGAATCATCTTTATACAAAGTTTGGTATATCAAATCCTGAAACCTAAAAAATTATTGGTGATTTAAAAAAACAAAACATTGTTTTTGCCTATTCATGTCTTTTTAAATAAAATAACAATCATAATAATAAATGAGTCCTGGTGTCCTCTACAGAGGACATAGTATAACATATATATGAATAAAACATTATTTAAAAAAAAAAAAGTTTTTTGTAAAAAGTGTTCTTATGCATTATCAAAATAATGTAATGACACAAAAAAATACTAAATTAACACACAAAAAAAATTGGTCTCAGGAGGACATAGCTTAATTAGCGGCCGGCTAATTAACTTGACAGTAGTGACATGTTTTTTACTGTATTTATCATGGGAAAAGTTACAGGTTCACAGGTACTTAAGAAAACGTGTGCTAGCTAGCTATATTGGAATGTTTTATTTTCCCAAAATACACACTGTATACGAATAAATAATGAACGAATATACAGTAATGAAGAATAGCCTTACCTGTTGCTGTTGCAAAGATG
>CM040769.1:24465465-24472965 GCA_022829085.1 Abramis brama
TATTCGGGCTATATTCCTGTGCGTTATGGAGGAGTTTTAGTTACATTTGAAACAAGTCACCCTCCGCGGGCTGGGCTCGAACCCGTGTTCTGCGCGACTATAGTGTGTGATCAACTGCGCCTGCGCCTGGTTTAATAAAACAAATAAAAATGTTTCTTCAAATATGTTTTTGTGTGTGTGGGATTGATTGATATGATTTATCAGATTTATTTTAGGACACTTCAAATGTTTTATTAAAATGAATACACACAAATATTGAAATGACACTTCAAATGTAAAATGTTTTATTAAAATGAATACACACAAATATTGAAATAAGTACACACACACATACAAATATATGTACATACACAAAATATATATAGGACATTATGTACAGATTGCACATTCCAGTCCCAAGGCAATTAAAAGCAGCACGATGAATAAGAGTGTGAACAGTATTTATTTACTAAAACTAAGTACAAGACATTAATAAACAACAATAAACAACTAACAATGTAGAAATAGAATAGAACATTCTGTAATATAAATGAAACAAACAAGACATAACAGAAAGATGGAAAAAAAAGAACATTAACTGTATTTACACATAGATATGTATTTACAGGTATTTACAAACAATCTTTACTGGCATAGATGATGTTTACTTACACATATTTATTTACACTAATGGCTGTACAGGACCAGGTAGGTAAAAAGGTAAGAATATTTACATTTTGACATGTTTACATATTTACAGTCTAGTATTTACAAGATTATTATTATGGAGGTGGCTGTCCAGGTTTTTTCTGCTGGCGCTGTTCTACCAGCCACTCCTCTAAAGATTTGCCACCAGAGACACTGGGGCAAAACGTGGCACTGCCGAAGCGGCTGTGGCCGAACTCCTTAGTTTTGGGCTTGCCACACTTAGAGCATTTGTTATATGCCACTTCACGGACATATTTCCTTCTGTGGGCTCCACTGGCCTCCTCTTCTGCCCTGCGTCGCCTGTTCCTCTGAGTGAAGCGGGACACAGACACCGGGGCAGTGGGAGCAGGAGCCTCTGGCGCGTCAGGAAACACTGGAGTTGGAGCCAGGAGAGGAGCAGCTGAAGGGCCACCTGCAGCTGCTGCCATCATGGTGGGCACAGGGTTCAATAAAATGAACTGGGGCAGTGGCACAGGAACTGGGGGAGGAGTAGGAGCTGCTGGGGTAATGGGCCGCACAATTGTAGCACTGGCAGGTCGTTTGCCCGGCCGTAGCTTAGGAGCCTGTCCCGCTCTGTTAGGAGGAAGGACAAACTCGTGCCGGACCCCTGATGTGGAGGGAACTGGGGGAGGAGTAGGAGCTGCTGGGGTAATGGGCCGCACAATTGTAGCACTGGCAGGTCGTTTGCCCGGCCGTAGCTTAGGAGCCTGTCCCGCTCTGTTAGGAGGAAGGACAAACTCGTGCCGGACCCCTGATGTGGAGGGAACTGGGGGAGGAGTAGGAGCTGCTGGGGTAATGGGCCGCACAATTGTAGCACTGGCAGGTCGTTTGCCCGGCCGTAGCTTAGGAGCCTGTCCCGCTCTGTTAGGAGGAAGGACAAACTCGTGCCGGGCCCCTGATGTGGAGGGAGCCTCATCCAGCCTTTCCCGCGGAGCAGGAAGCTGTGAGCTGGCCACAGCGATGCGGTCTTCTGCAGCAAGGCCCTGGGAAAGGACAGTCACTTCCTGGGTGTTCTCCCTTCGATTAAACCTGCAATCAAAAAATGTATTCATTATAAATAACTGCTATCCCTTTCTTTCAAATGTCAATGTAAAACCATGCTTACCACTGAGTGAGAGTCCTCTGATTCAGTACAAACAGCTGAAGTGACGTGGCCTCCATCAGAGTGTGGCAGTTCAGCACCAGGTCTCGGATGTGGTGGTAATCGTTGAGCACCTTAGTCCAACGAGGAAGACGGACTCCATCTTTCTTAGTTGGGGACTTGTGCAGTGCACACAGTTTGATGCACATGGCCTCAACTAAGCGACTGGTGCTGGGCCACTGAGCCGGCCCCCCAGGATGACCGATCAGGCACCTCTTCACACTCTCCACACCTGGTGTCACTCCTGTGTTTTTCGGAGCCTTGAAGCGTCCGTGGGTCAGTTTGGGCTGGTGTCTGGGCTGATAGTTGATCCTCCTCTTGTCCCCATCAGGAAGAGCAGTCCACAGACGGATGACCTCTGTGACCTGCTGCTCATCCAGGTAGAGTGCCTGACGGAGGGACACCAGGTACTCAGCCAGATCCTGCACCTTATCCCAGCCCGCAACGCCATCGGGTCCAAGAACAGGAGCCTGCAGGGAAGCATTACAATAAAAATACACAGCATGTTAAATGTCAGAGTGTAAAAGCAAAAAGAAACTAATAATGAGCAGCTTACTTACAGGAGCCTGGTCTGCAACACTGGACCCAGTTGATGTTGCAGGAGCAGAGGCAGCACTTGGCTGGACAGAAGGCTGTGGAGGAGACTGCAGAGGAGGGTGAACCGGGCGCTGCAGAGGAGGGTGTAGAAGAGGCAGAGAAGGGCACTGCTGAGGAGACTGCAGAGGAAGCTGGACAGAGTGCAGAGGAGGCTGAGCAGGGCGCAGAGAAGGAGATTGCAGAGGAGGCTGGGCAGGGCGCAGAAGAGGAGACTGCAGAGGAGGCTGGGCAGGGCGCAGAAGAGGAGACTGCAGAGGAGGCTGGGCAGGGCGCTGCAGTCCTTGGCTGGATGTGGGTGGCTGTAGTGAGGATGGTCCTGGTGCAGAGGGACAGGGGTTGAAGGTCTGGGGGCCGCTGCTGTGGACTGGGACAGTCTCAAAGGGGTCATAGAGGACTGGCACTGTGAGATCCTCAGGTTCCTCCTCAACGAAGCCTTCGTCCTGCACCACCTCATCATCCATCTGCTCAACCAGCCGATCCTCCTCTTCTGGGTTATCCATAATAGTCAGGGATTTCCCAGACTGACTGTACAGATACTCCATACCCAGCAGCTCCCCTGCAAAAGAACACACATACAAAGCACATTCACATTATTATAGCTGTAGTGGCTATTTGTCCATAACAAACTGAAACAAACAAACAATCAAACCTTTCAAAGTTTGATCGTTTGTAGGCTTGACGCAGTTTAACAGATCAAAAAATGAAAATAATAAACAAGAAAATAATAAGCATAAATGCTAAATAAAGCAAATTCACTTTAGCAAAAGAAAGCAAAGAAATTAGGTTATAAAGGCTCAAATTAAGCCTAAATTAAACAAAGTACAAATAACTCCAACAATAGTTGAAGTATTTGAAATAAAATATAAAAATGTACACTCAAACACTCATACACCTGTATAATGTATAATCTTTTGTTTGAGTTAACATGAATAATTCTCACCTGTGTAAGCCCCTGGAGGCTGGTAGCGCTCATCCAGGGACATCTTCAGCACTTTGCGGCTGAGCCGGTCCATTGCCTCCCTCTCAGCGCTGCTGTAGGTCCTCAGGTCAGTCTTTCCCCTCACTGCTTCATCCATCCGGTCCTGGTTCCAGCGCATCAGGCCTTCCAGGAGATAGGCCTGGAAATGTGCATCACTGGCACTGGTCCCTAGAGGTTAAATAAAGGCAAATATATGTAATCTATGTATTCAGAACGGCAGAACAGGTTATAAAAGTTTTAAGTTTTTAGCAGGTTATAAAAGTTATAACCTACCTGGGATGAAGCGATTTAAATGGAGGTGGAAAGACTCCAAGGAGGTGGAGCCACGAGCACAGCGATAGCAGCTGAGCTCCACACCACCCTTCTTCACTGTGCCTGTCTTCTGGTACAGAGGGAAGCCCTCTGGGTCCTGAATACAGGTGATGTGCCTCTGCTGGTCCATCCAGATCTGTTGGATGCGCTCGTGGTCCAGCAGTGGTACACCCAGAGTGTCCCTCCCCTTCTCACTGTCCATCTCTTCAATGAGCGCCTTGATCCTCCTGGTGGTCTCCTCCACTCCTCTGGTCCGCTTGCGACAGTGCAGCGCCAACTCCTTCCTGGTGATCAGCTTATCCAGGGCCTTCTCTGAGACTGGACAAGCTCCTCTGGCCTGTAGCTCCCCCTGTTTGGCCAACCGAAGAGCAGCGACATCATCTGGATCCAGCTCAAAGATGTACCTGGAAAGCCGAGTCATGAAGGTGCCGTAGAGCTGATGAGACTCCGTGATGACACCTGCTGCAAAGCGCCGCATGAAGTGCCAAATGTCTAGGCGCACTTGGAGCTCATCCCACTCTGTGAACATGGCTCTGACCTGCGACTGTCCGTGTGCGTGTGGGCTGCAGCAGTCTCTGTCCACATACATGACGGCGGGCGGTGCCACTCCCGCCTCCCTGTACCTCTTCATGAGACCCGCCGCCATGGGCCACAGTCCATGCCCCTCTGCCGCTGTGAGCACTGACACCAACACCTGGCCGTGCTCATTGCCTACATTAGTGCACCAACCAGCAGTGTTGGCAGCAGCACCGGCCAGTTTTTTGGTGACCTATGTAAAAAAAAAAACAGTAGAATAAACAAATGTAAGAAAAATGTAAGATAATAACAATTATTATTATTCAAACTTGACTTTTTATACCTTTTTGGTGGAGTCCATCTTGAGGACAGAGCCAAAGACAGAGGTTATTTTGGCCTTGACCTCAGGTAGCCGCGAGAGGACGTCCCTGGCATACACAGACAGCAGCCACTTGGGTTTGGGGATGGGTGGGAGGGGCGGAGGCGCAGAAAAGACTGGAGGCTCAATGATGGAGGAGTCTGTGAAGGGCTCACAGACAGTGAGGTACTCCAGCGTCCGCTGTGACCACGCTGAGGTGTGCTGCTCCTGCAGCTTTTTGTGAAGCTGCGTGACAGTGTTGCCCCGGGTCCTCTCCCGCATCATTATGACTACACGGTAGTCACACGTGTACCTACAGACAGTCAAATAATTCTGTTCAGTGCCACATCTTGTTATTTCAATGTTAATGTCAGTAAAGCAATGTATTTGATTTTATACAGTACAACAAATTACAGTGCATTGCTCTAAATATGAATGTGTTCTACCTGTATGTCAGAATGGCGGGGAATTTTCTGCGGTGTCCCATGTCGAGCTGTCCCAGGATGTCTTCAGACCAGGCTGGATACTTCTTCTTGCACCCTTTGCACTCCAGATACTCTGTGGCCATGTCATACCACCCGTCTATGTCCAGGACCTTGCGCACAGTGCGATAAAGGCCAGCAGCTGTCAGCTTGTGGTTATTGCAGGCTGGCTTGACACAGACAAGTGGAATGGACCACATCTTCAGTGGCATCCAGAGGAAAAGAGGGCGGCAGAAGAAGATATCAGGAGAAGCAGGGGGCTGGGTGAAGACGGTCGGGGGCTGGGGAGGGTACCACCAGAAGTTGGGATGTGGCGTCAGCTCAGGCTTCCCTGTTTTTGTGTTGGCCCTGAACAGAGTCTTCCCGATCCAGTCCTGCTGGAAAGATGGGAGTTGCTCATTCCAGTGGACAGGAAGCTCTGCAGGCGAATGGGATACCTGGTCAGGGGTCCACAATGCTGGAGGAGCAGGAGCAGGAGCAGGGGCAGGAGCACGAGCCGGGGCAGGAGCAGGGCCTCTCGAGGCCGCAGTGGCTGGAGCGTAAAAAGACACAACATAATTATCTTATTGTTTTAGACTTTCACTGCATGACTTTCTCATCTCTGCTGGACAGCTACTGCGGTTACAAGGTTTAGTGCAAAGCATGTATGATTAGTAGACAGGCGACATGATGATGAAACGATGGAAGGAAGCAGTGAAAATCATCCTGTTTTTCACCCAAGCACCATTAGGACAAATACAAGAAGAAAAATGAGATGGGATCAGCCAAGTGTGAAGCAAAGCAGCCCAAACACTGTGAGCACCTCTAACTACAACAGCCACTTATTCCAAGGGGAGTGGGGGACGTGTGAGATGACAAGAATGAGCTTTAGTAAGTGATTATGATAAAAAATGAAATAAAAACCTTTTACATACACCTTTAAATTCCCTTTTTGCTTTGAAGATGTTCACTCAAAGAGTGAATGTAGATTGACACCTGAGAAGTGCCATTCCTCTGTGTTGTAAAATAAAAGAATATGATGTCATTTAAAAAATACTGTTGTCACAGAATTGTTTGTAAAATATTGTTTAAGATTTACATACCTTGAGGAAGTTGCTCCTCAGCTTGTGAGGCTACAGTTGCCATCTCCTCGTCATCTTCCTCCTCAAAAAAATCCCTAGCAGCAGAGTCTGTAAAATAACATAAAACACTAAGCACATGTCACCAACACACTTGTATGCGTTAAAGTGATACTCACCACATGTAAAGAGCCGTCTCCGGGCTGCGGACTCAGACGCAGGAGGGAAACGTGGTCCTGCAGCTGTTGTTTACAAAACACGTATTTTCGTTAGACATATATACTGCATAATATATACTGTAATGACTTTAAAGCTTGCAAATCACTTACAGGGTTTGGCTGGAGACAAAATCTTTTGTGCCAGCTGTGAAGCAGATAAATGCTTCCCCCGCGCCAACAGGGTCTTCACGTTGGTAGCCAGCAGTGGCCTGTTCTGAGTGGCAGCAGGTGGAGGAGGAACAGACACAGTGGCAGTGGGCACAGCAGCAGTGGGGGCAGATGCAGCGGGCACAGTGGTGGTGGGCACGTGGGCTGGAGCCTGCCTCTTCAGCACGTATGCTTTGAAAAGGGCCATGTTGGTGTTGGGCCTGGCCTTTGCCTTCTTCAGGTAGGTGATGAGAGCCTGGGCCTCCTTGCTTGGGTCCTCATACACCTCCTTCATTGACCTACCCTTAAAATCACCAAACTCCACCATCAGACATCCAAAGTCTCCCGTCCTCTGGGCCTCCTGCAGCATGGCCTGTTTTTTCTGATACACCTCCACAGCCTCGCCTACCTCCCTGATCTGCGAGGTGTATCTGAGGAACATGTGTTTGTTGGCCGACAGCGGGTTGTCCCTCTCCTCCTCCCCCAAAATGCTGCTGACCAGATACACGGCATACCCCAGTGAGTTTTCCAGCAGCCACAGGAACCTCTGGCCCTGGTGTTTCCCAAACTGGATCTTGCAGTGAGCCAGAACCAGGAACTGGTCTCCAGGATTCCCTCCATTCTGCCTCACAAAGGCAGTGGCCTCAGCCAGGACCTCCTCCTTACACCTGGCCCTCCCTGCCACCACGATCTGACTCCTATTGGCCTCCTCAGTTGGCCCCATTAGGAGTCGACCCTCAGAGGTTTTTCGGAAAACCGGGTATGCATACATAATCTGAAAGGACACAGGCATAACAGAACGTTACATAGCTGTCATATTCCAACTGAAATTATTTTACTACACCATTTGGTTTTAATGTAATTAATTAATGATCATATGTTTTATGAATTGATTTTACCAGCATTATTGTTATTTTATACAACTGTGAATCACTTTGAATTGCCTTGTGTACAAATTGTGCTCTACAAATAAACTGTCTTGATTGCGTATATGACTGTAAATCA
>CM040769.1:29730465-30065465 GCA_022829085.1 Abramis brama
GATACAAATTAAATACTCTTATATAGGCCTATAATCGCAGAATATGATGGGTCCGTCACCGACCGTGGATCATTCGTTCAATCGTTTTTTTTTTTAAATTAAAACCAAAAATAAAAAGATGAAAAACGACTTGTTTTTCCATTATTTATTTCCTGAACTAAAATGAAAAAAACGAATAACGACGGGTTTTCTGATGTTCTGATTGTGCTCAGATCAAAAATAGAAAAAATGAATTACTGGATTAGACAGATTTTAATTTTTATTTTGAATTTAACACCTTAGGCATATATCAAGGAAATCATTTTAAACAGATCAAGTACTATTGTGGTAACAGAACAGATTACAGCCATTTTAATAAAGGTGAGAATCATGCCTCATTCGCTTACAGTCCGACTTTTGAACTTTATTCCTTTTTTTATTATTATTATTATTATTTATTCGGGGGGCACACATGCACACCTAAGGTTTAAGGAGGTCTGTCAATATAAATATTAGGCTATTTTAACATTGTAGGCCTACTGTCAGCAGAGAAAAAAATGCCACAGAAAAAAATTTGGAAATATAAATAACATAAATTAAATAGGACAAAGCCTATCACTCAAATTTCTAAGCAACATAAACGAAAATCATATTGCCCTACTGACAAATGAAGTAGGCTATTTTCTGCCGAACTATTTCAAACATCCTTGCAAAAAAAAGAATCTTGTTGCTCCTCAGAGCTAGGTGTAGCCTACAGGTGGTCAGAATTAAGTGTGGATGCGCTGTCCAAAGGTGTATGGATGGGCTATTGTCAGTCAGACCGCCCGCTCCGTCCAAAGTACACCAGAGTTGTGACCGCTACCATCTTTTGACGCGCGAATGGACACAAAGTGGTCAAGCGTATAACTAGACGCGGCAGGCGCGAATTTGACATGCTATTCGCGTCCGGTGTGAACGCACAGTTATACTTTAAAATGTAATCCCGCGCCGCATGATTCCCTATATGTGCGTTGCACACGGCGGTGAAATCGCCGCACGACTACGGCTTTTCTCAAGTATTGGAAGAGTTTTGTGCAGCATTTAGGACTTCCAAAATAATCCGGCGGGCCAGAAAATATTGCTGGCGGGCCAGTTTTGGCCCGCGGGCCGCCAGTTGCCGTTCCCTGCTCTAAAGCCTATCAGAGGGAAGACCCTGCCTCTTGATGTTCAACCTAATTGGTCATCTGAGCAACTGTTAATTGCTGCTAAAAAGAAAGTAAGAGATTTTAATCAGGATATGGAAGAGGGCCCCTATGTTTTGCTGTACCCAGATGGTTCAGAGGTGAAAAACATTCCAGGAACACACCCCTTTCAAACTACACCTGTACAAAGAGGCAATTGGAAAGGCTTATCAAAGAATAACACTGTTTACAAGCACATTTCAAGACTTTTTAGCCAATGGTAAGCATATTTAATTTAATGAAAATCTTACAAAGACATAATGTATAAAACACTATTTACACGAATGGGTATAAATCAAAGTGAATTTATTACTGTCATTGTTGTTTGAAGACTCTGGGGATTCTTCTAGCGAAGACAGTGAAGTGCAAGTAAAGTCTACCTCTCACAGTCCACATTATGAGAGTGACACTTTGGTGGGTAAATTCCTTACATAAATATACCATTTAATTGTAACTCATTTTAACAAGTGGCTTGTTTTTTGTTTTTTACAGATAAGGGATGTTCCAGATGAAGCAAGTACACCAAATGCAGGAAGCACATCAAACAGGTATTAGCATAGTTAACAAGACATTATTTGGAGGTTAGGAGTTGGTTCAAATTAATACACAATAGTTGTTTTTCAGACCCCCTGATGTGTCTCTGCCTTTTTTGGACCAAGTAAGTTCATAATTGTTCATACCTTGCAAAGTTACTTTGTTACTTACAACAAATGAAAAAATGTATTCTGTCTTTATAATGGTCAGTTATAATGTTAATATAATATATATTATAATGTTATTTTAATAATTGTTATATTTCTGACAAATCTAGGAAGCAGGAAAAAATGGAACAAATATCCAAGAACACACACAATGGCCAACAAAAGTGCTACACGTAAGCTGCTTGTATTACCTCAGAAAGAGTTTAAAAAAAAATAATTAATTGCTTTATAAGTAGCCTACAATTACTTTTGTATGTCAGTGGATGTAAATTCCTGTTAATCTGTCTTTTTACTAGCCTGGCAAGCCAGACCTACATCAAGATGTTAGGTCTGGCAACTCACCATAGACACGGCTCAATCCGAGGGGCGGGATAAATGGCTGTCTTTCAAATTCCCTCTGCACGCAATAGGACAGCGCTACAACCAACCAGAGCGTTTTCCCAACAGCAGAGCTTACGTTAGTTGATAGATTCAACTTTTGAATCTGGCCGGCAACTACGAACACATCTTCCTTTTTTAAGAATGACTTAAGTGCCATTCTTTGCTCTTTTCTCAAAGAAAAACTTAACTCCAAGTCGCGGCCAAAGCGAAAGACTGTTCTCCAGCAGCAGCCGTCATTCTTTGTTTTCAAGTAGCAGGGAACCATCGCAACTCTGTCGTCATTATGTTAAGCCCGCCCCGCCTACTCTATACACGATGCGATTGGCCTGACCTAATTTAGGTTTTTCCAGCTCGAAAGTCAACGGAGAGATGCTAGACTACCCTGGCTGCAAAATAAATTTTGCTGCCGCTAGGGTGCGTCTAGATTTCTAGGCTATCTTTTTACAGCAATTACACACATCTCTATGCACCAATAATAATCGAAAGTGACTCGGAAGCGTCCGATGAGAGCAGACAAAATGTTCAAGAAGAAAGGTACTTAATTTATGAATTACTCTGTCTCAATGTCATGTTCCTAAATTTATTGACTATTTTTTTTTATTTCATTATTATTTTGCTTAATCAAAACCTCTTTATTTATTACAGCACAGATGTATTAACTTCTGCAAACATTGTGTCAGATCTCTCATTGAAGATAATAAAAACATCTTGCAGCAGATTCAACATAAATAGAGCCAATGTTTGGGATGGAGCAATTCGTGGATTCAGACGTGCATCATACAACCCATTACACAACAATTATTTACTTAAATCTACTTTTTATCTGCCCTGTTCATAATTGTCTTGTTTTATACTAACTGGACAAAAACAATTTACTATAGCTGCCAGAGAAGATGAATACTTCCTTGGGGGGCAGATGATTGCAGTTTCTATTGTTCACGGTGGTCCAGGTCCTCACTTCCTCTTAGATATGCTATACAATCACCTCACTGGGAGGGTTGACATTAATGGAACAGTTGAAGATATAACAGATGAGACCATGAAGGCAGCTTTACTTGAGGTGCATTCAATTTTTATTATTATTCATTTTGTGTGTGTGTGTGTGTGTGTGTGTGTGTGTGTGTGTACTTGTCTATCTATCTAAGTGGGGACCTTGGTGTCGTTACACACTCACCAACAGGGGACCGTCGAGCCAAGTGGGGACTTTTTTCAAGTCCCCTGTTGGTCATGCTTTAAAACATGTTAAAATAAGCTGAAACATGCTCTGATGAATTTTTTACATTTTTGACCAAGTGGGGACCTACATGTGTGTGTGTGTGTTTAAGTCCATACTCAGCAGCGCTCCTGTAGGCTGGAGCAGGAACTGCAGTGGCCCATTAACACACGTCGTTCACACTTCTCTATTGTCTGAATGGCTGCTGTCCTAGAGAGGCTCTGAGACTGTAGAGCTGCTGTTTAAGCATTAGTAAACAGTTAATTAATTTATAAAGAATTAATATGCATTAATAAGCAGTTTATAAATACAGCTATAAATGCTTTATTCCTGTTTTAAAAGCATATCTATAATGTGTTTAATAATTGTATTTTCATACTTTTTTAATGATCAATTTATCATTTCTAAATGAAGTACAGCATAATTTACAAAGCAGTTATTTAGGAGTTGTCAGTGGTTCATAAGATCACTTACAAAGTGTGAGTAAATGATTAAACTATTTAAATGTACATTCATACATATTTATTATTCAGACATATAGTAATAGTTCCTTAGTGTGTTTATAAATGGTGTATTAACATGTATTTCTACTGTAATGCAGGTAGTTATACAGCATTTAGTAGTGGTCAGTTCACTATTTTTGTGAGCTCATCTAAAGTGAGGACTAGTTATGCCTTGTAAAACATTTATAAAGGAGATTTAAAGGCTGTTAATATTTCTATGTTCTCTATCGCTGTGTTGTGTTTGTTTCCTTTTTCTGTTTAGAAGAAAACTGAGTCTTTAAATCTCCTTTATAAATTATTTACAAGGCATAACTAGTCCTCACTTCAGATGAGCTCACAAAATAGTGAACTGACCACTACTAAATGCTTTATAACTACCTGAATCTACTACATTTACTTACACTTTCTAAGTGATCTTATTAATCACTGACAACACCTAAATAACTGGTTTAAAATAATGCTATACTGCATTTAGAAATGATAAATTGATCATTAATAAAGTATGAAAATAAAATGATTAAACACATTATAGATATGCTTCTAAATCAATAATACAACATTTAAAGCTGTATTTATAAACTGATTATTAATGTCTGCTTTATTATTTAACTGTTTATTGATTAACTAATGATTAATAGGATGCAGTTATTATAAAGGGTTACCATATATAGTATATTATATTTTTCATAATATAACTTCAAATGTTACATGTTCTGTGTTTCTGAGTTCTGTTTCTGTATTCCGTTCTCCCCTGTCTTCTGTTGTATTTTGGTCTAGTCCTGTTTTCCCCGTTCTGTTTAATGATTTCATCCTTATCACCTGTTTCTTCGTTAGTCTCGTCAGCTGTGTCTTGTTTCCTTGATTAGTTCTCCCCATGTATTTAAGCCCTGAGTTTTGCCTTGTTCAGTGTCGGTTCTACTTTGTTACTACGTTTATTTCCCGTGTGAGTTCTACCCGTTGTTCCTGTGTTTTTGGATTCTCTGTGAATAAAACTCTTGGATTGAAGTGCTCTGTCATCCTCACCTCCTTCTACCCACACACAACTGTAACAGAAGAACCGACCAAAGAAGAGACCGTCGATCATGGATCCAGCGGTACAGATCATCCTGCTCTCCCAGGAAGATCAGTCCCTTGAGGCCCACACACAGAGGTATTTGTACTTAAGACCTTATGTTCATTATGATGACATCAGCCTCTGTGTGTTCTACCGGGCAGGTCTCAACGCTGAGACCAAAGCACGCCTGCCCGGTGATGGGCCTCGAGGGAACTTCGTTGAATTTGTGGATTGGGTGCTGTGGCATAACGGATGTTCTTTAGTCGCCTGCCCGCCAGAGCCAGAGCCCGTCGCCTGCCCGCCAGAGCCAGAGCCCGTCGCCTGCCCGCCAGAGCCAGAGCCCGTCGCCTGCCCGCCAGAGCCAGAGCCCGTCGCCTGCCCGCCAGAGCCAGAGCCCGTCGCCTGCCCGCCAGAGCCAGAGCCAGTCGCCTGCCCGCCAGAGCCAGAGCCTGTCGCCTTCCCGCCAGAGCCCGTCGCCTGCCCGCCAGAGCCAGAGCCAGTCGCCTGCCTGCCAGAGCCAGTTGCCTGCCCGCTAGGGTCTGTGAACGACGACACAGAGCCTTCTTTTCCGCTGGTCCCGTCCAGCACAGAACCTTCTTCACCGCTGGTCCCGTCCAGCACAGAGCCTTCTTCACCGCTGGTCCCGTCCAGCACGGAGCCTTCTTCACCGCTGGTCCCGTCCAGCACAGAGCCTTCTTCACCGCTGGTCCCGTCCAGCACAGAACCTTCTTCACCGCTGGTCCCGTCCAGCACAGAGACTTCTTCACCGCTGGTCCCGTCCAGCACAGAGCCTTCTTCACCGCTGGTCCCGTCCAGCACAGAGCCTTCTTCACCGCTGGTCCCGTCCAGCACAGAACCTTCATCTCCGCTGGTCCCGTCCAGCACAGAGCCTTCATCTCCGCTGGTCCCGTCCAGCACAGAACCTCCTTCTCCGCTGGTCCCGTCCAGCACAAGGCCTTCTTCACCGCTGGTCCCGTCCAGCACAGAGACTTCTTCACCGCTGGTCCCGTCCAGCACAGAGCCTTCTTCACCGCTGGTCCCGTCCAGCACAGAACCTTCATCTCCGCTGGTCCCGTCCAGCACAGAGCCTTCATCTCCGCTGGTCCCGTCCAGCACAGAACCTCCTTCTCCGCTGGTCCCGTCCAGCACAAGGCCTTCTTCACCGCTGGTCCCGTCCAGCACAGAGACTTCTTCACCGCTGGTCCCGTCCAGCACAGAGCCTTCTTCACCGCTGGTCCCGTCCAGCACAGAGACTTCTTCACCGCTGGTCCCGTCCAGCACAAAGCCCTCTTCACCGCTGGTTCCGCCCAGCTCACAGCCCTCTTCACCGCTGGTCCCGTCCAGCACAAAGCCCTCTTCACTGCTGGTTCCGCCCAGCACAAAACCCTCACCGCTGGTTATGCCCAGCACAAAGCTCTCATCGCTGGATTTGCCCAGCATCGAGCCCTCATCGCTGGATCTGCCCAGCACCGAGCCCTCATCGCTGCCCAGCGCAGAGCCCTCATCGCTGCCCTGCACCGAGCCCTCTCTGACACCCGGGACTTTGCCCAAGTATTTTTTGGGGGGGGGCCATATACCTCTGTCCTGGCCATCCGAAAAATATTCCCCGCCATGGCCGCCCGAAGGGGTTTCCCCGCCATGGCCGCCCGAAGGGGTTTCCCTGCCGTGGCCACGCCCTCAGCCTGCTCCGCCGTGGCCACGCACACAGCCTGCTCCGCCGTGGTCACGCCCACAGCCTGCTCCGCCGTGGTCACGCCCACAGCCTGCTCCGCCGTGGTCACGCCCACAGCCTGCTCCGCCGTGGTCACGCCCACAGCCTGCTCCGCCGTGGTCACGCCCACAGCCTGCTCCGCCGTGGTCACGCCCACAGCCTGCTCCGCCGTGGTCACGCCCACAGCCTGCTCCGCCGTGTCCACGCCCACAGCCTGCTCCGCCGTGTCCACGCCCACAGCCTGCTCCACCGTGTCCACGCCCACAGCCTGCTCCGCCGTGTCCACGCCCACAGCCTGCTCCGCCGTGTCCACGCCCACAGCCTGCTCCGCCCTGGAGGCTTCCTACTGTGTCTCCCTTGCCTGGTCTCCCCTGTCAGCCTCCAGGGCGCCCACCCTCCCACCCCTTTGGATGTTATAGGCGCGAGGACGCGCCTTTGGGGAGGGGGGGAGTAATGTTACATGTTCTGTGTTTCTGAGTTCTGTTTCTGTATTCCGTTCTCCCCTGTCTTCTGTTGTATTTTGGTCTAGTCCTGTTTTCCCCGTTCTGTTTAATGATTTCATCCTTATCACCTGTTTCTTCGTTAGTCTCGTCAGCTGTGTCTTGTTTCCTTGATTAGTTCTCCCCATGTATTTAAGCCCTGAGTTTTGCCTTGTTCAGTGTCGGTTCTACTTTGTTACTACGTTTATTTCCCGTGTGAGTTCTACCCGTTGTTCCTGTGTTTTTGGATTCTCTGTGAATAAAACTCTTGGATTGAAGTGCTCTGTCATCCTCACCTCCTTCTACCCACACACAACCGTAACATCAAATATGCATTTTTTTTTAATAAAAAATAAAATAAAATATGCCAAGAGGGGATCTGCAACTCAATGTTATAATTATAATGCAATTATTATTATATAATTAAGATATTAATAATACGACTGATAGTATTGGCTGCCTATTAAATAAAACTCTTTTTATTATCTATCTATCTATCTATCTATCTATCTATCTATATATATATATATATATATATATATATATATATAGGCCTTCATAGATACTTTGTATGCTTGGTTATGCAGTCCCTAACAATTTACTTGCCATTGTTATGTGCCATTGCACACACACATGCATGTCTATATTACAGACCAATGTCGCTCTACACTGGCCAAGTGAGGACTTTCTGAACGATCTCTACCTATAAAAGAGGGGACTCTGCAATGGAGCTGTGTGTGTGTGAACAGTGAAGTCTGCCTTCATTATGTAACTATATATATATGTGAAGAGTTCAGATGCAAACGCCTCTAAGTGCCATCTGAAATTTTCCTCTAAAATTATAATATTTATCAGGCTCGTATATTTAAGTTCAACAATTTCACTTAAATGGCAATGAAAATTACCTATTAATTGTCATTAAAGTGAAATTACTTAACTTAAATATACAAGCTTGATAAAAATTATCCTTCTAGAAGAAAATTTCAGATGGCACTTAGAGGCTTTTGCATCTGAACTCTTCATATATATATAACCCATCAGTTATAAAAAAAAGTCAGAGCAACTGCCCCTCAAAAAATTCCTGTGCACGTCCCTGTTTACTTGATAGTTTGAGTTGAACATCCCAAAATAATTGACTAAAACTCCAACAATTAATTCGGTCTGAAATGTACAGTTATATTTAAGTTTGAAGTTTTTCACTAAAATAATTTAGTATTTGACTAACCAATTATTTGTTTAAAATACACTAATATATTTGTGAAATTTCCATCACAATAGGCTATTTGAGAATGGATAATTAAACTGATCTGTTTCAAGAACCACAAATATTACTTAAATAAAATCAATATTATATTTAACATGCATAAGAAATTGATTAATTATACATGAATATCAGTCACGTGATCTCTTACGTCATCCGCTCTTTTTCCAGTTGACTGCCGCCATCTTGAGTACCTACCGAGTGCTGTCTATGGTACTGACAAGCATTAACTAGCTAACTTTTGCCAAGCGTGTCAGAGGTTCTGGGTTCTAATCCGCACTTATATAGTTTTTTTTTTTTTTTTCATGAAAACCGATTATGTTTATCAGTGGTTGTATATCAGGCAGGGACACGTTTGTGTGCAGTTTGTTTTGTAATTTCACTGGAACGAACAGAGTCTCTCCACATAGAAGCGCACGTCTGAGTGAAGACTGTGGCAACGAGCACTTCGATCACTTGATTGCATGAACAACACATTTCAGCGCTAGGTCATAAATTGTTAGGGACTGCATAACCAAGCATACAAAGTATCTATATATATATATATATATATATATATATATAGGCCTTCATAGATATAGATATATATATAGATATAGATATATACTTATAGTTACAAAATAAAGACAGACTTAACTGTTCACACACACACACACACACACACACACACAGTTCCATTGCAGGCTATTGTGAGTCCACTGTTGTATAGGTAGAGATCGCTCAGAGTTGAGATTCCATCTTGGCATGTTTAAGTTTTTTTTTTTTTTTTTTGCATATTTGAAGTTATAATATGAAAAAAATTTGTATTTCATTTTTGTTTCTTCAAAATGACCAGATGCAGCAAGTCAACTCAAATGTTTTGAATTTGATCTAAAAGAAGGGTCCACTGTTGGATGGTAACGAGCGACACATGTTTGGTTGCATTTAAATTGAGCAATATTTCAAACACTGACTATCTCTGTACATCAACATCCTAGAAACAAAGGAAACAGAAAAAAATTACATCTATTGATTTTATTAGAGTAGAAATTATGTTTTAATGAATAGGCCACAACAGAGAATAACCTTCTTAAAGCAATAACTTTGCTGTAATGTCCACAACATAACGCTTTTGATGTTTTATAGTGCTTTCATTGAAAGTGATATGATATTCTGTATTATTTGTTGGTATGGAACTGCTACTGAGTTACAGAAGAAATTATTAAGAAAATTAGTAACAAGTAAATTGTTAGGGACTGCATAACCAAGCTTAGAAAGTATCTATGAAGAGAGAGCGTTAAATAAGAAAAAGAATATTATGAATGATAAAAGGATATTATCGCCTCTGCTTTTGAACTGTTGCCGCCGGGCCGTCTGTATTTTTTAGCCCGTTGTAGATTTAAATGGTCTTTTTTTTTTATAACTGATGGGTTTTTTATATATATATATATATATATATATAGTTACATAATGAAGGCAGACTTCACTGCCAGTTCACTTCACTGATCACACACACACAGCTCCATTGCCGAGTCCCCACTTGTATAGGTAGAGATCGTTCAGAGTTTCAGGTCCCCACTTGGCATGTTTTTTTTTAAATAAAAAAATGCATGTTTGAAGTTATATTATGAAAAAGGAGCTTAAAAGAAAATTTTGTATGTCATTTTTGTTTCTTCAAAATGACCAGAAACACTAGTCCCCTCTTGGCCAGTGTAGAGCGATAGTCCCCTGTTAGTAATATAGACATGTATGTGTGTGTGTGTGTGTGTGTGTAAATAATGGTTTAAGGATTAACAGTTACTATATCTTTTTGGTATTTGCTTTAAGAAAAATATATTAGAATTGAATTGCTCCTTTTGAATGTTTTGAATGTGTCCTATTTACCAGATATCTAGTGCAGCATCTTTGGATGAATTACACATGCTCATGGATAAGTATGCCAGCTTGCTGCAGACTGCTGGATGTTTCGATTACCCATAAAGTGTAGAAGGCAAAGGAAACATTGTGTAGGATTTCATACAGTGGTACATAATTTACAGAAACCAATACTCAATACAAAGGTAAATTGGTTCCTAATTTGAGAGCATATTATCATTATCATTATTATCATTACTTTGTTTTGCTTCCAGATTTAGCAACCTGTCTTTCCAACCTGGATGTCATCCATGCCCTGGAACAACATCCAAGTGTATTCAGACCCTACATGTGCTACAGTGTTGAGAAACTAACACCTGAATCACTGGAGGCTGTCTTCAAGGCTCAGCTCAGTGAAGTTGGTAGCACCAGACGACAGAAGAAACAAGGATTTTAGGATACTGGAGAGACTATCTGCTTGACACTGGAGGTAAAGGATTGAACATCATATTTTATTGTTGTTTTGTACATATTTCATTGTTGTTTTGTACATATTTCATAATATTCCATTTCTTTTTTTTCTTTTTTTTCAGAACAAGAAACCGGAATCTCCCTCCAGGACATCCTGATGTTTGCTACAGGACTGGATTCACTGCCTCCTTCAACAATTGTGCCTCAGCCCCAACTGACTTTTGAGAGGACTTCTAAATTTCCCATTGCCAGCACATGTGCCAATACAATCAAATTGCCAATGTCCGAATGCTATGAAGAGTTAAAAAATGCAATGGACGTTGGTATCCAAAACTCACCTGGTTTTGGATTGCACTGAGTAGAACAATGTAAAATATTAAAGGGATAGTTCACCCAAAAATGAAAACTGTCATTTACTCACCCTCATGTTCCAAACCTGTACTATGGAAGTCAGTGGGTACTGTCAAGTCTCTGGTTATCAACATTCTAAAAAAAATATCATCTTCTGTGTTCAACACAAGAAAGAAACTCATACAGGTTTGGAACATGAGGGTGAGTAAATGACAGTTTTCATTTTTGGGTGAACTATCCCTTTCTAATTTTCTTTTATTTAGAACAATTGTTTCTGAACTAACCAGAGTTTAAATGCGGGCCATGTTTTTTAAAATTATATAGTTCTCCACATCAGTCTCCCAGGTGTGAGGTGTAGTCAGATTGCTCTGAGCGTGCAGTTCTTCAGAGTTTGCCTGAAGCTGTTCATCTCCACATGTACTAAGAGTAGGTTCAATGAAAAACTGGTTCAAGTCTTCCTCTGAGACACGAAATCCGCATTCTTTCCCATTAAACCTTTAAGTAAAAGAGGAAAAAGTTTGGTGTGAAAACTAAAGGTACAGCGATAAAGGTTAATTTGTATTTAATTATAAATTCTATCTTTTCCCCAAAATAAAACTGTCTACTAAACCTCGTCAATCCAAAGTTGAATGACTTTCTTCTGTGGAATAGAATGTTAGCCACAATCTCCTTTCAGTTTAATTTTACAGAAGAACAATGAATGAAACTAAATGTGATGAGTGAGACTAACATTGTGTATAATATCAAATTTTTTTGTTATATGTATAGACCTGCAACAGTGATAAGGTAAAGCTAAGAGTGGTCCAGACCAACCTTCCGAAAGTATGACTTACAGAAGGTATACTTAACTAAGAACGTTTCGGGAAACACGTATTAACGATAAGGTACAGCTTAAGGTGTAACTTAAGAACGACGTAGCGTTAAGAAGGTTTCGGGAAACCCAGCCCAGAACGTCGAGATAAGTGGTGAAAAAATGGCTGATGAATTTAATTCATTTTTTGTTAATGTTGGTCCAAATCTTGCCAAAACTATACCATTACATAAGGAAAATAAAAGTTGGACAGGTGAAAGCAGAGTCATGCAATCCCTTTTTTTTTGACGAAGTTAGTGAGAGTGAAATTATTTCCACTGTCTCTAAATTAAAAAGTAAACATTCATGCGATAGTGATGGCTTAGATATGTATATTGTCAAAGAAACTATACATTGCATTATTAGACCATTAAAATATATAATCAGTTTGTCTTTTAATACAGGTTCCTTTCCAGATAAAATGAAGGTGGCTAAAATTATTCCCCTTTTTTAGTGTTGTGTAAGCAGAATTAATAATAAAAAATAAAAATGGATTGTTGTTGTGGCATTTCGTGTTGTATTACCATGAAAAGAGAATAAATAAATAAATGAAATGAAATGAAATGATTGGAGGGTCTGTCGAAAGGCTGCATCTCCTTTTGATTGACAGCGATTTTTTAGCTCAGCTGAAGCTATTTGAGCTCAGTCCCATCGCGGATTTTGTAAGTGTAGTCGAAAGACAAACTGCTGCAACCTATTTCTTGGTATTTGCTTGGCGAAATTGCTAGCCAATTTTCAGCATACATTTCACACAATTAATGAATGAATGAACAAACGATCTAAAAAAAAAGATATTAAACTCGACGGAGGTAATGTGGGAATTAGGTTAAACTGAAACAAGGAATGTGGTGTACATTCCTTGTTTCAGTTTAACCTAATTCCCACATTACCTCCGTCGAGTTTAATATCTTTTTTTTTAGATCGTTTGTTCATTCATTCATACAGTAGGCTAGGCTAGTCGTAGGGGTGAACTAGCCGGCTAGCAAACTGCACATGATGGCAGACAGTGCTAATATTGTCTACCTGATTTCTATTTTTTTATTTATCAGCAACCAAAAAAATAAAAAACAAAAACTATGATAAAATATATTATTTATAAAATGAAAACTGTTCACAAAAGGTCACGCATCACGTCATCTATCTAAGTTATTTGTCTGTGTACTCTGGTTCAAAAGGTAGGAAAGATTCCATCTCATTTTCTGCTCCAACTTCAAAATCGTCCGACATCTTTGTTTTAATTTATTATTATTTTTTTTTATTTTCATGACCTTTCCAACATGATGACGTAATATGTGGCGCATCTCAGAGATGGTACAAGATGGGCATTTGTGGTTAAAAAGTATATAATTGTTGTTGTTGTTTTTTAAAATGGCCGATCGTTTCACTAGATAAGACCCTTATTTCTCGACTGGGATCGTGTCGAGACTTTGAAAGTGAACTAATCCTTTAACTACCCTAGTACTTGCTAGTCGCGACTGTTTCCCGAAACCGTATTGTCGCAAAGTGGTCATTCAACCATGTTGGTTTATGACTTCACGCACGTGGTGGAGTAATAACTTATTTTAATTAATATGTTTGAGATCGAATTAACGCTAGATGTTTTGCTATAAAATACAGACATGGCATCTGAGGTCTATTTCCAATTTTTCTCAGTTATTTTGCTTTATTTCCAGATTCAATCACAGGCTCGTTCTTACATAGTAGAGCACGTTCGCACATGCGCACTCTTCAAAAACGGTGCTTTAAATCTCTTGACAAACTCAACGACGTAAATGACATTTTTATGTATTCTAAATAAAAGACACAGATTGTACAGAATGTCGGGGTTATAGTGAATCGCGTGGGTATTCCTCGTTCACCAACGGCATTGCTGGCCATGCGTGCCTGTGAGACGTGCCTGGGTGAAAGCAAAAGTCGATTAATATAGAGTTCACCGGCGCCATTATTGGTCACATGCGCCTTTGTGAGAAAGACGAATAGGATTGTTCTAGAGGCCAGGGGTTTTTTTCTCTTGCTTTTTTTCTTCTTCTTTGTATTTCTATTTTTTCCTTGGTTCTACAGATTGTGATCTTCTGTGATATCCTGTGAAATTTCACGTTTGATGGCGAGCCACCCGAATCTGCTACAGGGAAAGGACAACAATTCATAAAGAAGAGGACAATATCCTTTCTTTCATTCTCCATTCTCCAATTCCTATTTAGAGACTATTAAGTTCCCTTTCGAGATTGACTGACAAATATAGGGACTGATAGGAAACTGATCCGTGCTTTGAAGAGCATTGAACACTCTTGATGGTGTATGGTTACCCATAGCCAAGTTTTGATTGATACTGAGGTCCTTGTTCAATTAAACAATTGATATTTGTGATATTTTGAGTGTGTTTAAAAAAAAAAACTTTTAAAAAAAACTTTAAAATCTTCTGCTAAATCTACTTACACCAACAGCAATTCATTTAATTAATTAATTGTTAAATTCTTTAGACACCATGTATGCTTCTAACCACAGGTCAAGAGCTGTCGTTCCAACTACACAACTTTGCAATGCTGTTTGCGAATGTTCGTTAGAACGATGGTTTCGGGAAACACTGACTCGTTGAACTATCATGGAACTTGCGAACATAGTTGGCTAACGATGCTTTTGGGAAACGCACCCCAGAACGACAAAATAACATTTTATGAGACATCGCGTCCACAAAGGTTAGTCACATTATTATACTGTGGTGTATCTGCATGGCTCCTTTGGATTGCAAGCCTGTTAAAACATTAACAAATAAAATCTAGCCTTTAAACCTGACACTATGGTTTCCTTTTATCAGTCTTTTTGTATTATATTAAGCTTTTCTCTCTCTTAATGTATGTCTATGAGAGAGAGGAGATAGAATGATGTTAATCCATTTATTACTTAAAGTGCATATCTTAACATATAATCAGCATGCATACAGTTTTCTATTGACTTAAACATTACGAGGCTTGATATTTTAGATAATGACTTTCGTTAATAACAACACCGCTGTATAACAAACTACTGTATTACAAACCTGGACTTCCTTCATTGGCTTCCTGTTGGGTTTAGAGTACATTTTAAAATTTTGGTCATTACTTTTAGAGCCTTGCATGATCAAGCACCCTCATACGTTCAGGATCTATTACATATGCATACTCCGTGTCGGTCTCTGAGGTCTTCAGGCCAAGATCTTTTAACTGTTCCCAGAACACGCCTTAAGACAAGAGGTGACCGTGCTTTTTGTGTTGTGGCTCCAAAGCTCTGGAACTCGCTCCATTTAGCTCTGAGAACTATGAGTTCTGTAGAATCTTTTAAAAAACACTTAAAGACTCATCTTTTTGGACAAGCTTTTAATTAACAATTTGACGTGTTTATTAGAGGAGTTTTATGAATCTGATGGTACTACAGTTGTGGAGTTGTACTAGGTTTGTACTTGTGCTGTTTTTATTTTATTTTATTGTTTATTTTCATTACTGTGCAGCACTTTGTGACCCTTCTGTCTGTGAAAGGTGCTATACAAATAAATTTTACTTACTTACTTACTGGTGCCATCTTGTGTCCACTTAGCGTTTGTATTGAAAATAACTACTTGTCTTGTTGCCAGGACAATTGTTTTATATATTGTTATGGATTATAGAGTAACAAGCTGGGTTTATATTATCCCTTAAATCTTAGGACCTTTATTACAAACAAAATAGATAATAGAAAGATCATATATTTTATCTATATAATACAAATAATAGGATTTTTGAGTATGAGAATTATCATTATTATTATTATTTATTTATTTATTTATTTTTTGTATGACTCGAGACTTGACTCGGACTTGTGACAAATGTCTCAAAAGAAACATATTAAGTTAAATTTGAGAGCACTGAGGATGGGGAGCCACCTGTCCTTATTGCCTCATCTGGCCCAGATATTGCTGTGGGCTCTTCATCCACAGTGAGCCCAGAGCCAGCGACAGCCAGAAAGAGGCTAATAGACCTGGAGGACCTAATCCAAGAGATGGAGGAGAGAGAGAGAGAGCGGGAAACCACTGAGATGGAGGAGAGACGACTGAGAGAAATGGAGGAGGACGAGAAAAGAGCACAAGAGAGACAGCGATAGAGGAAAGACAAGAACGTGAAGCCAGATAAAGAGAAGACCTATGGCACCAGGAAGCAAGTGAGAAAGAGGAAAGGAGAGAGAGGGAGACAACAGAAAGGAATGAAAGATTACTTTCCGTCCTTGAAATTCTTGCAAAAAAAAAAAAAAAAATTATAAGACAAAAACATCTTATGATCATTTACACATTTGGGTTTTAAGTAAAGAACAAATATATTTTAAAATATAATTAATTATATATTATTACTGTGCAAAAATCATAGGCCACCACCAGCTTTGTTGTTTTAGCAATGCTTTAATGACCGTCCATATTTTGCTGTCTTTATTAAGATAAAAACAGAAAATAGGAAATATGAACACAACTAATAAAAAATCTGTGCAAAATGGCTTCTTTAGGCAAACATCAGTAAGATGATAGGGGTCAAAGAAGAAACCCTGTGAAGCTTATCAGATTACATTCATCAGAAGTTTTCTTGGGCTTCCTAATCGCTTTCCATTCCATTTAAGTTTACGAAAGCCAGGTTCTATTCTACTGCTCAAGTGTAAAAGGAAATCACACTAAATTATGTTATACTGTTATACCATTGCTACAACAACATCAAACGGTGGCATTAAGACTTTGCCACAATACTGTGTGTAGCAAGTGTCTTTTATTAAAGCTAAAATAGTTGGCCAATCATCATTTAAAACTGGAAGTTAAAAAAAAGAACCTTTATAAATTATGAGACAAAAGCATCTTCTGATCATTTACACAAAATATTATTTATTTTAAATATAAAATATTACTTAAATATATATATATATATATATATATGTATATATAATATAAAAATACATATAAATGTATATATATATATATATATATATATATATATATATATATATATATATATATAAAAGTGATTTTGTTCAGGAAATGTGCTACCAGGATGGTGTGTCCAATAAAACACAGTGGATCCAGCACTCAAACCATACTCTTTTATTTGTAAAATGACAGCAAGTGAAACAGGCCATATTTGCATGAGAATCAGACAGAGTTGTATGTTTTAATGACAGGAACACACAGTTGGAACACACTACATAAATCTCTCTTTTAGGAGAGAAGGAAAAGAAAAGTCTGCTTCAGCTACATGTTGCACACTCAGCGTGTATTCACACCTTACTTGTTTGGTTCGATTGAATCGAACTCAAGTTCATTTCCCCCCTTGGTGCGGATCTTTTGGGCAGGTTTGAATACAGCAATCGCACTCGAACCGAGAGGTGGAGCTGAAGAGGTGGTCTCGGTACGGTTCCAAACGAACTCTGGTACGGTTCGTTTAAGGTGTGAACATGAACCGACCCAATTGCAAAAAGCACTCCGCCTTTTTTGACAGGGTCAGATTTTTACTATGTAATTTGGGGTGATGAAATGCCTATAGGCTACATTAATCTGTGATCCGTCCGGACCAGCTGCCACACGGATCGGCACGCATGTGATTCACGGATTAACTACTAAATTTAACCATCATAGAGTGAAAGTTTATCACTTGGACGTGTTCAAACAATTTTAAAAGCAAAAGAGGTGAAAATCGGGACTCACGCGTTACCCAAAGTGCGCACTCAGAGAGAGGGAGAGAGACAGTGCTCGAACATCGAATTGATTCCTCTTTTGCGTTTCCTTGCCCTTGAATGGACACACATGCACACAAAATTATGTTAAAAACTCGTTTAACTCGTTTAACCGTCTCGGCAAGTAGCCTATTTTCTCGGTAATATGTCATAGTTAATGTTTGTAATTTTTTTCGGTCCATGCATTCGGTCTTAAAGTGACAGCAGACACCCAATATTCCTACTGTTGTCTGTGTCATTTTTAATATTAATAAAATAATTTAATTTCTTCAGTGAACAAATAGTGTTATTTTACATTTAGGCTTAATAATTTCTGTAGCCTGAATACTACTGTTAGACTTTGTAACTTTGTTATTTAGTATTTATCTCTGTTTGTAATTTGTGTATTTGTTCTTATTTTATTACTGACTGTTCACTTGTTCTTAATAATGTTTGAACTTTATCAGTTAAGAGCGTGTTCTCTCAGAACCGTCTTGCAGCACATCTTCGTTTTCGCAAAATCCTAATTACAACATCGTATAGATGACATTGTATCATATGATGCTCATTAGTTTCTTCATATTGCGTTTGTAGAGAATAACACCAAATCAGTAAAAGAACAAATATTGCATTACGAAATGTCTCCATGCTGAGTCTGTTTTTGCACTTCCTGCTTTTCCCTGCTTGAGAATTCCTGTCCAATGAATAGACGACATTAGCACACCTGTGGTTTTGTTTACAAATTTTGGTTCACTTGCAAAAAGAGAGTGTGAAAGCGAACCATACCAAACAAAAAAAATCAACATTGTATTTGGTCCGGACCAAAGCAAGTGAACTATCGGACTTTCCTGGTGTGAATACACCCTCTAACACAGACAGCTAATCATTCATTTGGTGCATGTGAGGCGACCTGACTACTCCCATGTCTACGTCATGTGATCCCATGAGAATTATATATGAATAAACTATTCATTTCTAGGCATTCACAGTACATTATAGACATTTGGTGATACTTTGAGATAGTGACATCACTCATAAATTAATTTTAATATTTATAAAGTGATGAATATTGTGTAAATATGAGTGGTGTAATATACACAAAAACGCACACGCTTTAAAACATTCGTTTTTTTTAAACATTAATTAGTTTTATTATTATGTTTATCAGACTTTAAATGCATACAGAACACATACAGGGATTTTGGAGGGCTTCAGGGTTCAGTTCAGTTCCAGCACACCTGTCTGTCATTTTAGAGTAATCAATTATTAATTGGTTTGATTATTCAGGTGTGTTTAATTAGGATAGGAAATCAATGGCCCTCCATGACCTAAGACTACGTTTACACGAGGGCGGCTATTTTCATAAACGGACATTTCAACCTCTCCGGTTTCAAAAATAACATCGTGCACACATGTCAGTTTTCAGAAAAGTGTTCATTTACACGTACCCGTGTATATATGCCGTCAAGAGCATGCCAAACCTGTAGGTGGCGGTGTAACGAGAAGCTCAAGCCCACGTAAGCCAATCAGAATCCCGAAAACCGCAACAACAGAAACGAATCACTTCCTCTTCCTCTTTTGAACAAGGATGGCGCCAGGATCATCATTCGTGTGGACTGACCAGGAGGTAGAGCTCCTGTTAAATGTAACTTTAGATTACAAAACCACAAAATTACAGGAGAACATCGACTGGGAGACGTGCCAAAGTAAATATGCCGACATACTGACCCTCTTTTTAGAGCACTACCCCAACGCATCTACCGATGATTTTCCTCATCAAAAGGAGGACATTAGCCGCGCCGTCCTCACAACCAAGCTTAAGGCAGTTCGGGTGAAATACAGAGGTGCTGTGGACACAGGCCGTAGGTCTGGGCATGGAAGAGTAGTCCTCCTGTATTTTGAAATGTGCGAGCAGGTATGGGGTGGTTCGCCGGCCACCACCACTTTGCCCACCGGTGTCGAAACTAATGACCTGGAGCCCTCGTCCCAAGCCTCGCCTCAAGGCTCGTCAACATTGGATGTCATTGATTCCAGCGTAGAAGTTGAAGGACATCCTGATGATGGCAGCGTGGCACCACCAGTACCACCAGTGAAGGAGAGGAGAGATCTTCTAAACGTATGTATACAATTGTCGTTAGTAGCCTAGTTACCTGTAACGTTATGTCTGACCTCATCAGACGGATGTGTGTGTGATGTGGTGTGATAAGTTTGTGTCATTGTGGCCTACACTTATTTCTACATTAATTTGTTGTAAAGGTTTGTTTATGTTTTGTTGCTAGAACATGGTTGATTATGCAAACCTACAAACCTAGTAAGCATTATTGAAATGTGTGTGTGTGTGTGTATATGTAAGAGAGAGACTGAGTGAGATAGAGAGACACTATCTTGTAGCCTATCTTGGCTTGCCCTTAGGCAGAGGTAAATGTCAATGAAAGCTAGAATTTAGAACTCAACCATTGCCATGGCACCATACGAAACATTCTATAGAAATTCTACAGCTCCTAATCCTATTACTAAGCTCCTACTACTAAGAGCTGCTACTCTTATGGCAATTGCTGACACATTTTTTTTTTTTTTTTTTTTTTAAGTGTATAGGCTACTAGAATAGAATGGAAAAGTAATGTTTGTAACACTGTTTTTTTTTTTTTTTTTACTGCAAATTATGCTGTGTTGCAATTAATTTTGTTCCGATCTTCTTTGTACAGGCCAAACTAAGAGGACACCGCCAGGAGCGTCTGAATAAACGGCTTTCAGCAGAGGCTCTGCAACAACATGCTGTTGAAGAAGACCAGCGTATTAAAAGACAACTCCTTAACATCATTGAGACCTCAGAAAAAAGAGCTGCTGACAACTTTTCTAAAGTTTCCAATACACTGGATAGGCTTACAACCTCAATTGTTGATGGGTTTTCTTTTCTGCGGGAAACACTCCATACAACACCACTAGCACAGGCACCACCACCACACTACCCCACAACACTAGCCCAGCAAGGTCATATGCCATCACAACAGTCATATCTGCCAAATCAAATACATCAGGTATTCCCACAAAACTCCTCAGGAAATAGAACACACACACACAATGTAATGCCTATTACTATTAACACTGCAGATTTGTCCTTCATACCTGTTGAGGGTCCAGGGCCGTTCTCGTACACCCAAGCACTTTTCAAGAAAGAATGAAAATCTTACGGTTGTTTCTGCTGGCTACGGCTACTTTTTGATTGTAAAAAGGCAAATATTATAGTTTGTCTAATGTTTCAGCAGTTGCAATAACAGTTTACACAAATTGCACTTTTAACGGAAAGTATAAAGGCTTGTCTGATGTCTTGGCAGCTGCAATAAGAGTTTACAGAAATTGCACTTTTTGGTTGTTTAGTGTTAAATGTACCTTGTCTGATGTCTTGGCAGCTGCAATAAGAGTTTACAGAAATTGCACTTTTTTGGTTGTTTAGTGTTAAATGTACCTTTGGAATGTTTTTTATACCATTGAGGTCAGTTGAATTCCAAATTGAGTTCATTTGAACACTGTTCGTATGCCCTATTTTTGAACAGTTATACAATTTGTTTATTGTAATGTGCTAGGTAATTAGAACTACAGTTGAACACTGGCACATTTACATAAATGTAATGTGCATTGTCCTAATCAAATAAAAATAAGCTCAAACACACCTCTTGAAGCCTCTTGGAAATGTCACTTGAATGCTGTTTCATTTATTGTTTTGTAATATGTTAGTTACAAGCAGTAAGCAATACAGAGGCATTTTATTTGTACAGTGTTTGTTCTCTTTAATGCCGTAATGACAAACAATTGTTGTGTCTGATCAGAATTAAACTGGTTGAAAAGCATTCAGACTTGTGTCTGTATTATTGTGTAAGATTCACACAGTGAAGTATGCTGGGGCAACTATAAAACCACTGACCATTTGTTACTGTAAACCTGGCCCACAAAACTGTTGAGTATGAAATACAAAGAACAAAATTGTAAAGAAAAAGGCTTAAAAACAAACATTAGCCTGTACTAAAATGTATAAATTTAAACAGAGTAGGCTACTTCAACATGTGTGTTAAACCAGTTTAACGCACACACACACTTGAGGTCCCTTTATGGGTCAAGAAACTGTGTCAGGACTCTCCTGACCCTCTTGCCTTCAGCAGACATTCCCTCTCTGACAGTTGGTGGATTATCAGGTTGGTTGTCCCGGTCATATTGAATAGCCTCTGTAACCCTGGTGTCATCCACAGTGTCCATAGCAGCCTCGCAGTAATTATGCAGGACGAAGCATGCATATACGACGAAGGGAAGGTCATTAAGGTTAATGTCCATTGCTCTTCTCAGGGCTCCAAACCGGCCTTTCAGCCTCCCAAATGCGCACTCGATAACCATCCGTGCACGGCACAAAGACAGTCCAAAGTACTGCTCCTGAGCAGTGGTCCCCCCATTCGCATACTCTTTCATTAGGTATGGGAGCAGAGGATATGCAGGATCTCCAAGTAAGTACACTGGTATGGCCTCTTCATCCTCAAGTATTTGCTTGGGACATGGTGGGATTTTTCCATCTTTCAGATGGCCGTTGAGGGTGGAATTTGCAAAAATGCGGGCGTCGTGAACGCTCCCTGGCCATTTAACTACCACATCAATGAAACAATATTTATAGTCGCAGGTAGCCTGCACGTTCAAACTGAACCTCCCTTTTCTATTGAGATAGTCTGTGGAATTTGCAGATGGCTGCTTTATTTCCACATGTGTTCCATCCACAGCACCTATACATTGAGGGAGGCCATGCACTTCTTCAAATTTCTTCACTAGTTTCTGCACAGAATTTTCGGATGTGGGCAGTTGTATGTACATAGGACCTAAGTGGACAGCTATTGACTCACACACTTGCCTTACTATGATTGACACGGTTGATCGAGAAAGACCGAAAGCGTTGGCTGTCTTGCGCAGTCTACCCTCGTCGGACAGGTAATATAAGGTGCAGGCAACTTTTTTTATGACACCGACAGGGGACCGCATGACGGTCGTTTCAGCCTCGATGTAGGGACGCAGCAATTCGGAGAGTGACAGCAGCGATGACCTTGACATCCTAAAATTTTCACGCCACTCATCCGGGACAACCACTTCATTTTCAAAGTTATCCCACCAGACAGCAGTTCGCCCAGGTCGGACCCAAAACCGGCGGCGCTGGCGGTGACGCGGACTGGTTCTTCGTGTTGGAGGGAGGAGAAGTTGTTGCAAAATTGCTGACCTCCGAGCACTCAGTCGTCTCTGCTCCTCGACATAATGGAGCAGCTGTATTTGCAAATGCAAACACACGAAAAGAGTTTGCACCAACATAAATCTGACTGCTACTCTGAACGCTTCCATGATCACTTGTAAACATAGGTCGCACTTTTGACGTAGGTGCGAGCTCTGGCGCATACTGTGACGTTGGCTGCCTAAACACCCGTTTGTCTCAGTTTACATGCAAACGTGCAAACGAAGATTTTCTAAATCTCCACTCTGGCCGGAGTTTTTAGAAAGAATCGGTTTCAGAGGCGAATTCTCCGTTTGCGTGTAAACGAAGGGCGCAAACTAAGGGAAATGTCTCCGTTTTTCAAAATAACCATGTACGTGTAAACGGGGTCTAAGTTGAGACTGATTAAAACCCCTGTAGTCAATCATTTTATCCCAAAATCTTTGATCACCAAAATGACACATTTAAATGTTTTCCCTTTAAAAAAAAATTATTCATGCCTTAAAATAGCTTGAATGTAACTCTACGACCTTGCCTCATTTAGTATATGTGTTTCTATGAATATGCAAATGAACCCCACCTCCACGCCCTCACAGCAGCTCAGAGATCCACTCGTTGACAATCACACGTGTTTTTTTCTTTCCTTTTCCCTCCATTGTAGACAGATAAGCCCCGTTTACACAAAGGTAATTATTAGATTAGAACATGTAAATATTAAGAAACAATTATGTATTCCTTCATCTTCCAGTATGCCAGTGAACGTGACAATATTCGCTTTCTGTGTAATTAAGATTGGTTGCGAAAGAGAGATGTTTGTAGGCAAACAGTGGTCTCTAGTGGGATGAGGTGCTTGGACAGTGTCTCATGTTCAGAGGTGAACCAACATATTTGACAGAACAGCTGGCAATGTCTTGTTGTACAGCAAGTAGAGGACAAAGGTGTCATGTTTTTGGGTTAATTCATTCTTACCTGTTACCACTGGAGGGTGTTCCAGGTTGTTGTTTGGCTGATGCTGACAAAGTAATAAAACAAACAAGTTGTTTTCCCTATACTCATGGTGTTGCGTCTGTTCCTACATGAAAATAGATATAATCAGTATTATACTAGCATATTAATGCAGACATAATAGTCTGTACTTCTGACATTTAGGAAAAGTTCAGGTCGAGTCTGGTTCAAATGCCATTTTGCAATGGACTTACGAGGACATGAATTCCTCAGAGCATGGGCAGTGCCAAGTATTTATTTTGTCAATACAAACACTGACTCTGCCTAACTAAGAATAATATGAGGTGCATGTTTCCAGGACTCACAGACATATTTTCGATGTTCCATTGCCTAATGAGACCTCTTTACTCTCTGCTCTCAGACTCTGCTTATTGTTTTCTAGCGGGACACATTTTCTTCGTGTTGTCAGAAATCCACTTTCTTCCTACCATATCTGACAGAACTTCTTCCTTAAGTGTGAGTTCAGATGAAATAGGACAGTATGATAATGAATTCACATGGATGCACTGACACCCCATTAAGCCACTTCTCCTGGGAAATTCGGAAGCCCGTTTGCATTGCTCTAGCTAACTTGATGGTTCTTTCCCCAGGTGCATTTCTGTACATGTATGGGGTTCTTCCGACAGTGAAAATGCCCTTATTACGGTCCATGCATTGGGATGGAAGATGGCAATTTGCTGTTACATCTGTATTTGCTGATTAGTGTTGTCTTTGAATGTGTATCTTGTTGTTTTTTTTGTTCACAATCAAATTACAGAATGTGCATTTAGTTCTTTTGGGCCTTGACTTGAGTATTTTTGGGTTACTCATACAGGTAATTTGGGCCGGAGTTGAGGAAGCAGGAGTTTCATCACTGTTAGACAGTGTAATGTCTGTTGGATAGGAAGAGATGCTGGAGGGTGCAGAGACACGGAGACCTGTTGACACATCAGCTAACCCACATTTCTCCACATGGTTCAAAAATAAATATTTGATAAATAAAATGTATATTTAATGAAATACATTTATATTTAATAAATAAAAGTTATAATCCTTGCACGATAGCAGCAGTGATATTGATGGCTTTAGAAACATCCACTGTGGCATCTGTACATTTTATACCCTACAAACAGAGAAATTCAGGTTTACAAACTACTCATACATACGTTATTTTTATGGCAATGTTCAAAATTAAAACTGTACACCAGTTAACATTGGAATAAAATGCTTAACATTACAAGTGGAACATTTTTACAGTTTACAAGATCTGCAACATTTATTTACACTGGCTAATATCTCCATGTTTAACAGCGGTCTTCTCATGGGGTTTGCATATTCTCCCATTTTGCTGCAGAAATGGCATTTGTAGTTTGGGCCTTCAAAAATTGTTTTTTTTTAAATATACCTTCCCTTTAAACTGTTGGATGAAGCTGGAATGCAAATAAAAAACTATATTTTTTTACATATATCAATATTTCATCCAAATCACTTTTTTTTAAAGACAGATCGTTTCACTAGATAAGACCCATATTCCTTGTCTGGGATCGTGTAGAGCCCTTTGAAGCTGCACTTAAACTGCAATTTGGACCTTCAACCCGTTGAACCCCAGTGAGGTCCACTATGTGGAGAAAAATCCTGGAATGTTTTCCTCAAAAACCTCAGTTGAAACAAAAAATTAAGTTACAAATAAATTCAAAGTAACAAAGACATAAACATCTTGGATGACATGGGGGTGAGTAAATTATCAAGAAATTAATTCTAAAGTGTAGTAATCTTAGTTTAAGAAATGCATCTGAATCAGTCATTGGTTGCATTTTTAATTTAGTCTGAAAATAAAACATGCATCAACAAACCATTTATTAGCTTTACACCCTAATTTATTTAATCATTCTTGATTAAAGGGATAGTTCACCCAAAAATTCTAATTTGCTGTTAATTTACAGGCCATCCAAGATGTATGTAGGTGACTTTTTTTCTTCAGTATAGCAGTTTTTTAGACGAAACCCTAGTCCTCTGTGATTCATATAATGCAAGTCAATGGCTAACATCACTTTGAGAGTAAAAAAAACCCCCAAAAAACATGCAGACAAAAACAAAATTAATACCCGTGGCTCCTGACAATACATTGAGGTCTTATGAACTGAAACGATAAGTCTGTGCAAGAAATTGAACATTATTAACATGCAACATTGCCATGAACACACTCAGGACCGTTTGCTGATGCTGGTGATTACAGGTAATAATGTTGTAAATAATGTTCAGTTTCTTCCGATCGTTTCGCTTCATAAAACCTTAATGAATCGTCAGGACCCACAGGTATTAATTTTGTTTTGCCTGTATGTTTTTTTTTTTTTTTACTCTTTTTCTTGCATTATATGAATCACCATGGACCATAGTTTCAGCTAAAAAACTTATTTACTGTTCTACTGAAGAAAAAGTCACCTACATCTTGGATTGCCTGTGGGTGAGTAAATTAACAGCATTTTTCATTTTATGAGTGAACTATCACTTTTAAATTGTCCATTTTGATTGGGTGGTGATGACAATTTCAAATATCTATGCTATAAAACAAGTATTTAGCAATTAAATGTTACTGTTAAACATATTAACAGTAAAACTAAAATAAGACTAAAATAAGATTGTGTAGTTGATATTAATGTAAAACACACAGACGTACCTGATCCAAAATTTGACAAATTGCAGCAGTCTTCTCACGGGTTGCTCCTCCTTTTGAACGGATTACTCTGATTAGTTGACTCATGTACACATCTAACTGGGCAAGGAACGTGTCTTCCAGTGGAACAGCCATAAGCCTATGGAACTCTGCATTGATCTGAAATCAGAAAGAAAAAAAAACTAATTTCATCAAAAATGATTTAATATTAAATCAGCCAGTACTTGTGCACCTTTTACATGCACAATACATGTCACGTCATATAATCATTTTGAGCTTCAAAATTGGTTTACACTGTATGGACTAACAATAGAGATATTTTTCTGAAAATCAAAAAAGGCACATGCATTCGGGATGTCATAAGGGTGAGTTAATGCAAATTTTTGTTGGAAAATTCTTAATGAGGATAAAATGCAAGTCAATAACATTAGATAACATTAGATGGAATTTACTCAAACATATCCAACTTTAGTAATTCATATTATCTATTATCAGTTATAGAAGAAATTAGAAATTAATTAAATTAATAGAAATTACTTACCATGTAACATTATAGCAAAGTGTCCTCCTCAGTCGTCAAACATTAAAAAAGCTTTCAGTCCTGAGGGGAGAAAAATGTTGTAGTATTTAAGTTGTAGAAAATGGTTTGCTACAGGTCAAGTAATTAATTAGTTGTGAAAAGACAACTATTTCTCAAAAAAATAAAAAAATAAAATCTACTATAGAAAACCCTGACATTTTTTCCTGGATGAAACACCTTGAGTTAGGCAAATGAATCAGCTCCCTAGTTCAGTAGTCAGGGCACTGATCAGGGAATCAGTCAATGGGCTGACTCCCTGATCATTGCCCTGATTAACGCAAAACAGTTACTGAGCTAGGGAGCTGATTGAGACGCACCCAATGACTTTCATCTCAGACTTTCATCATCATTTTGGGCGAAAAAAAAGTCGATGAATAAATCAGAGCTAACGTTTCAAAGACAAATAAAAGAACAGACAAACATTACTTTAAAAGCAAACTCAATATTATGCTGTAGGAATTCAATTTCGAGCATTTTGTCCCGCTCCCCGAGCACTTCCCGCCCAAAGCATTTCCAATATCTCGCGCTGCACAGACGGTTTATTATTTTATACACATACTCCCAAGATCCAAACTGAACACATTTTTATAAAACAAATGAGTAAATACAACATCTTGTGTACATAGAACATATTCAGTAACACTATATCACAAACATACGTTCAAAAATTCGGTTAATTACGATTTCGTTAGTATTCATGTTCACAAACAACATTAATTAACTCATAAACAACTAAAACACATGTCCAAAAGTTGCATTTTCGAGTATATTAATTAAAACAAACTTCCAACCTACCTTTTTCATCCGAATCCGGAGAGAAAAAGAAAATGGCGGTTGAGCAGAAGTTAAAGACTGGCTCGTGCGTCATGACATCAGAAAAAAACGTCTGACGCGAGGGTCCTTGAAGTGAAATTTGGGTGAAAGTGAGATATTTGAGTGTCTGTGAATTTATATGCGTTCAAGTTGAATGAGTGTACAATAATCAATAACGATTAGGAAAGCAGAAATACGAAGTAAATAGACTCAAATAGTTCTAGTAATCCAACTTACACCCATATTCACTTTTTACAGTGTATATGGCCCATCAACAGATACTTGTGGTCTACGGCCCATCGATAGATATTTCTCTGTCCTATGGCCCATAAACAGATATATACATACATTGTGCGTCCATACCCATTAATTACCCATCAGTTTATACTTTGGATAATGTATGTATGTTTTTTTTTTACAGATGTGACAATGAATATGTCCAAGCACCTGTCCCAAAGAGAGCCAAGGCAAACAAGCAGGCAAGCAACAGGCAGTCAACTCTGTCATGGAAAACAGAGACTGATGTTGACATGGTTCCACAGACTGTGCGATTCCTTCCCGCACGGCAAACTGGACCGCAGCTGAGCTCTGTTGACTCACATTCGCCCATGAGTCTATTCAAACTATTTTTTTCAGAAAGTGCTGTGTCAACTCTGTGCCACAACACCAATGCTCAGGCTGCCAAGGCAACTGCAAAGGGCTGCAAATATAAATGGACAGATATCAGCATCAGTGAGATGTACCGCTACATTGGGTTGCTATTTTACATGGCCATGGTGAAGGTGAGCTCCATCAGGGACTACTGGCGGCAAAGCAGTGTTTTCTCCATACCCTTTCCAGCTAATGTCAGAAAGAGGGGCACAACTGAACATGACCGTCTTTTCAGGGTCAAACCTCTCATGGACACTATTCGTTATGCTTGTAAAGCCATCTAGCATCCTAAAAGAAACTTAGCTGTGGATGAAAGTGTTGGGGGTAAACAGCTTAAAGACCCAGGACCAGATATGATGAAAGAAGACCAGAAGTCGTGAGGTTCAATCAAACAGATACAAATCTGGTCGCAGGCCAGAGACTCTACCGTACACAAAATCTCACACCAGTTATACCATTTCCAAGGGCATGAATGACATCAGTACATACATCTTAGCTTCTTCTGATTGGCTAAGAGAACATAAAGTCAAAACAATTCTACACATATAGATAGATAGGAGTTTGAGTAGACATTCATCAAGATAGGTGTCATCCGACTCCAAGATTAGTCCGGAGGTGACCTCTGAGGTCGTAGAAAAGCGTCTGGGGGTCTGTTGTCGCATACCACAGTGGTCCCTGACTCCTATACCAGACCTGTACAGAACATGCAACGCACCCAAAAGCTAGGGAATCATAGTTCCTCCAAGGTTAAAGAGGGCCTGAGCTCACTCTGATCAGGACAGACTACCAAAATATACTGATAAAACATTACCTCCTCAGAAAGCAGTACAGATAATGTTCACTTTATTCATTAAAGAAATACATAAAAGAAGTAAAATTCTGTGAATCAGATCATGTAAGCCACGTAGTGTTTTACCCCTGTAACCTTAACCTGGTCAGCTAAAAACATATATATTGTCTACTAGACATGTGCCGGTATTCGGTAATGCGATAAATCGCGGTAATGAATATGCACGATATTGTTATCACGGGCACTTCAAAATGCCGTGAAAAATAATAGATCAGAATTTATATTTATAGAACGTGCATTAGCTTATTTTCCATCAACCGCTTAAACAAACACTGCGTATATGCTGCGCAAAACACGCGCACACTCTGATGTAAACAATCCCCACATGTAGAAGCACTGTGTGCATGCGGCGCAGTGCGCACTCTAGTCTAATGTAAACAATCCTCACAAGGAGAAGAAGCATGGCGGAAGGAGGAACGCTGCCGATGATTTATCCATAGACAGTAAAATAAAGGATTTATCCCCCTTCTAAAAGCAGGGCTGTCAACTCTACGCATTCTGCGTGAGACTCATGCAATTTACACTTTTCACACGCAGGGTTGCCAGATTGCGGTTTTGCAATCTATTTTGCGGGCAAAAATGGGTTTGGGCGGGTGGATAAAAATTGGGCTGGTTTCGGATCAGTTCGGCGGGTTTTTATTGCCGAAACACCGGCACTTCAGATCCTTCTTCCTGCGACCCAGTGTTCAGCAGGCAGCAGTCTCACTCACTCACACGCACACACACACACACACTACGTGCCCCCTATCCTCACAAAAGACACTCCTTCCCACTACCTTCAGTGATGCACGCGCCCGCCCCTCAAACAACAACACACTAGATCGCGGGGTTTTCAAACTTACTTAGCTAGCTGACTGACATTGCGGTTTCATGACAACTCTGTCTGGGTCAGCGGCAGCGCCAACACAGATTTGAATGTTGCGATATGATTTTGTCAAAGGTTTAATAGACAGACGAAATGGAATAAGATCGCGTGGGTGTTTGAATCGAGATCAGTCTTTTAAAGATGAATCGTGCAGCTCTATAACGACACATTTCATCCTGAAACGTTTTTGAAACGAAAGTGGAAAACTTCTGTCAACCTCATCTATAAGCAAGGGCAAAAATTAAGCAATTTAATTTGAATTAATATCTGTAATATTCTGTAATAAAAAATCTATTTTTTTCTCCCAGCCCTTATATGCATGTTTCATGTTGCCATTTGAAATAATTGAAATGTTAAAGTGGGTTATTTTTTATGTCCATATATCCACTCAATGTTTTTATGTTACTGAATGCTTCCAAGCGACTTTTATTGACAATAAACATTGATAGCCTAAGTTGATCGCATTATTTTCCGTAACATAATAGAATAGTCTGACTGAGGTACAGCCTACTTTTGCGTTCATTTGATTGAATATTGTTTCTAAAATATTTGTTATCTAAAAATTATCTAAAATTGTTTCTCGGATAGGCTAAGTCGAAAAATGGGTAATTTTAAAGCTTGTTAGTGATTTCAATAGGCTTGTTTGAGATGAGCAAAATCTGCGCAGAACCGATCACCGGTGATCAGCGCGAGATGCATGCCGGTTAGAAATGTGTCCGACTGCGGTCCGCCTGGCTCTGATGTCATGCTGACGTATGTCAAAAATCTCTCGCGAGCGCAAGCCGCACGTGTCGGATTCTGCAGTCGAGCGCAGTTGCTCTCCACCGACTGCGCTGATCAAAAGCATGATGGGAAACGACTTGCTGACGACACAGCTTATTGCTCATTGGTTTAAACAACCGTGATGTATTGTTCTCTTTTAAAATGTTTGATTGTAAAACTCTAATATCATGTTTTATGCGTATATGTTATGTGTGAATATTCCCAAACTATCTGACAGTGCGATCTCTTTGGGTTATGCAATTTAATTTTTATAAAAAAAAAAAAAAAAAAAACACATATGTCTGTATTAAAGAAAAAAATATCAATAAACATGTATTTGGAATGGAATTAAATAACAAGTAGGCTACTTTGGGTGTCTTGTTCATTTTATTTATTTTCATATAAAAGCAACAGAACTTGAATTACATCCAGTTTATTAGCAACACTGTGCACGAGCGTGAATCCCGCAATATCCATCTTTGATCTCGCAGGTGTCAGATCCAGTACGAGAAGAGAGAACTGTCCGGCTTGCCTGCACTTTTTTCACTCCTCCTCTCACTGCAGCCGCCTACTCTCGACTACATTTCAGGCGAGGCAAGGCGCATCTCAAACAAGCCTACTGTGTTTAAACGAAAAACAAGCCACAAAAAAAATTGGGCGGTTTTTTGTGCATTCTCGCGGTTTTTGACGAGGTTTTGGGCTGGAAAACCTTGCTGGCACCTGGCAACCCTGTTCACACGCTCTCATGCCACACATCCATTTTCTCAGGCAGAGAAAAATCACGGAGCAAAGAGGACACTGACACCGACAGACTAGACAGAGCAGGTTACTTTTGATATGAAAAAAATTCTCAGCTATCAGGTTCTGTCCATTTTATTACGAAATTCAGACAATAAATACCGTTTTGGAGCTTGTAAATGTGACGTGACCGATCGCTGTAACGCCTCAGTTCAAGCAAACCGATCATCTGTTACTTTTTATTTAAAGATACAGTACAACTTACCGAAAGGTATTTATGCCTCATACATAATATCAATCAATCAGTGTTTTTCAACCACAGAAAGAGGTCAATAAAACTGCAGGTGAACAATTATGTCACAGAATGTTACATTTACCTCAGGAAAGCCATTTAATGACCAACACGTTAGTTGACTAGAAAAAATAGCTATAGAGAGGAGTATTTTGCTAAATATGTGCACTATATTACATTTGTATTATATTTTTACTTGTGTCATAATTGTTATTATAATGAAAACCAAATTATATTTAATTTAATTTGTTAATTTTTAACCTTTAATAATACCAGCTGACAGGGCTCTCTGTATGTTTACATGTGAGATATATTTTTTTCTAGAGAAATATTAACATTTAGGCTATCTACTGTAGCCTACCTAATATTTATCCAAAGAGTCAATATTGAATCAAGATTGAAATCAAATCCCAAGAATTGAATTGAAATCGTGAAAATTGTGTAAAATTCTGTTTAGTTACCAAATGTTTTGACTATCACAATTACACCTATTGTGATGCAAGTTGTTTTTTTTCTACATCCCCTCCCAATCCATCCATTTCTCTTGAGCAATTAAAATATCGTGATAATACCGATAATCAGGGCCTGAAGTTAACTTTTTTGACCACCAGCCACTGTGGCAGGTGGATTTAAAAATCCACCCGCCACAGTGACTTTTTACCAGCCAGTTTTTTTTTTTTTTTTTTGGCCTCATAAAAGGTGGGAAAAAAAGGAATTGCACAAACATTTGTTCTTTAACTTGTAAGAATACACATTTAAGTGCTGTCAAGTTATTAACGAGATCCTTACAAGTAATAATGACTCTTAGAATACAGATACAGACCTAGTGCAGCTCTTATGTAAACAAATCACACGCGGCTGTGTTGATGGCTGGGCAGCTGTTAGTTACAGCGTTCAGGAACCGTTAAGCAGAACTAAATTAATATTGTTATTACTGGTAAAGTTACCGGGTAGGCATTTTCTCACCGGTTCCCAACTCCCAACATCTGTGCAACTGTCATTGTAATGTAGCTTATGTCAGCGTTGCATTATCTCATCTCATCTCACCAACAGTTTAATACTTAACTCACATATTATTCAAACGTAGTCAGAGAAGGGCCTCATCGTTCTCTCCGATCACATATACGTTCCGAAACACTCAAACTGCGCTGCTTTCACAGATGCTTTCTGTACTCCAGTAATGTGCCGCCACATTTTTAGCTAAAATCCAACGAAATGGCTGACTTCGTTTAAATGTCAAAGAACAACAGTTGCAAAAACAAAAAAACAAAAAAAAAACCCCGCAAAGACCCGGCCCCTTTAGTTACTGTTGCTATGTCCGACAAGCTACACCGCGCTCACGCCAAACCATGATCTCATGCAATGAAAAACACATCGCGCAGCAGAGACACTGACAACACGCTGACAGACAAGACAGTCCAGGTTACTTTTGATATTAAACAAAGTCTCAACGGTAAAATTTGGTCATTTTTAAAGAAATTTAGACAATACCGTTTTTTTGCTCTGTAATGTGTCTTGACAGATCGCTGTGGTGCCTCAGTTAAAGCTGCTCGTGAACCGATCATCTCTTCCTTCTAGTTAATTTATAGCATCAAATAAACATGAATGAACATAGGAAGGAATTTAGTTTTAACTGCAGAAAGATGTCAGTAGGCCTACTCAGTACACTCCGTTTTTTCAAGTTCAAATCATCCAACGTTGAACTCTCCTGACTGCTTTGTCGGACAAAAAAAAGGCGGATTCGGCGGATTATGATTGGCCAGATCGCCGTCAATCAAACTCCCCGCGAAGGGTCGATTCTCATTGGCTACCTGCCAATGTGGCAGGTAGATTGACAGTGTTACCCGCCAATTGCAGAATTCACCCGCATTTGGCGTGTGGTCGGGTGTTAATTTCAGGCCCTGCCGATAATTCTCCACAAGGATTGGCCGAGAAGACATAACGTGAGATGAGATGGAAGACAAGTGTAACACCACGTTCACGTTCTCCTCACAATCATGATGGTAGACGTAGAATCCACAGCTAGATCAATGAGTATAGAAGCCCTATGATTACAACAACCATCATTTAAAGTGTCACAAAATTCTGAAATGATCATAAATTATGGGATTATTGATCGTACATCGCACAGAGGTCAAAATTATCGTACAAATTCGATAAATATCGTACGTCTGGCAACACTGTTCTGCAGGCTAGTGTTAATAGAGGATGAGTTCATGACAACAAGACAACCCATTCTACATCATGTATTTGTACACACACACACACACACACACACACTTAGTTGTGTAGTTAGGTTTTTACTATCTTTATGGGGACTCCATAGACATAATGATTTTTATACTGTACAAACTGTATATTTTGCATTTTTACATTTTCAAATAAGCATCATTTAGTATGTTTATTAATCCATTTCCTTCGTGGAGATCACTGGCTGGCTGGTCCCCTCAATGTAGGTTAAACAAGTACACTCAAACACACACTGATCTTACTGTCTATATGAGGATTCATTACACACAATTATTCTGACATGTTATTTCACTGACAGAAGTTCAGTTGAAGTATTAATGTAATGAAGAGAAAATAAGAAAATTATTTTCTTAAAATAATAAGAAAATAATGCTCAGTGCTTCTTAATATTTAAATTGATCCTTCCTCGTTACCTCGCTCCTCCAGCCTGTGACCCGGAAACCGATCAAATTCAGCCATCTTGAAGGACATCTCAATTCTCTAATTGCACCGCAAGGAACAAGGAGTGAGGAGCTTCCAGAGGAGCGATGATGCACAGGTGTATCCTATGCGGAGTCTTTCTTGTCCAGAAACCTGACGCACGTATAAATTCTCCTTCCCTCTTCACATCTGCCCCAATAATTGAAAAAAAAATTTCCCTCACTTTATTTATAGGTTTCTCCACATATTATAAAATTCCAACCATTCCAGAACACACACAGTTGTACAATTTAACATATGTAGAGAAAAAGGGGGGGGGAAAAAGGGTAAGATCAGAAGATAAGCAGGGATCCAGGACATACCTAATATGGGGAACAATTATTAACCCCAAATAAGAATGCTCAAATACCCAATACAGTATCAAATATGCAAAAATTACCCCTCAACCTGATCCCTGATGCTTTGAAGTGACGCTCGTGTGATCAAGAATATTTCAATATACAAATAAGCTTTCCTTCGATTCCTCCGTCCTCATTTTCTTCCTTTCCTCGCGTCTCAGCTCCACCCCCTGTAGGATGCGAGGAAAGGAAGAGAGGATGCACAAATAAGAAATGAGAAGCACCCTCTATAACATCTCACTTTTACTGATTTATCATGCAGCTCAAAGCATTATGGGTAGAATCTCTCTATAGTTTGTTCTGATTTATCAAAACAGTTTCACTGATCCATAAACCCTAAACCCAGGATAGAGCGGTTGAGTGAATGTCGTCTGGACTGTGTGGATGAGGCTCATTGTGTCTCTGTCGACGCTGTAGAAGGACAGAGTTCCTGCACTGTGATCCACATACACTCCTATTCTACTGATGATGGGTTTTACAGGGAGTTTAGTCACTATATTATTGTGTATGAATGAGTAACTGGAGGAAGAGCAGTCCAAACTCCAGGACTGATCATTACATCCAAACACACACTCATGACTCGATCCCTTCCTGCTGATGCTCTTATGTGACACTGTTATACACACACTCCTGCTCCACTCAATCTCCCAGTAACAACGTCCACACACACTCTCTCTACAAAACACCTGAGGAAACACATCAAATCTGTCTGGATGATCATGATACGGCTGATCTGTGTAAGTGAATGTCATCACTCTGTTCCTCTCAGACAGGCAAAGGCGTTTATTCACTGTGTTCAGATCCAGAGTGAGCTGATGGGAATCTGGTGGAGAGAAAACACATCAGAATCAGGAATTATGAATCTGTCTGATCTTTTATTATAGCTGAACTCTTCATGTTCAATATATCAGCAGTGTCTCAGTACAGTTTACCAGATATCCTGTGCAAATCATCATTTACATGATCAACTCTAAAACTCTTCTGTCATGTTTTCTTTCACCTTCTACAGGAAGAACATGAATACACTCAGTGAGTTTCTCTGCTTGCTTTCTTATTGACTTACATTGTAGGAAATCACTCCTGGTTCTGGGAACAATGTTGGTGAAAGTGACTGTGGAAATAAACAGACATGAAGAGTGTGATTATCATGTCGAGAGAAAATGATCCCTGCACCAGTAACCAAGACATTTCTAATATGGTCTTCTACATGATATGAGATGATAGAGGATCATTTCTGAGAGCTGATGAATCTCCAGGACTTTACCTCTGTCAGAGATCTTCTCTTTGCAGAAATCCTCCAGTTTGTCTCTCAGCTGACGGACAGATTCTCTCACGCCATCAAAAAAGGAGAGAGAACTGAAGGGATTGTCATTTACGTCTGTAGATTCAGGAGGAGCTGAGAGAGACTGGAAACTCTACACAAAACAGAAATCAAAGCTCATCACCTCCACACTTCATCAATAACCTGCACTACTGTCAGATCTGAGCGGCTCTTGTTGATCTTTAGGAACTCTCCTCAATCCAGCACTTTCACAGCATCAGCTTTATTCTTCTCATATTCATTTTTTATCATGTTACAGCTATAAATTCGGTAACACCGTAACCCTAAGGTTGGAAGGAATACTGTGTGTTTTTCGTCCGATTTCCGGATCATACAACTCTTTTTTTGAGTCATTGCAGGGTTGAGTAGATTTAATCAGGAAAAGCAGTTCAAAGGCAACGAGTTGATTGACCATTATTTCTAACTTTTGAGGAGTTAGTGGCTCTGAAATTTACAAGGACTCTTAGGAAACAATCCCAAGGTCAGGCTTTGTGGTTTAAATACGCTGAAGCATCACTAATATACAGCCTCACATCCTGTTTGAGGACAAATTGATGATCTGATTCTGGTAAACATTACTCAAAATTTGAACTATAAGCCAAAGATTTTAAAAAGATAAGTAAAGAGATGATGGGAAATCTAGCTGGGTGAAACTGGTACCATCAAGTTTGTGGATTTCACATTGTTGTTTCCTAAGCGATTTCCAGAGCTGAACTGCATTTGTAAGTGCGTCTCTTTCAATCAATGAGAGTCTGACTGATGATGATATAATAACCGAAGACACAGATCAACACTTCAGTCAATGGCTCATTCTGCGGTCATGAAATTGCAACGGGATTAGTTGATTGACAGCAGTGTTTGCCTATCAGCAAGTAGTATCTTCTATTTAAAGGCTGATTGGCTGTTATCTGGGATGCGTCACGTCCGTTTTCCCCTTTTTGTTTGCTCGTGTTGACGGTGGTTGTAGGTAAGCATGCTATGTTTTAATAGGTGATGATTTTGGGAATTGTTGGGGTGTGCATAACGTACTCGGTTACCTAACGTAACCTCGGTTCTCTCTAGAAGAGGGAACGAGTATTGCATAAGTTGCTTACGCTACGGGTAAAGTAAAAGTCTTTTCTTGAGATATGAAGCCAAAAAATTATCCTTAATTTTGCATTTATTGTCAACGCGTTGCAGCAGCTAGCAGACCTAGAGCAGGCTAACTGGCGCGCTCATTGGCTGCCCTGCGGCAATCGCAGCAGCCTACCACTGAGCCCTGTGTGACGTCACGCCCAAGCGCCCCCACGCGTCATAGCCTGCCAGAAGGGGCGTGGCTTAGCGTATATAAGGAAGGGCTCGGGGGCTGCTTACCTGGTTTTCATCGACTGAAGCAAGACCAGCTCGAGGCGCGAACACGGTTGGTTATGTTATACTCGTTCCTTCTTCTAGAGAGAACCGAGGTTACGTTAGGTAACCGACTACATTCACTTATGAGAGGTTCTCGCGTATTGCGTAAGTTTCTTATGCTGCGGGAACCCCTTGTCAACGCCGTGCACGCCAGCATCCACCACATAAGTCCCAGGGGAACACCCGGGGGACACAGATTAGTGGGAATAAGGTGGCCAACAGTGTGGGCCAGCACATTTACATAAGCACACAGTAGGGAATACAGAGCGGCGCAGCCGGTCCACATTAAATAATATCAACCCTTATAGTGCAGCTCAATCAGGGGAGCTAGAATTAAGTGAAGGCAGCCTGCGCACGAACGAATCTGGGCAGAACATACACATAACTTAGACTGACAAAAGTCTAGCCTGCAAGGCAGGAACTTCCAGGTTATAAAACCTAACAAATGTAGAGGGCGCCATACAAATGTCATGAATAGAAATCCCGCTGGACCAAGCCCACAACGAGGCCATGCCTCTAGTGGAATGAGCCCTGACGCCCAGAGGGCACTGCAGGTCTTTAGACGCATATGCTGCCGCGATAGCATCCACTATCCATCTGGACAGACTGTGTTTCGAGGTGGCGAGACCCTTGTGAAACGAAATGAAGAACTTGCGCCCACCGAACGAAACGAAGAGCTGCTCCGAGCGCCTGAAGGCGGCGGAGTGCGTGATGTAAATCCTCAACGCCCTAACAGGGCAAAGGAGATTGCCATCGACTTCGTTACCGGATGCCGGTAAGGCCGAAAATGAAATGACCTGCGCTCTGAAGGGAGTGCCAATCACTTTGGGACATAACCATGTCTCGGTTTGAGAATGACTTTAGAGTCATTAGGTCCGAACTCATTAACAGATAACGCGTGTAAGTCACCCACACGTTTGACTGAAGACAGGGCTATCAGAAAAACGGTTTTGAGCGAAAAGTATTTCAGATCCACGGTCTGTAAGGGTTCAAAGGGATGCGCTTTCAGGGCCTCCAGGACCAAAGAAAGATCCCAAATAGGAACAGACGGGGGCCGCGGGGGATTCATCCTGCTGGCTCCTCTGAGGAAGCGGATGATGAGCTTGTTCCTTCCTATTGACTGGCCGCGCGTCGACTCTGCGAACGTTGCAATAGCCGCAACATACACTTTGAGCGTGGAAGGGGACCTGCCCATATCCAGTAGCTCTTGAAGGAAACAGAGCACCCACAAGACGCCACAGGTTTGTGGGTCTAGATTTTTGTCGGCGCACCACCTGGCAAACACAGACCATTTAGACGCGTAGAGCCTTCTCGTAGAAGGAGCTCTAGACTGCGTAATCGTGTTCACAACCCCTTCTGGCAGGACAACGGGTATCCGTTGATTATCCATGCATGCAGAGACCAGCACTCTGGATGAGGATGCCAAATCGAGCCACCGGCTTGTGAGAGGAGATCCCTTCTCACCGGAATCGGCCATGGGGCTAAGTCTGACAGCCGCATCAGCTCCGGGAACCAAATCTGGTTCTCCCATCGCGGGGCTATGAGGAGCACCGAGTGGCGAGCTTCCCTGATTCTCCTGATTACCTGTGGTAACAGTGAGATCGGAGGGAAAGCGTACAGCGGGCAGCTGGGCCAAGCTTGGGCCAGCGCGTCCTCGTTCTTCGAAAAGAACCTTGGGCAATGAGCGTTGTCTTTTGACGCAAATAGGTCGACTTTAACTTTGCCGAAAAGGCGCCACAGCAGCTGGACTGTTTGAGGATGTAGGGACCATTCTCCCGGAGGAACGTTGTCCCTGGACAGTCTGTCTGGGCGGTCGTTCAGGTTGCCAGGCACATGCGCGGCTCTCAGCGAGCGCAGAGAGTGCTGAGCCCAAACAAGAAGGCGTTCTGCCAGAGCACTGAGACTTCTGGATCTGACAGCATCCAGTCTGGCTGTTCACGTAGGTCACAACTGACATGTTGTCCGTGCAGACCAATACGTGGTGGCCCCGCAGGTGTGGGAGGAAGTGCTTCAGTGCATTCTCGACAGCTATCATCTCCAGACAGTTTATGTGAAGGCATCTCTCTCGGTCTGACCAATGGCCAAAGACTGGCCTGGAGGTTGGAGGCGTCTGTTGAGATAACCCTCCGGCACGAGATAGCTCCTATTTTCACTCCCAACTGGTACCATTCGGCTGCTATCCAGATATAGCAGACACGCAGACACGCTACCCTGATACGCAGACCGCCGGAAGCTCAGGCTCGGTGTGGTACTCGTGCGTTTAGCCAGTGTTGTAGCGGTTGCAGTGTTCAGCACCCATTCTGACACACCTGGAATCGCTTCCCATGCTTCTGCATGCATAGCTAGGGGTAGAATGGCCTCTCGGTTCCGGCCGCCGCACAGCGCGGGCTCGTGAACCTGAATCTGAGGTATCGGCGCGGTGAGCGCGCTCTCGATGCTTGAACACAGCGGCACGCTGAAAGCGACGGCTGGCCGGTTTACACTCAATGTCCTGGTCGCCTTGGACGGGGAACATTTTATGGAGAGAAACCCGGGACGCGTGTGCGGTGACGGCCGTGATGCGTTTATCAGTAAGCGCGAGCGGGCACAGAACTTACATTTACAACATAGCCGGTGTGTGGCGGCTTTATGGGTGTTGTCCCCCGAGATAACCGTATAACAGAGCGGGCAGTGAGTAGGTGTGGGCACTGTATCGTGGGCAGATTTCCTACATCTATCACTCGAGCGGCATGTGCCAGCTTTATGAGAGTGGGCTCTATGAGAGGGAGTGACACGGGGAACCGTGCTTGTGTGTAGGGGTGAACACTGGGAAGCGGGCACATTTTCTACACTCAAAAAAACACCATCGGCGTGAGCCAGATAAACCAGACATTACACTCTTTTTGAGATTTCTCTGGGTCGCCGTAAAAACGGCGTTTGGGTGCAGGGGAGTACAACGCGCTCATTGGCTGCAAAATACACATCTGCAGTTGCCTTTTCTAAGGGAACTGATAGAGCGAAACGTTTTGATGGCGGTCCGGCCGCGGCGGGACTCGACCATCTTCTCCTCATTGAAGCTGCTCAGGTTCGCGGGCTCAGGTTTCAGCGCGATCTTGGGCCGGGGTCCCCGCGGGGGAGGCGGCCTGTGACGGCTTGATGAGCGCGATCTTGGGCGGCCACCTTGGCGTCGCAGCGAAGGGGGAGGCTGGGATGAACGCTGGGTAGAGCTTCGTGCAGGAGGCTGATTTTGAGAGCGGCCTGCAGCGGAGCTTGAGCGTCAAGGCAGGAAGAGCTTCATGGCCTGTGTGGTCTTCTGCACCTCGGAGAAACGGTCGACAATCCCGCTTACCCCTGGGCCGAAGAGGCCGGAAGGAGAGAGCGGGGCGTTAAGAAAAATGGCTCGCTCAGACTCCCTCATGTCCGTAAGCGTCAACCAGAGGTGCCTCTCCGTGACGGTGAGCGAGGACATGCATCTGCCGATAGCCTGGGCCGCGGACTTAGTAGCACGAAGGGAAAGGTCAGTCGCGCTCCTTAAATCCGTGATGACAGTCTGGTCCGCGCCTTTCTCGTCCCATTCACGGAGGAGATCGGCTTGGAGAATTTGCAGAACTGCCATCAAGTGCAGGGCGGACGCAGCCTGTCCGGCAGCGGTGAAAGCACGGAAATTGCAACCTGAAATTGTTTGTATGTTAATCATAGTGCAGCTTGTTATATAGGGCTGGTATGGTTGTGTGGGCTTAACATTCTTTTCGCGAACTAAATAAGCATGATTCCCTGTATCCCATTGTGTTGTCGGTGGGCATGACTGTGACCAATTCATGTCTATAAAGTGTGCTATCTGGCGTGATATCCTGATGGTAAGTGTTTAAACGCAACTATAATTGGGAGTGGGGATAGTATTTTGATTGGTAACATCTCCTTTTGTGTTCGTTATAGGATTCTCCCTCTCGTTCTATGCCGTGATTGTTTGCTGCTGTCTTCACGCGGTTAAATCGCTGTGGTTTATACAGCCGCACAGACGCGATCATCACCATTAATAAAAGGGGACTGCTCGTTTGATTCTTATTGTGCCAGTTTATTGCCCTGCTTCACATTTCTGGCCTCTGTTTCTTTTTTTCTTTTGTTTTAAACCATTTAATCTTTTTTTTGTTTTGTTTTTGTTTTATTTTTGTTTTATTTTGTGGAAGTAAAGTTTGTCTGGCTTGGTTGAATTTATTTGCTTTTTTTTCACTCTTTGTAAAACCAATTATTTGGTTATAGCTCTGGATGTATGTGATAAATTATCTATTAATGCAATTCTATTTGTGTGTGATCATCTACTGAATTCAAGTTGTTTTGTAGTAATCTCAGGTGACCAACTGTTTGATCCTTTTGTTTTTTTCTCCTTATTTCTGTTTGTTATTGATATTCATTGCTGTGAGGACTTGCTTCATTAGTGATGTCCGCATTACCATTTCTATGTTCATTTTTATAGTATCTTACTCTTTTTATTTGTTTATTGGAGGAGCTGGGGTCCCACGGTTGGATTGCTCTTCCTCCTTGTGGTGATGGTTCTTCTTTATCAGGTGCGGTGTACACTTTGTGTGGTTGATAGTGTGATTAGACTACACGGGTGTGCGTGTGTGTGGACATGTGCCTTGTAAAACAGAGCTCCACATTGATTCCTGCCATTGGGAGTCTCAGCCCTGCCGGTATTACCGGTATTTAGTTTTTGTTTTACATACATAACTGCTACATATTAAGTTGGGTTGTATTTTTTTCTTCTTCTTTTTTTTTGTTTGAAGTAGGGTTTTCAGTGTTTCTTGTTGGTTTTAGTGTTCAACATTTTAAACCATTGTATTAATAAACATTTGTATTTTTTGCTTTCTACCCACGTCTCTTGACTAATTCTATGAGGGAACCGAACCGTAGTCGGACTTTCTTACTAGTAAAAACGTGGGCTTGTGTCTCAAAATTGCACCGCCCCGCCACAAAATGTTTTTCTGTGAGTCTCTTACTCAAGTTCACTATGATCCTGTTCTTCTAGATCTCTGTTACCTGCAGGAAATGGATGTGATCCTGTGTGTGTGAAAGCTGCTCCAGCTCAGCGTCTCTCCTCCTCAGATCATTAATCTCCTGCTCCAGTCGCTCCAGTCGTCCTTCAGCTCGACTCACTGCAGTCTTTTCCTGATCTCTGATCCGCTGTGTCGCCTCAGAGCGGCTTCTCTCAATGGAGCGGATGAGCTCAGTGAAGATCCTCTCACTGTCCTCCACTGCTGTCTGTGCAGAGCGCTGTTACACACACACACACATCACAATCACACAGTGGCTTCAGTGAGTACTGACCATAGACTGTAAAAAAATATGGACGTAGTGTCCGTGACGTCACCCGTAGGTTTCTGAAGAGCATTTTTGAAGCCTAAAGTGGGCGGAGCCGGCCGTCGCCATCTTGGCCTTGCGTCACTCCCGGATAACAGAAAATGGGCAAAGAGGCGGGGCGTGAGTGGAGCTGAGGAGCTCAATTAAAAGTTCCTATTTTTGCCCTTCGAAATATTATAATAGTTAAAAGACATGGCTACAAGTGAGACTGTGTATCGTGATTCTGTACTATTCTGCTAGTTGAAAATGCATTATGCAGTAACTTAATATTACTCTGAGAGTGTGTGTGTGAGACAGTGATTTATATGCATACATGTCAGTCACTCTTTTTTTATAGTCTATGGTCCGTCAGTGCGGTATCGCTCGTCAAGTTCGTAGAGAGCATATTCAGTCCATTTTAAATTCTGATTTTGGCCGCCTCTCAAATGGGTTAAACCATAGATATATTGCCTATGAAGTTCAAGTAAATGCGCTAGAAAATCCGCACTCATTCAAGGATGTGCATTTAACGTTATTGCACGGAGAAAGCGCCGACGCCTGCACGATTTCATCTGACGGTACATAAGCATATTATAATCTATCTGTTCCGGGAGAGCAGAACGAACGAGCCTTTATTGACGTTTTTAAATCTGAAAACTCCAAAAAGCAACGAAATTGTCAGACATCCATTAGTGCATGTTCACAGAGGAAAACAACTGAAATACAGCGCTGGTTGTTCTCTCGAATGATACTCGACGACAACGACGGAATCCTAAGCCGTGGGCGAAGTAATGGGTGTTTTAAATAGTATGAAATAATCCCGAAAAAAAGCACAAAACATTGCAGAGGTGGCAAGTTCAGCAGCTAACATTTGCTGAGGTGAACTGACGGCTAGTAACAGCAGACAAACGGCTAGCATTGACATCAGCGGCAATCCACCTGTCACTCAAGTGGCCACACCCTTGCAGAACTTTAAATATTAATCAACTAAACGGAAGAGTTATAAAAAAATTCACCCCCCTCACAGTTGTCATGAAGGGCAAAATTAGCTGTATAGACCAAAGCCACATACAGACACCAGGCTGTAAACATGTTTTTTTCTGCTGTAAAGTTGGTCATTTTAACATGGGGGAGATACAGATTTGACTCACTTTTGACAACAGCCTCAAGCGGCCAGTCAACGAATTGCAGTTTAACTCACTTCCGTGTTGGTTTCAAGAGAGAGACGGGGAGGTTGCCGCTTGGTACTGACTGAGACGTCTCAAACTTCTCTTCTTCTCCAGACTCACCTTATGTGACACCACAGCCTCTCTCAGCTGCTGAAGATCTTTCTCTCTCTGCTGGATCCTCTGCTGGAACGACCTCTGCGTCTCCTTCAGCTGGTGCTAAAGGACAAACCAATGACAGGAGAAACATCCCATTAATCATCAACTAAACAGATATGAATCCAGTATCAGTGAAGTGGTGAGATTGAGAGGTTAAAGGTCTTGCATGATAAGATTATAGGTTCATTCATTAATGCCAGGATTATTACATCATTGCCTAGCTTTATATGGATATTTTACCTAGAAATGTAAATTATTTCATTGTATACTGATCCTCATGTCTTTCCAAACTTGTATGATTTTCTCTTGCAGAACACAAGAGAATATATTCTGAAGAATGTCTCTGTTTCTAAAGCCCAAATCAAATATGTTGACACATCAATAACATCAAACCTCACTGGCTCATGCATGTCACATGACTAAACATGCCTCCCTATTTTATTTTTCTTGTCGCTGCAGAAGACGTTAGATTACCCTTGGAGTTGTATGGATTTCTTTTATGCTACCTTGATGTAGCCTTTTTGAAAATTCAGGGCTATAAAGAAAATACTTTTTTTTTAAAAAAAAAACACTGGCAAAATAGTGTTTTATGTTTGTAGTATTTTGTTTCTTTAGTATTTTTTTTTCTCTCTCATATTTTCTTTTCTTTCTTTCTTTCTCTCTCCTAAAACAAAATGTTTGTTTAAAGGTTTTGCCAATGTAAACTTTGTAACAAGACTAAGTTCTGTGAAAAATGTTGAAATTGTATACGTCTGCTCTTAACCAATGAGAGTTTGTGCTGCGGGGGAGTTCGGTGAAGGAGATAAGGGTGGATGATAATTTTGTTTTTCTGGTTGGATGAGCATTATGTTTGACGGAGATTAATTCTCTGCTGCCTGAACTGAATTGGTGGACAGTTTGTTTACTATTGGTTACAAAAATTTCGAGAGGTGAGGAGAGGACTGGATCCGAAATCTCGAGGGAGAGTGGAGGACTCGTTTGGAGCTACTGGCGGAAATTCACCCACGGCCTAATGGAGGACTGATTCATCGGGCATCGGTGATTTGAGATTGCTGCCTTCTGATTGTTTTTTTTTTTTTTTCGGTTTGACGGTATTTGGGACATTGGACCGCGATCGCGCATTATAGCCTTCATGTTCATGCACATGCAGATGAGTAAGTAACTTGCACTTGGACTGAGCTTGGTTGAATCTCAGATCGTTTGGAGGAAAAGTGCACCAACGGTTCATGGAAATTGTACATGTACTGGCTTAGAGACTAAGTTTGTGGGTTCTCATTTTTATTATTGAGGTATTGAGTGTTTAAAATCTGTTTCGACACATGTGAAGGGGATTTGAAGTGAGTGAACGGATTATCAAAGACTCGTTTAATGAATCAATTCAAGAGTATTCTGATTTCAAAGGAGTCAAGTTAAGAGTCTTTTGATTACGAACGAGTCAATTTAAGAATCAATTGGTTATGAACGAGTCAATTTAAGAGTAATTTGATTATAAGTGAGTCATTTTAAGAAGGAAATTTGAGTTATTTTGGGTTTAAACGAGTAAATCAGTCCTATATGTTCTAATAAGTATTAATTGTTGTTAATAAGAGTAATTCATTTGTATTTGAGGTAACTGTTTTTTTGTTTTGTTTTTTTTTGGTCAGACTATTTTAAGTCTGAAGTACTGAGTTTGGATCAGTTAAAGGGTTGCACTATTTAAATGTGGTAACTGTATTTTTGGTTTCTCTGAACCGGTTAAGCTTCCATCACTGTAAGCCAATTATTCAGTAGTTTCACATTCCTGTCATTCATTTATTTTTTTCTTTATTTTTCTTTATTTTTTTTTTGTTTGTTTGTTTTGTTTAGGGATTAGTTCAATAAACCTCTGGGTTTATTATAACTTTCTTATGTTCAACCTGTGTTTTTTTTTATTCTCAACCCCTGAGAATATATGTTTATTAATTGGAGGCACCGCGCTATAAAACCTATTAATATTGTAGTATACTTGTAGCTAACTGTTCATTCTTCAGGGGAAGGACCAGGCATTACCCTTTACTACTGCTGGGATACCAGGGCTCCTTTAATATTATTATACGAGTGTACCCGGCTGGGGAGGGTTACATTAATGTCCATTTTAAAGATTGAAACTTCTGGACCCTATTGACTTTCAGTATACGGACAGACGAATCCTTTTGTGTTCCTCAGAAAAAAAAAAAACTTATTTTATGTTCCTCAGAAAAAAAGAAAGTCATACTAGTTTGGAATAGAGTAAATGATGACTGTTCATCTGTTGGGTGAACTACTGGTTAAAAGGGGTCCTATTCTGCTTTTTTCCATGTTCATCTTTCTTTAGTGTGTAATTTTGCTGTTTGAACAAGACAAAGCTCTGCAAAGTTACAAAGTCTCTCCAAAGAGAGTTATTCTCTATATCAATGTGGACTGTTTTTGAACCCCCTGAAATGCCTCCATTAGCCGCTTTCCGACCGGAGGAACCTTTTCACAGTACCTAGAACTATTGGCTAAAGTACCCGGATGTCGGCGTGTTCGCACCGCAGGAACTAGGAACGATTTTAGTTCTAGGAACTCCATTTGTAGGAACTAATTTGGGTCCTACTTCAGAGTAGGGTCTAAACCAGCACTATAGGAACTATCCGTGACGTTAGTGTACGCTGATTGACCGAACGCACTCGGAACATCAGCACCCGCCATTTTTAAAACAGCTAGAATGTAAACACACAGATTATAGCCTATATATTTACTCCATAAACTATACAAACATGGAAAACAGCGATAGATGGGTCTCTAAACCTTTATGCTGAAGAGAAAATCCAACGCAACTTTGAGGGGACCAAGCCAAACATGATTATGTTTATCTACCCAGCTAGCAACACTGGACATCAACCACACGGCATAGGCTAATAACCTTTTTTCATATACTGTCTACTTTCTATAACAGTTCTATCTAATAAGATATTAAACAGTACTGTTAGACAGATCGCTAACTAATAAACACAGAGAATGCGAGCATTGTTTGCTCTGGCGTTCTCAGCGCCGCCAAAATAAAGGTCCGTCGCGCCGTCAAAATAAAAGTCACCGTGCTTGCGTCACTCCCTTACCCCCTCCTACCAGTTCCTATGGCCACTTGGCCAGTGCGAACGCAAACAGCAAAACCGAGTTTGGGGGAGAGTAGTTCTTAGAACTGTTTAGAAGTGGACAGTTCCTAGAACTAAGTTCCTATAACTACTTGGTCGGAAAGCGGCTATTGTTGTCTTGAGTTTTCTTCCAGTAACGAACACGTCACAATATTCCGGGCCGTATTCAGATCAGACGGAGGACCTGATCCTCAACAAACCCGTCTCCATACGCGCATGATGGACTCCGATCTTAAACCAGATGGATCTGGATAATATTCTGATTGTTTGAGTTTTGGTTCCTTGCTACCGTCACCTTTGGCTTTTGGCTTGCTGCTTAGTTGGGGACACTTATTATTCAACAATATAACTGATTAAGCTGTACTATGACTATTTTCTTCTAGATCTGCTGTACAGCAGAAACAAACTTTGTTGCATTCTTTTCCTGTTAACACTGTAAAGCTGCTTTGAAACAGCAGAGCATTATATAAATAAAGGTGATTTGACTTGAATATTCCTTGTCTAATTAATTCCCGCCCAAAGCATACACTTAAAGGTAGGGTCGGCAGTTTTTTTCGATAAAATTTTTTCCCAAATTTGTTTAAACTTTCTTTATATACCAATACATAATTAAAATGTAAGTACTCTGAAAAAGAGAGTATAAAAATCGAGTGTCTGTAGTCCTCTCAGGGCGCAATAAACACAGCTACTTATTTCCATTCGGAACGAATGAAATGATTGGCTGGGTGACTGTCACTCTCCCTCGCTACCATGGCTACCACCCCTGCTGCTACAGGAGCTGCCCACATGCGCGCACCCGTTTGACTCGAGGAGGGGAAGAGGCACGGAAGCTAGGAAGAATCACAATAATGGCAGAGAAAGAGCAGTCAAAATTCCCAGTACCTGCATATACAGTCAGCGAAGGCAAACAAGGCAAAAAAAGGAACTAGTAAGGTAGAAAGGTAGGCTACTTGTCTCCGGAGTGTAACGTTAGTCCTCATCAGAGCCAACAGTGCTTTCATCGTGGAAGCTCTTACATGCAAAACACCGTATATGTTATGAATCTTACACGAAATTCACCTTCATCACAGTGTAACTGATGGTAATGGGAAAACGTGCATCAATGCAACCTGTTTTTAGCTTTGCCTTATGTTACTAGCTCGTTACCGAATCAAACTCAATATATTTCAAATTTTACCAGTATCGATATGCTAGCTTGATAGTGAGTACTAACAGCCATGTTAGTTGTTTATATTCATAATGATAAAGTTAGGTACTTTATTACATGTGATTCTGACATGTCCCAAAACACATGCACTGCGCTCCTCTCCGCTCGGCGCTGGCAAACGCGTCCTCCTCCAGCTGAGTGGTCGGCATCGCGCGTTCATGTGTTTTGGGGGTGTGGCTTTGGAAGGAGCCCAGAAGGGAGGGGGTGGGAGTGAATGGAATAAGTAGCTGTGTTTATTGCAGTCCTGAGAGGACTAGAGACACTCGATTTTTATACTCTCTTTTTCAGAGTACTTACATTTTAATTATGTATTAGTATATAAAGACAGTTTAAACAAATTTGGGAAAAAGTTTTTTAGAAAAATCCTGCCTACCCTGCCTTTAATAAAGGGGGCGAGGCCTGGTTAAGTTAGTTAGATGTGTCTCGTGTCCAAGGCTACGTTCAGACTGTCCGATTGTTTGTGTATCCGATTGGAATCTGAGCTAAAATTATTGATGTCCACACAATGTATCGCAACTGTTCAGATCTGATTTGTGTGTCAGTGTGGCTCTTTCGTTTTCCGGAATATCTGCATTGGTTTCTATGGCAATGATGTTGCGTAAGCATAAGCCAAAAACAACAAAAACCACGACATGGACGGGTTTGCAATAGAGATGTTGTCTAATTTACATTTTACAACAATGAAGTGTTTAGCCACGCGTTGAACTATTGTGTCTTCTGAGGCAGCGGCCGAAACATAGGAGGCTGTTATGCTTTATTCCGTGTCATCTCCGCCGGTTTCAGAACTCCTTTATATTGTCATTTCCTGCTCGTCCGGCACCTTTGTAACAACACAGCATTGACTTTCAGCATGTCTCCAATAACAACATCTGGCGTTTTACGTGGCGCGAGAAAGTCACATAAACCATGCGAAATCCGATCAGAGTGGTCAGACTGAAACGGATTAACAGAAATGCGATTTGAATAAGATTCCAAACCATATATGAATGTAGCTCGAAACGGATTTTTTAAAAATTGCATTTCATGTGATTTTTGAATGTTCAAAAGCCATTCACACTAGCTAAATCTGATCAGATTTCAATCGGATATGGAAAAAATCGGATTTGGACTGAGCCAAAAGACACGGATTTGTTGAGCTTTTATATACTCCTTTTATTAATTAGTGAGTTGTTGCAGCACTAGATTTTGGTACCGTCTTTCAGTGTTAGGACAGACCTAGTCTTGCGTAGCCATACCTTCAGACTGACGGCAGAAGGTCAGGGCTCGTGTTCTTAAAGCTTCTAAGAATCCTCTCACAAAACTCCTAATTTAGCTTAAAAACTTCTACGTAGGAGTCTTAGCTTAAGAGCGAATCGGGCCGATCTGAGAGCAACTCTGAGCAAGGAAAAGACAAAAATGTTCATCTTAGTGAGGAGGCGGGGCTGACCCCGTTGCTATGTATGACACAATCTTTTGAAGACTGATTAGTTGGTAGTGCAAGAAGGAAAAAAAAAAGAGCGATTTCAAGTGTAGGGTCTACTCTAAGGTTTCACTTTGAAATTACATGCGTGATTTTTCCCATTTTACCATTCTCTCTCTCTCTCTCTCTCTCACACACACACACACTATATATACAGTAGCTCAAATTATTAACGGTTCATTCCCCTGCTTGTGCACACCAGGAAAGCCTGCTATATATTTATAAACGCAGTTTACATACGCAGTTCGCCTTCTTACAGAAGGTTGTGACAGACCCAAATCATCACTGCTGCATTGTTGCATTTTCCCAGTTGCCAAATATCATAATGTAGTGATTACTTTAATTTCTGGTGCTATGGCACTACTGCGCTGTGTTGGAGATGTTAGCGTGTCTCTATATGATCGGTCACAAACATGATCCCTGCACTATCTAATCTATAGCGTCTTATTAACTCACTGTCATCCATTGTCTGCAACACATTTCTTCTCCCTCTTCATCTTTCTGCCATTTTTTCCTCTGCTAAAGAAACCCATAAGCCTCTTAAAAGTCCTTGTCCGTACTCCTAACAAACAACTCATTGTCACAGTTGTAAACACAACGTCTTTCTTCTTTCACGAGGGAGTTTAGCGTCATGGCATTTGTCCAGGTGGACCATTAAAGAATGCGACACACACGTCTCCCGGACATCCTGTAGAGTTCAACAAATCAGATAGCGACTTCGAAACTCCTGAAGTGTTTCCAGAAAAGTGTGCCATATGCATCAGACGTTCAGCCAACGGTCCGTGGGCGTGATGTCTGAGGGTGAGACTAGGACAGACCATGTTCGATGTCATTACAATGCTCTGTGGCTGAATGAATGTAATTCATAATAACACAATCAGGGTTTTCCTGTTCTGTGATTTTTTTAATAAGTGATATTGCAAGTGAGATGCTGAAGCAAATCATATGATGTTTATCTCACGTTCCACACTTTAAAAAGCTGTAAATATCAGAGGTGGAGGTCTTGAGTTAGGCTACGTGATTGCACTTGCGAATTTAAAGATTTCTATAAATGAAGAAAATGACTTTGACTTGAGAACGAATACAGTCAGTTAAATCTGTCTCAAACCGCATGACTCTATAATGACTTTTTAAGAATTAAATCAATAAAAAAAATTAGCAACATTAGCTAATATACAAACTGCAAGCCACGGAACCAGCGGCGCCAGGGCCTTTGATCAGAGTCTACGTGCTGCATGATGCTGTGCAAGCACAAAACAATACAGGAGTAGAGGAGAATCTACGAATATTGTTTGTTTGGATTTAAACACTTCGGAATGGACCATATTTTGGTGTATGCACAATTTGCAACCCAAACATGACCGCCTCAACCTTGAACTTTATTCACCACATGTAAAACAGAATAGGTATGTAACTGTGTCTCTTATGGATAATTTCTCATAATATCTAGATATTATGAAGATATTTGATGTTGAGTTTTCTTGCTGTCTGAAACAAGATGGTGTTTTTCTTCAAATATCTTGAAGTTTTGCAATGTTGTGTGGCACAATCTGGTTAATTTCTTGAACTTTGTGTCAAGCAAAATTGTGACTGACCAGGGGCCGTATTCACAAAGAATTTTAAGGCTAAAAGTAGCTCCTAACTGGCGAATTTAGGAGCAATTCCTAAAAATAATGGGCGTGTCACTCGTAACTTTAGGACTCCTAATTTTTTTGACTAAGAGTAATTCACGAAGCATTTTAGCCCTAAAAGTAGCACCTATGTCTGGGACAGCTTAAAAGAAGTCGAGAGGACTCCTAACTCACTAAGACCTATTCACAAACCGCTTTTTGTGGCATTTCATGCTGCGATGTTTTGAAATGCGTATGCGGCGGCTACAGGAGCTTCCAATTGCGAGGGAACAAGTTTGCATTGTAGGCATAACTAGGGACGCAATAACGCCACCAACAACAACCAAAACTAGGCTACTCATTGATGTAAACTAATTGTAACGTTTCATTGTGAATCAAATTAAAATGTTCTTCTCTTTATTCCTCACTCTTTATTCATTTAGGCTATTTATTCAGTTATTCATCATCTTCCGTCCTTCGCACTACTTGTGTAGCGCACGCATTCTCAGACCTGTCACCTGTCACTCATCATCGTAGGGGAGGTGTTTGAATCATTCCCGCGTTACAATCATCAGCCAATCAAGGTGGTCACTTCAGTCAAGCTCGTGCATGAGTAATGACGTCATCCATAGCAACGAAGACTCACTCTTAGTTTAGGAGTTGTCATTATTCTTTACTAAGAGTAGGTCTGAAAGGCGTTGTGAATAACTTTTAAGAGAAAACTCCTAGCTAAAATATTTTAGTGCGATTTAGGAGTACTCCTAGTGGTAAGATAAAATGCTTTGTGAATACGGCCCCTGGTGTCAATCATCGTTACAAGTGTCACAATCACCAGCTGGAGTTCTTGATAGCCACCAGAGGGCACCCCAAACCAGACTATTGTCATTCCCTCATGAACTACATTTCCCACAACCCATTGCCAGGTCTCATCATCCCTGATTTCTTACAGCTGGTTCTCATTACCTTGTCAACCTCTGCCTACATAAGCCTGGCTCATTGTGTCATTGCAAGCTCTTGTATGTGTCACTGCCAGGGACGGACTGACAATCTGTGCGTTCTGGAAAAGTCCAGAACGGCCATCCAACCGAGGGCCGTCGGCACAAAAAAAGAGTCTAATAAAGCAATATGAACAGCCAACAGCAGGGGCACTAATACGATCACTGATATGCTACGTGTAAAAAAAAAAGAGTCGGCCTACTAGCCACTGACTTAATAGTTTTATAAGGCTTACCTAGCTATTGCACTTTTAAATTTGCTTACATTATATTTGAATAGTTATAAGTTATAGTAGGCTATATAGCAGTTGCGTCTGATAAACATCAAATGGGAAACGCTCAAAAAGCAGAACGAAACTTGTTTGATCTGTGCGCGGCCAAAGCAAGCAGGGCTGATCTCGATAACGCGAACATTATTACACAGAGCTGCGCGATCCACTGAGAAGCATTTCAATTCAGCGCAGAATTCTCTATCTCTATTATAAACCCACAGATGACTATGTGATTTAAGTTAGTTAAAAGACAGATGAAACAGCCCAAAAAACAGGCGAAACATTGTTCCAAGAACAAACCAGTTAGAAAACATTTCACTCCACAACTTTACTGTAGTAAAACTGTAGTAAAACAAACTTTTTTGGCAGAAATGTGCCTGTATATATTCATATTAAAAATGCTTTTATATATAGTCATCTTATTAAAGTTAAGTTGTTATTAAACGTAATGTTATTAAATGTAATGCAGTAATGTTTTTGTTTAGAAGTTATGGCAGTTTATTTATTTTGCATTTATATTAATACTAAATATGTGTTTTTGATAACACATACTATAGGTTTATAGAGAATTAAAAATCAATATATATTTTCATAATTTTTCAGGAATTGTTTAAAACTGTCTGAACCAGATCTCAAAATATTTTATTATTTCGCATATTATGGTGAAAAGTAAAAAAAAAAAAAAGTTAAAGGTAAAGTTAAAAAGCACCATGTTATATGTATAATAAATATTTTTGAGTATAACAAACAAGTAGCCCTTCTAGATTATTGTATCCCTTGAGGTAGCCCACAAAAAGGTTGGAGACCCCTGGTATATAGTAACTATATGTTTTATAATTACAAGTTTGTGTAATTTGGAGTTTCTGTGGGCAGTGACATTTCATTATTTGTATTTTATTTTCAGTGCAGATGTAATGGCATTGTACAATTTTTTGGTTTTTATTTGAAGGCTGAGGCTTCATTAATAAACACAACCCCAATTATCATCATTGATTTTGAGATGTTACTTGCTTGTCTGATAGGCTACAGTATGTGGCATAGTATCAGGACATCCTGGCTATAGTGTCTGTAGCGCACGGCTAGGGGCGAATGGCCGGATGATGGGCCTATTTGGGAGTAAGTCCAGGGCTGTTTTTTAGCCCCAGTCCGTCCCTGGTCACTGCTGTGTGCTCCATTGATTATCTGTTCCATGGTTTTGACCCCTGCCTGTTTCCTGGATCACCCTGTTTGCCTGAGTTTCCTGCCTGGTGTTTGTGTTGGAATGTTTACTCTGTGTTTATGACCTTTGCTTGTTTTATTTGTATTATGTCTTTGGATTACCCTTTAAAGGGGTCATATGATAGTGATGGTGAAATGAAGCTTTGTGAAGCACTGGGGCTTTCTCCCTCGACTGTATCGTAAAATGGTTCATTAATCGAAGCTTTTCAACACGTTGCACACTAACGACATCTTGTGGTCAAATGGTGGAAAAGCTGCCTTTCTGTCCCAGAAGACTAATCCATTTTTTTTTTTCCATGTAATAAATCACTTTGTGCTCTGTAAACCACAAAGCAATAAAATTAATCGTAAAAATAAATGCGTCATGTAGTTCTTACGCAGTGTATGAACAAACAACTCTATGAATGAATTTATGAAGAAAAAGCATGTATAAATGGGACAAATGAACTTGTACAGAAACCATTCTTATGAATCTTTGATCAACAAATGTAGCCTTATTCACATAAACTTTAGCCTCAGTCCTAATCGTATGAGTTAATAGGCAAGGCTCATGTAGGCATATATAGTCAAAATAAAATAAAATTAATGTGGAATGGTGAAGTGCTTGTAAACTGGGGAGGTGACATTTTATTTTGTGGGTAATTTAAGAAATGAAATTTTTTTTTATTAAGGAACAGGACTCCAACAGTGTGAGGGCTAAGTCTATTTCTTTTTTTATTTTCTACTACCGAAGGGCATGACACTCGAAACCTGCTCAAGGGGTTCACGCTATTTTTTAATCTGAATACGAAGCAGTCACGTGACTGTGTGTGGAAACGAAGCTTCGGACGTCACAGATCACATGGTTATGGCAAAAACAAATCAAGCTCCGATACACTGCTTCATTGTGTGATGTTTCGGTTTTTTGATACAAGCTTCGAAGCCTCGGTGCCGAACGTCACATCACTATCATATGATGCGATTTCATGTTTTCCTTTTTCTTTAGTGTGTTATGTAGCAGTTGGTGCAACTGCAAGTATAAGATCTGCAGAGTTACAAAGCTCAAAGCATCTACGTCAGAATGTAGGGGCAGAGTTTCATAACAGCGCAAATGTATACGCAGAGAAAGAAGGCGTAGCTTTTATTCTCGCTGTATTATTGTTGCTGCCGGCCATGTCATGGAGACGATGTGTTTTTCGTTGCGAAAGACAAACTAGTTTGTTTGGCCTTCCAAAAGAGGACACAATTAGAAAACAGTGCTTAATCTTTATGTACAACACTGTTCCAGAACAGTACAACTACAATTTTCGACTGTGTGCTGCGCATTTTTCGGAGGATTGTTTCCAGAACCTGCGAGAGTACAAGGTCGGCTGTGCACAAAGGCCGATTCTAAATACATTCTGTTGCTTCTGACTCAGACCCAGCCTGTAAGTATGTTTTCATATTTTAAGAATTTGCTACTGACTATTCAAACGTGAGTTTTGAGCAGTATAGAGTAATGCTTGCTTGTCGTTTCTATGATCACAAATGCAGACATGGTTTTATGTTTACATAATGTTCTCACACCTGTAGCCAGGGCCGGAGTGGGGCCACTTTTCAGCCCGGGAGTTTCAGGCCCAAGACCGGCCCACTTTTTCCATGGTGGAATTCCAAATTAGCACTTTTTCCAAATTGGATAAATGAAGCAACAGTTCAGCTCTTACTATTGTGTAGTTTGTATTAATACCATGGTTCAACAAATACTGTAAAGGTTAAATAATAATTCACTTAGACTTTATAAAAAGCAGTTGCGACTTTATTTCACACAATTCTGACTTTATATCTCGCAATTCTGACTTTATTTCTCTTTATTTATTTATTTTCTATTTAAACTTGCAATTGTGAGATAAAAGGTCGCAATTATCTTTTAAAATGTTTTATTCTGCCGGTGCCGCGGTAGCCTACCTGAGAAAACGTTTTGGAAAAGACGGGCTATGGACCCAACCAACTTTATGGGAGGGGAGGGGAGAACTCCCTCACATGGTACAACCCATGCAGAGGCTGCGCGCTGCGGTGTCAGAATGCGGAACGTGTGTAGCCTAATGTAACTAACATGACAAATATGAAAAAAATATATTTAAAAAATCCTTGACCGGCCCAAAAGTGAAGCGGCCCACCGGGAATTCTCCCGATTACCCACCCCGGGCCTGCCTGTAGCATGGCACAACGCGTGAAAAGACAGTATAAGTCATTATAATCAGTAATTATTTCCCTAATGAAATAAAACCTTACCAATCTGATACGAACTGGTCCAGTCGTGCTGGCAAAGTTGATCGATCAGCTTGGTCATCTGCATTTTTCATTTTTTTTGCAGATTCTGGCTCGATATGATCACTTGTCATTATTGCTTTTAGGGAGCTGATGTTCCAAATATGGTAAGGGGCGTGACATTTTCGTCACACGCTTAAGGTTTTTGGACCAATCACAATGCTGGATCAAGCCAATCAGAGCACACCGCGCTTTTCAGAACAATGAGCTTTGTAAAAAGCGACGTGTTTCAGAAAGGCGGGGCATAGAGGATCAACAATAATGTATAGTATGTGTAAAATAATGACTTTTTAAAACCTAAAACAGCCTAAACACATTGCATTAAACCAAATATATTAAACCATCATATGACCCCTTTAATAAACTACTCCATTTGGATCCTCAACATTTGCATCTCCACACAGTACATGAACAGTACTTTTTCTATTATTTTTCCATTATTATGTAAACACACGCTAGACGGGCATCCTGTGTTTTTAACAGCAAAAACGTGTCCTGTGTGAACCTGCCCTAAATGAGATTATAATGGGACTTATTTAAGTTCATACCTGTTTCACTGTCCTCTGAGCTGCCGCTGGTACAGTGTTGTGGTTTTTATGTTCATCCATCATACACAGCACACATATACACTTCTGATCAGTGCGGCAGAAAACTTCGAGGACCTTGTCGTGTTTCTGGCAGATCATCTCCTGCAGTTGTCCAGTGGCATCAGTCAGATTGTGTCTCTTTCCTTTAAACCAACTCTCATGTTGTTCAAGGTGATTCTGACAGTAAGAGTTCAGACACACCAGGCAGGACTTGACAGCTTTGTGTTTTCTTCCAGTACAAACGTCACACTGCACATCTCCAGCTCCAGCGTAACAGTCAGCAGCAAGTTTAGTTGTCTTCAGTTTCTCTACTATTTCAGCCAGAATGGTGTTTTTAGCTAAAGCAGGTCTTGGCCTGAAGGTCTGTCTGCACTGAGGACAGCTGTAGACTCTCTTCTCATCCTCCTGATCCCAGCAGTCTGTAATACAGATCTTACAATAACTGTGTCCACAGGAAGTGGTCACTGGATCCTTCAGGAGATCCAGACACACTGAACACATGAACTCATCCTGAGAAATTCTGGCTTCTGCCATTTTACTGCATGAATACAGAGACACAAACACACAACAGCTCAACTGCACTTCAGTATCACTTTCTCTGAACTCATGTGTTTCCTGGTTCTGTGTTTGAGTGACGTGTGTAAAACAGGTGTGTCTGTAAAGCAGTGTGACAAGGCCTTATGAGCAAAACAACTGAGCACCTGTGACAGTAGAATTCGTAGTTTTAAAGATTATCCACACATTTATCAGATTCAGTATATTTGAAGTCACAGAGAAAAATGTTTTAAGATTTGCAAACTTGTAGATTTTTTTTCTCTACCACAAACACAAGTTACACATTAAATCCTTCATTGCAGGTGCACATATCCTATTATACGAATGACAAATTAAGAAACTCATACGCTCACATTTTTGGTAATCTTGCTGCAGTGAAAATCATGGACATATTTTGGAAACATTTGCATACATCTACAAATAAGTATGTGAATTCATCCAATGAGACTTTTTACTTGGATATTTTTATGGCACAAACACAATTTCATAACTACAACTATTATGCCCCTATTATTTTTGAAAATGTTTAAAGTTGAAAGTGCACGATAAATGAAGTTATTGTCTCCCAAAAGAAAGAATAGACTCTGAACCGCCTTTACAAGTCGTTTGTGTTTTGAATCTTCTTTACGGTTCTACGTCACTACGAGATACATAATTAATAAATACATAATGAGATACATTTTGCATAGTGGCTTAGCTCATTGATTATGTGTGAGGTTTATATGGGTAGTATGCTATTCATTTTGTTTTATTGTTGTGATTCTACAGCAAGAGAATAATAGAATTTAATCAGAACGTCAAATGATTTTTAACACACCATTTACATATTTTGGGCTCCTGTGAGATTTACTCGCACACAGACATCAAGAATCAGCATATGAATCTCAACAATGGTGACATGCTTCATGCTGCAATGCATTCTGAGTGCATCATACGAAACTTATCCATAGCTCCCAGAATGCATTGCAGCATGAAGCATGTCACCATTGTTGAGATTCATATGCTGATTCTTGATGTCTGTGTGCGAGTAAATCTCACAGGAGCCCAAAATATGTAAATGGTGTGTTAAAAATCATTTGACGTTCTGATTAAATTCTATTATTCTCTTGCTGTAGAATCACAACAATAAAACAAAATGAATAACATACTACCCATATAAACCTCACACATAATCAATGAGCTAAGCCACTACATGATGATTATACTCTCATCATCAATCAGCTTACAGCATCCGATTATATATTCTCTTGCTGTTCTCACCATAACAAACAGACACAGCTGCCAGAGAAAAACTAATGTTAAAAAATCAAGATCCTGACTAAAGCACACACGGATCGCCACAGTGGTAACATCAAATCAAACTATTACTTTCAAATAAGTAATCAACATCTAAACCTCTTCTTAATTCTTTTCTGTAGATGTCTGACATAAATAAAGTCAGTCTGGTTAGTAATAAGTGAAGCTGGTAATGCTGTTTGTGGAGTTGTTTAATCAGATCTTGAGAGATTTAATGTATTTTATCTTCAGTTGATTTCATCCAAGGTTGTGGCTGGAAGTAGTTCTTGTGTTTCTCTTTGCTTCAGTGATTATGCTTGTTAACATCAGGTGTTCATCAATAATGCACAATCATTATTCAATCACTTAATTATCTCATTACCTCCAACACTGATTAAGTGTTACATTTAACAGCCTGTAGTGTGCACACTAAGCAGTGTTCATTTCATCTGGGCAAACCCATGTGGGGCCTACATGGAAACCGAGGACAAAACTGGCTGGGTCCCAGTTAGATAGCCCAGGTCAAACCCATTTGGGCCCCACATGGCTGTGCTGGCTGGGAATATGCCCTGCAGTGTCGCACCAAATCACGTCTGCTGACCTGCAACAGAGACTTAACCACTTGGAAACAGGCACTTCCAGCCCCCTAGGTTATTTGGTTAGTTTCGCTCAATTCCTGGATTCCTATGGGATCAGATTGTTATTTGATATTATAGACACTAAACAATTTGAAATATTGGTCCTTTAGATGTTTAAATTTTCACTAATTACTAGCCGTCTATGCTTCATCCAAGATGTCTCCCATCATTGTATTCTGGAGGCCAGAAATGCAAAAGGAAGTCAGCTCAATTGCTCTGATCATGCCACAGATCTGTATGGATTACATTTGGCTGTGGTTTACATTTTAAAAGATATGATTACAAGTCTGTCTTATCCATACTGTTAGGGGATTTACAGTTAAAGACCCAAAGACCAGATATGATTAATTAAAACTGGAGTTAGAAGTGCAGTCAGTTTAAGACAAGAGTCAGAATTCTAAGAAATTGAAGATTTTTTTTACTAAAGATAGTTTGCAGTTTCATCAGGCAGAAGTCAGCTTCAAGACTCACAAGGAGTTTGTAGGCCGCCCTGCTTACAGTTACAAAGATCACAGCAGTTATACCCTTTACCAAGGTCTAAGCTACTTCATTACTTCAGGTTGAATGATTCTAATTGGCTAAGAAATAGATAAACACACATTTTCCACACACAGACTGAAGCATATCTCCATCGATTATGCAGCTGACACTCGGACCCTGAATTTAGGCACGTCGTGACATTGCTGGATGCCAACGTGTCGAAGAAAACAAGTCAGTCCATCTCCAATAATGCCTGTTGTTACTTAACCAAGAATGCTAACACACACACCGACACATAGCTTCTTCAAGGTTGGATTTGGCCAGGTTCTAAATATAAACAGGAGAGTCGTCTTAAAACATCAAGGTTACATCTTTCTCTCAAGGAGAGGACACTTTAATCTAACACAGTAAAATAAAGACTTTAACTAAGAAATCACTCAACTATAGGTTTCAATGACCCCTGTGACCACTGCTGTCAGGGTACCCTAGAAAAGCAGATGGATGTATCGACACGTTAAACAAGTCCATATTTCATTTCTGGAAGCTGGGCTAAATGAGCAAGCACTGTTATGGCATTCCTGACATTAATCCAGACCCTCAGTCACCTCTCAGATATTTCATACAGACGTTTAAAGAATACATGAAAGATAATTTTGATAATCACACTGGCAATTTCTATAACAAAGTAAAATCATATTTAGAAGGAAAAATATTGATTAATACCTTATATAATCACTCATTAGATATACATTGAAGCAGCAGTGGATTCCAGGATCCACTGCTTAAATACAAGGCACCATTTATTTTGTCTGATTTATCCACTGCTCTTGCTGTCACTACTGCCTTGAGATTTTGTACAGTGATATATGGTCAAATTGTCTTTATTAGTACTGTATTAGTGGCAGTTTAGCCATAATTATTGTCTTATTCTGGTCAATAAACTTTAATATCACTCAATAAGTGCCATAATTAATGTTGATATAACTTTCACTTAGAACAGGGGGTCAAATTGTCTTTATTACACTATTTTAGCCATTTATAACTCTAAAACCAGCTCTAATTAAACATAGTTACATATTGTTCAGTTAACTTAATAGATGAAGTACATTCCTACACAAAAATAATGAATGGTTTGCTAAGTTGTATAAAATGGCTAAAGGCGCTTACTCTACATTCAGTTAATCATTTATTACTAGCCTATTTTTGCTTATTTATTGCATGAATAATGATCTTATTCAAATGTTTAAATAAAGGCTATCGCCTTACAATATGTTAGGTTAATCATTAATTACTAGTGTGTTGTGCTTAACTAATGCATAATTGTGAACAAGTTAATCATTGATTACTAGTGTATTTATGCTTAACTAATGCATAATTCTGGACCATTAAAATAAAGTGTTACCAGAGATCTTAATGAATGCCATGCACATTTTGGACATGTGTATGAATGAATGCACATCTTGTATGAAATTCATTCAGTGACAGTGGAAACACAAACAGTCTTACATTCTCAACATCAGTTTCATCTGAATCTGTATATCTTTATGGCGAGACTGAGGCCCTTTTCTTAGGCAGTAGTTAATACCTTTATCTTAGCATTAGTATGATATTGATTGTCTGAAAAATTGTTTTAAGTGGGAGGAGAGATCAGAGTGAGGCACTTTACAGTATAGAAAATATTTTAAATTAAGTTTATTAAATTTTGTTTAAATTTATTACTCAATAATTCTTGTGCATATTATGCAATGGTAGTTACACAACTGCCATAACAACTACACACATCACAAGAGGTTCACATTATTTACTGGACCTGACACTGTAAAAACAAAATGTTTGTCCTCTGTACATGAATTTAAATCTAAGTTAAAGTTTTATCTTCTTGCATGGGCATTTAATTAATCTAAATTATGTTTTATTTTGCTCAGTATTTGCAGTTTATCTTTCTCTCTTTCACATCTTAGACTTTTACTCTGTAAAGCACAGTGGACAACTGTTGATGAGTTTATTTGTGCTACATAAATAAATAAATAAATAAATAAATAAATAAAGCAATAGCTTTTGAATATGGCACATATGATCCATATTCAATTTGGTCATTGCATTCACCAACGCTTTTAGATTGAAACTGTGGGGAATTGCTTGTGTATTTGCTCTAGCCTAATAACTTCTTTTTCAAGATTTTTCCTATTTCTATCTCGAGCTCTCTTGAGGTGGGAAGTATAAGAAATAAGATGACGTAACGTGGCTTTAGCTGCATCCCATATCATAGCTGAAGACACTGGGGAGTCTTTGATATCGAGCCAAAATTGTGATAAACTATCCATACAGAAATAGCAAAAAGGATCACTATTTAGAAGAGACGTATTAAACCTCCAATTTGAAGTTCTAGGAATGCTGAAAGGATCTTGGATCAAAGGATTGTTGGATCAATCTGCAAATGCACTGGTGCATGATCTGATAAAATGATAGTCAAATTGGCAAGACTGAACTGCATGCACAATTGTTTATGAATAAAAAACATAGTCGAGCCTAGAATAGGAATTATGTGGGTGTGAGTAAAATGTGTAGTCTCTCACTTTAGAATTCAACTGCCACCAAATACTGTATCTATCAAACCTGAATCCATACTTAAATTATTCAGAACCTTAGATGACCTGGGGTTTGATACATTTGTAGAGGAGGATTTGTCTAGAGATGCATTCCCTATGCAATTAAAGTCACAAGCCAGAAAACCCAATCCTTTACCCAATCAGCTCCATCGATTATATCCAAGCGAGCTTCGACAGATTTATCCATGCTGTTAACGTGAGAGGCCACAGATTTTACCTCTGGAAAAATCGAATCCATAGTTGTCCTGCCGGTTGGCTCTGAAGCACTAGCTTCGCCATATTGGTCTTCGTTAGTCGACCATGTGGCCGGTTGATGAGTTGCTTTCTTTTTCCCGGTGGATGGGCCGGTCGACGAGAAAATGTAAAAATCTTTGTCACGCTGTTGCTTGGGCATGTCTGCGACAATAATTAACTGACAATATCACATTAACTTAGAGAAAATGGGACAATTAACCCTGGTTTGGAGCGGAGCAGAGTCTCAAACGTCCATCTTGGTCCGGGTCACGTGACCACCCCCTTCAGCTTGTTCTTAAAGGCTGAATAATTCTGAATGAACTCCTTTTTTGGACAGGAAAATACAACAGAGAATATAATAAAATCAGCACTTGATCCTATGCAATTTGCATATAGATCCAGTAGAAGAGTGGAAGATACTACCTGGACCTTACTAAATATGATTTTTAAGAAATTTGGAAGGTACAAAACATCATGAACATTTGCTTTTCATTGATTTTTCTTCTGCTTTAGATTGTTCAGCCACATATTTTGCCAAGAAAACTTACCGTCAATTTTCATTTGGACTTAAACATTGTGTGCTGGTTGGTGGATTTTTTAACTAATAGATCCCAAAAGAGTACGTGTCAATGGTGTGTTGTCCAATGCGTTGATGTCTTCTACTGGTACCCCACAGGGTTGTGTTTTGTCCCCTCTTTTGTTTTCTTTAGATACTGATGACTGTCAGAGCGTCTTTGGAGACACATTATTATATTTGCTGATTAGTCTGTGATTGTGTCTCTCCTCAACGATTCAGATGGGAGTCATAATGCTATTTCACTGTTACACTGTTAAAGAGTGGATTCCCATGCTAAATATTGACAAAGTTTTAAAAAAATTAGTTGGACGTATGACAGAGTATTTCTGTGCCAAATACACTCCCTCGGGATTCGTATAAGTTTTGGAAAGTTTTTCAGAGTATGGCCCTCTACAACATCATAAAGGGTGGAAGTCATTGTATGGAGTGCTGTGTCGTGAGTGGTGTGTGCACAAAAAGAGCAACCTCAGTAGTCAGGGAAATCTGAGTTTCAGGGTAAAGCAGCCGAAGGCGTAACGGCAGGGAATAAAGGGCTCAATAAAGCCTCCATGGCAAGTCACAACCCGTACACCTGTGCATAAACAAACCCACGCACACATACACACACACACCACTCACGACACAGCACTCATGATGGAAAGACCGCCACCAACAATCCACCGCTGCCTTAGGCACTGTAACAAACAGAATTAGATTATATACGACTCAGAATTGTCACATTAACCCTGATGGGAAGGAACAGTCACTCCACATTAGACAATCAACAAATAAAGATTTTCCCCACTCACACAGTTAACCCCCAAATTAAACTGCTTACAAATACTTAAGTTAACAATACAATACCAAAATAAAGTAATACAAAAAAGAAAAATGAAAACAATAATCACTTATTGGCACACAAGGAACAAAAATAACCCCAAAAAAATAAGAACTCACATTAACCAAGATTCACAAAACAAATGATATATTTAACACAAGAATAAAGAGAGAACTCCAATACTCTGTAAGGAATAATTGACGACAGGCCGTTGAATTATTAGAAAAATAATGCACACCCGAGGTGGTAATGCGGTCACGACGCGAAGCGGAGTGGCCGTTCACCTCGGGTGTGCATTATTTTTCTAATAATTCAACGGCCTGAAGTCAATTATTCCGCTTATACTACAGTTACCACACCTCGAAACATTGTTCAGATTATGTATTTCAAGACGTTTGTAAAGTTTTTGTCATTAAAACGCTCTTGTATGTAGGACTAATTTCTTACGCATCTAGTCCAATGCCTCCGTTGCTAATTCCGAAACGTCATTTTAGAGTTAGTAACAGGTTTGAGCCACTGATAGCAGACTAAAGCTGGGGACACACGACTAGCTGACACATTCTCTGACTGTTTTCATCGACTGCAGCAGATTTTAAACACCGACTTTGAACACAGACTGAACGCGCTGAACGCGCGTTTGGGCATTATCAGTCATAAGTATCAAATTGCATTCATAACCGGCCTTAAAGTGTGTCCCCGGCTTTATGCAGTTATTAATGCAGTTATTAGAGAGAGATGTTGCAATAATGAGACAGAAAAGCATGTGCGTCAGTATTATTAGCCTATTTATTTATTAATTTAATTCGTTTTAATTAATTCGTTCATTCTTTTTTTTTTTTTTTTTTTTTTTATTGACAGATGACAGTAGACTATAGCCAAATAAAAGAAACACAAAGCCCTTTTAACAAGTGGGCCTATAAATAATTATTTATTTATTATTATCTGCAATAAAAATCCGTACTGCAGGACTATCCATTTATTTAGCCTATATTCAGTTTAATTTTCTATTGATTATAATATAGACAGGACTATATACTTTATTTATTAAAATTAAACTGCATGTTTCCATTGATTGTGAAGCTAGACATTGAAAATTGCAGATCAAGCGCATGGGGCTAAATGCTTTTTCTTGTTATGAATTGTATCCTATTTTCCGTTATTACCGTTAACTACGCGAAGTGATTTGGAGCTGTAATGCGGTCAAGACCTGCCTGGAACTACTTTAGCCGTGCGTTTCCCTGAAAATAATGCACACCTTAGAACGTTCGTCAACCAATCAGATTCAAGCATTCAACGGCCCTGTAGTATAATAAACAATAACAAACAATACAGGATTTAATCTAATACAATATAGCAACAAAACCACGCAGCCCAACGCCACGGATGCTAATCGCCCATGCAACCGGTCTGCACTTCAAGCATCTATAATAAAATTACAATTTAGACAATCAGACGAACACAAATTAGTATTCATAACAATCTGCAAAAAAGAACAAATTCATTTTGACTTTCACAGTTGTATGTCCTTCAATCGGTGCAGTGCATGATTTTCTTAGTTAGATCATACCATTCTCGGCCTGACTTCTGCTTTTTGGTGAACTGTTTTTTTTTTTTCTCCCTGTTGGACCGCTAGCGGGGGTTGAACCAACACCAGGGAAAGGCTAAAAGTAGGCTAATGTTAGCGTAATCTATGGAGAGTATGCGCGTGACGTCACCGTCAGCTGGAGTGACTGCGGTTACAACCACTGAGGCCAACCAAAAGACTGAGGCTTTCCTGTAGCTCAGTGGTAAGAGCATTGCGTTAACAACGCAAGGTTGTGGGTTCGATCCCAGGGGATTGCACATACCTATGTATAAATGTATAGGATAATGCAATGTAAGTCGCTTTGGATAAAAGCGTCTGCCAAATATGTAAATGTAAATGTAAATGTACTGAGACAGCCTATGATTTTCAGCGTGAATGCTGCGAAAAACACACAAAACCAATCAATTGCAAAGCTCTGTACAAATATATTTGACAGGAAATATGAGTGATTTTTACAGACTGCCAAAAGCTACAGAACAGAGAAGCAAATATATCGCTGAAATTCATAGAAACGACTGGACTTCAGACAGTGAAACGTGGATTTGCAGTTATCATTTTGTTTCAATATGCTAAATTTTGGGGTAAAATCATACCCTATATATTTTATTGTTATATATTGCATTAACAGCTCATCATTTAAAAATGTATCATCTTATATTTTGCATAATTTAATGTTTTTAAATGAACACTTATTTCCCCGGCGTTGAAATCGGGCACATGAACGTCAGGAAACACGATTCCTGGCTCTATGTCAATATCCATGGACCACTGGATCTTTTGTAAATTGTAAGAAACACTATATTGAGTCCAACCTTTAGTTTAAACTGGTAATTGTTTGTTTTACTTGCGTTTTCACTGTTTCCTCTATTAAATCCAGTCATGCAGCAGCTCTTTTGCCACTCAGTCCGGCTGAACTAAAAATGAGCAATACATTTGTTACAGTATTTATTAATCTTTGTTTATTTTATTTAACCTTTATTTAACCAGGTTAGTCTCATTGAGATATAAAATCTCTTTTTCAAGAGAGACCTGGCTAAGATATCAAAACAAATTTGATCACACAATCACAAAACAAATACAAAAAGAGGCAAAGACAACTCAAGTGCATTTCAATTAAATAAAAAGTGCCATTAATTAAAACATTTGCACTTGTGGATGGACTCACGTTCTATAGTTTTAACATAACCTTTAATAGGCGGCTGCATATATGGAAAAAAAACACCTAACCCTAAAAAAATTCTAACAAAAGGTTTCTCAGCTGTTTTTTGTAGTATTAGGTGTCCTTAATAACATACTAAGTTTACAAAATTTTGACCACTAGAAAGGTGTAATTTTCAAGATGGCATCCAAGATGGGCAGGAAGCCCTTAAAATATCCTAACTCCTTCATTATTTGACCTAGCCAAGTAATCTTGGTGTCTAACCCCATGTTTTCTGGGTCTAGGAATCCATTGGACTTGTCTAAATTGCACTGACATGATTACATACTTATGGAATACATGATATTACTGTAAGGTTTTATCTTTGGGCCTATGTCATGTAACTCCTACTCAGTATGTGTTTTTGGACACTCTTTTTTTTTTTGCTAAAACACAGACTTGACATTCAATGTTAAAGTTAAAAGTAACTTAAATTGGAGTTGTATAACTTTGATCATAAAAAACTTTGAATTAGCCCGAACAGAGGCCTGTGTGTGAACCCTCTAAAATGGTCACTCATTTAAATTTGAATAAGGTAATACATATGTAATGCATCCTCTATAGATGTTTTTGAGTATAAAGATGGCATTATACTAAACCCAACAAAACTAAATTCACAATTTCCAGCAATTCAGAAGATGGTGGAAGATAATACTGACATTTGATATTGCTTGCCCCATTAAAATGTTGTTGGCAGCACAGTGTATACCATTTTGCTCGAACAAAATTCCTCCTTAAAACTACTTAAACCCCACCCCTCCTTCTGGCAGTTATTTTCTGGCAGTTATTTTCTGGAAGTTATTTTCTGGCAGTTATTTTCCCTGTCTCCATGGTAACTCAACTGTCAACAGAACATTAGACAGATTTCTAACACGTGTGTTAAGACAGGAGTAAGGAGAGAGGTACACTCTAAATGCAATTTTGACCATGAGTCACGTCGTTGTAAACCAAAAAACTTGCCCCATTTGCTGTAAAAATGTAAAGGTTGTATCAGCGATTGTGGGTGACGTCACTTCTGTTTGTGTTTGAAGCATAGACTGTAAAAAAGATGGACGACGCCCCTTCGCTCTCTTCCATTGATGAGAACTGAAGCCGCCAGTGTCCCGATATGGCGCTGACATAATATTGGAACTTGAGTCTGCGCAGTAGCGATCTCGGGACCAGACCTGCGCAGTCGTGAGCAGGAAGTAAAGCCGCGAAATCAACGCTCCGCCCTCACTCTCGCAGAATGCACTTAGGGAGAGTGGATTCTGCACACTTTTTTAAAAATTGATTGCAGTATGACAAGAGGCTTGTTAAAATAAAGTAAATACAATCTCCTCAGTCCTCCGAAGATCCCGAAAAAATGTCCGTTGGTGCTTCAGTGACTACTTCGCTCGAGAACCTGTCAATCACAGCTGTCAATCATGACGTTACACCACCGCATCACGTAACTAACTAAAAAACAACTTATTTTTGAAACAGACACTTGAACTCACATCAGCGTGATAAAAACGGCAGCAAATGAAAGAAACCACGTTTGGAAAAAAAGATATTTGAAGTGTATTTTATTTGTTTAGTTGGTCTCACGTCCCGTTGAATAACACGGGGAGGCGGGGCTTATGACCTATACTAGGACCAGTCACCGGGGGGGGCGATCGAGACGTTTTGGCTTCACTTTTCAGGGCTTGTGCGGCACGCTTGGTTTGAAGCAAGATCCCAAACAAACCAAGTTAGCTCGCCCCTCCCTCCCGTTTCGTGCGTCATGAAAAAAACGATCATGCACGCGCATTTCTTAAAGCGACAGACACACGATATTCAGGTCGACATTCTACCTCAATGATGGCTCATTCTGCTGGGTAAGTCATTATAGTTGTTTTGTAACATAATTTTATAACCAAGTAAATATAATAGCCATTACTTGCACATTCAATATTGTGTATTCTAAAATAGGCTAATGGGTACTATACGGTTATCTGGACCACACATGACCACACGTAAATAATTTATCCGGACCACACGTGACCACACGTAAATAATTATCAAAATGGCGCCAAAACCATTTTTAAATTCCCTCCAAAACTTTTATTCAAAAACCACACCTATTTCTGAATTTTTTTAAACATCACGCTCATGCAACCGTATAGTACCCAAAGTTTATTCAAAAACCACACCTATTTCTGAATTTTTTAAACAAAGTTTATTCAAAAACCACACCTATTTCTGAATTTTTTAAACAAAGTTTATTCAAAACTCTTGTTCCGGCGAACAGTAGGCGGCCAGCGTGTCACTTCCCTCAGAATAGCATCGAACGGGTCCTCTTCGCCAATAGTGCTCCTCCACATGAACTCAGCCAGGTACGACTTGAGAAACTGCCGATCGGTGCCCCGGTATTTCTTGTTCCGCCACTTTGCCGATCCCCACATCCTTTCCACGGTTTGGGTGTGAGCGCCGGTTTCTGGATCCACAAAGTTGTAGTGATGATTGAAGTGCTTGAAGTGCTCGAATCCTGCCGCCTCCAGCTCACGTGTCTTGTAGCCTCTCCAGCTGTCCGAGTAGATGGTGGTCCCCTCTGCGATGTTCTCTTGAATGGCGGCCAGCAGAGTTGCAGCGTTCCTGTTCGGCACCTCCACCAGAAAAGACTCCTTGGTCTCGCGGCAAATCCCTCCGAAGATCCACTGTTGAGGTAGTACCCGGCCGGCGTTGTTCTTGCGCTTGGTAAAGAGGGACTCGTCAATTTCCACTATCATGCCCTCGCCGCCGATTTGTCCTTGGTTCCGCGCCAGAAGAGCCTCCACGCACGCTTGCCTCATGTAATTGCTCCAGTCGACAGTGGACGGTGTCATTTCCCAAGCCCAGAGGTAGATGAAACGCGCAATGGTCACGAATAGAAGGCGAGAATTAGAGAACCAGTTGCCACTGCGGATATTGATCTTCTGCAAGCAGGGCCTCGTATTGCACTTCCAGAAGGTTGAGTCGGTCCCAAAATAGAGCGCCATCAAGTGGTTGTTGCGGCATCGTCGTTCCATGGGCAGCAGGCCTCGATCCTTGAAGAGTTCCACGGCTTCCTCTTCGGTTGTTGGTAGGCTCCAGAGATTCATCTTCTTGTTGTGAGTGATGGGGAGCTGTGTGGTATTGAGGGAGATGAGAGGCAAGGAGATCGCATGAGCGTGAAAAAGTTTTGGAGGGAATTTAAAAATGGTTTTGCCGCCATTTTGATAATTATTTACGTGTGGTCACGTGTGGCCCGGATAACCGTATAGTACCGGCTAATGCAATTTTTACTTTGTATGCATGAACATTATGTTATCAACTACATAACTCACATCCAGCTTTGCTCCCAGCTAATAGAATAGTCATTTGAAATATAAATGGTTACTAGCAAGGTGTCATAACATTGCCTATTATCATTTATTTACCTATTACAGTGCTGTACGAGGGAGAGGGAGAGGTCGGGATGCTTCCCAAGAGCTTCAGCCTACCACAGCTGATGTTGAGCATGTCCAGCTGATGCGGGCAAACCGACTGGCAGTCGAGCAAGTATGTTAGTTTACCTGAACTGTTGCACCAAATTTCAACATGACTTAAAAATCCTGGTAATCAAAGCCCACATTACATGGTGATAGTATAAATGCGTCATTTGAGGTCATTGGCAGTGTTACCTGAGTGAATGTTGTAATTGTAATTCATTTTTACTCGTTACAGGACAGAATTCAGCATATGAACCTGAATGAATGTCGTCAGCTGCTACAGCGATGTCTGGTTAGGGATGCAAGTCTAATTTTCGACCTTCTTCCATCATCTGAGCGCAACCCTGCTGCCGCTCCCCCTCCTGTAGCTGGACAGCCTCCCTGGTGTGTCTGCGAGGCCTGCAGGGAGATGCCAACTGACCTGGAGCGGAAGTGCTGTGGGCAGCCTCCAGAGTACTGTATCTCAAACCTGCCTCACATGGACCTTTACATAATTGATGAAGGGGTGCTAAGGCTCTCCCGGAGGATCTGGAATGATGTCAGGGCTACCCAGGACCTTCCAGACCCCGGTGAGAGCTTGAAACAATTCCGTTATGCTGTCTACCTACCTGTGAAAGGCATATTTTTAAAGGTGCATTTTTATAAATTTGTGATCATAAAACATCACAGTTTGAGGCCTGAAAAGACAAAGCACAAGCATACCGTAGTCAGTCTTCTCAAAAGATTTTTGGAGCCATGCCAGACATCAAGGGAGTGGTGAATACTCTTATCTTTCAATTTGCCCGTCTTGGGATCTACAGAAGAAGAATGAACACAAGACACAATTTCAAACCAAGATAATTCACATTGATAGTATTACATTATATGAGTTTCATTTTACTACAAATCAAATTTGTAGTACACTGGATGACAACTTACAGAAGAGTGCTGAAATTTGAGGACTGGCATCAGTGCAGATCTCTGTTAATTTTACCTCCTGACAAAGGACCTCAAATGTTCGCAGGAAGCCCTCCTTCTCCATGGCCACAGAGTTTCTGTTGGTCTCCCTCTTGTCTATATTTTCAATAGCTATTATTTGTTTGTTGTCATTTTCCATTATGGAATATGTGCAATACTGGGCACAAAACCCTGGGCTGTCCATCCGCCCATCACCTGCCAGCACATTAGAAAGACAAATGTAAATATACAAGTGAAGCTTATGCGACTCAATTATTAAGAGCTGTCGGGGTCAGCACATGTCATTACTTTTTTTTAAAAAAAACAAAGACTTACCCAGGGCCACTGCACTATCCTTTGACTGTAGCTGTTCAATAAGTTTTTTTTCTGTGTGTTTCCCAGAAGTCTTTAATGGAGTCAACACAGTAGTGGTCCTGGAGTCGTTGGAAAGTGGTCCTGTTCACAATTTTGATGTTCATAAACTTGAATAGTAAGGCCACCTTTGTGTAATTATTCCTTGAAAACAGTATGTTTGTGGACAGAAGGAAGTCTCCTGCATGCATCCCATATTTCAATGTGGGCTGGGAAGACCATCTCCACACAATGTGACCATGTTGACATATCTAAAACAGAGTATATCATCAGCCATTAGTTTCTATCCTCTGGCCATCCGAACCCTATACATACACACACTATACTGACTTTGCACACATTCACTCCTCAGAACTCACAAACACATCCTAAGACATTGCACTGCACACACACACACACACACACACACACACACAGCAACTGCATCTGTGCCCTTGGACTTGACGACAACCTCAAATGGCTTGGATGCACCACAAGGCAGCTTTGTGTTTTGATCAATTTTTGTGCATGTCCTGGTGGGTATGTTTACGTGCTGGACAAGTTCTTTCAAGCTGCTGTGATATACAATCGAAGCTGGGACACCAATTATATCGTCTTCACATACAACTTTACTTGAATTTGGAAATGGAACATCTGTTGATATCTCGTCCTCCTCCTCCTCGTCTTCACAGTCATACAGAGTGTCTTCTAAATTTAATTCAGGAAGGTTGTCCAAGTTGATCTGTGTTTCCAGGGCACCACCAGTCCTATTGTGAAACATGACCATGAAAAACCATAATCTAAAACTGACAGTAAAGCACAAAGTTATTCATATTAGAACAAGGTGTCTGGTGTACCTCAAACAAATCCGTTGTATGTAGTCCGGGTCACTATCAGAACTGTCCACTTCCTGTGGATCATTCTCATCTGTAAATGATGAGTCTTCTGGGTCCTCCTCTAAGTAGTCTGTGTCCTCTTCTAGGTAGTCGGGGTCCTCCTCTACATAATCAGGGTCCTCCTCTAGATTGTCTGTGGTATCCTCCCATTCTATGCTATATAACAAAGGGTGGAAAAAAAATCTATAGTATGCTTTCAACAGGGTACAGTCTCCCAGTAGCACAATGCATAACACCTACTTACGTGGCATTTTTCAGGTCGTTGAAGGCATCCACGTTGATTGTGTCAGCTGTGATTGTATTTTCATTCAACTCCACAGAGTTCAAGCTGAAAAAACAATGATAGACTGTAATAGCTTCATTTGCTATAAACATAGGCAACATATGTCTACCGGTCAAATTTCTGTTTCACAAATTGAAATTGTGTGAAAAATAAATAGAGACCAAGCGCTACCTGTGGCCATTGTGCATACTTGTGTACTCTACCATGCCATAGTGTTTATTGTGCATACCTGGCTTCCAATTGTTCAACAGCAGACTGGGTCCTACTGTCAAATCCCTCGGCTCTCAAATTAGTGTCTTACGTACAACAAAGTCAGTCATGGCACCTAAGGTTCTTGCAGAACATGGGGCAAAACACAAAAGGTTACAAGAGGCCATCTAAGATAGATGAAATACTATTGACAATCAATGCAATCGGAATTCATGTAGTTGTACACATACCTGCCTTCTTCCATTGCAGACAAAGTACTCATGTCCAGCTCTTCCACTCCTTCAATGGGGAAGTAATATCTACACCAACACCCACATAAAAGGAGAAAAATAAATAAATAAAACACTTCATAGTATATCTCACAAATGTGCTGCTTTGTTCAAACACGAGTCAAGAGGAATAAATGACAGACTGCCCCACCTTCCAGACGAAGAGACAACGCTTGACAGTTGTGATGGGGAAGGTCTCCCTCTGAATGGTGTGGAGGTCATCAGGTGATAGCTGATAGCTGAGGCAAGCAAACATTTGATCACCAAAACAAACAAACAAAAACGACAATAACACTAAAATGTGAACTTGGCTGCTTTGGATTACAAAGTGCAATGATGTATATAAAATCTGCAGTCGAGCCAAGTCATATCACACAGGCAGTTATGCTGGTGCTTCACTGGAAGCAGCAGTATGATAAATCGTACCAGAATCAGCCATATAGCTACAGAACTATGGGGAAAACTCATGGTAACAACAGATATCACTAGGCTAACGTTAGTCCTAAACGTAGGCTAGTGTTATTGCTAATAGTACAATGTGTTGGCTAGACATATCAAAGTAGGCCTATCTATGACAGACGTCACTTTCGTCACCCCTTTCAGTTCAACTTCATACAAAACTACAGAACTACATGATCAACGAATTCCAATTCGTCAGAATCAGTTCGCTCACTAGCATGCCAATTGTGAGTTAGCGCCAGCTAAGAAATGCAACTCACACACTAAATCCCTACAATCTGATATTCACTCTGTTCAGCATAAAGTCGCCTACGTTAGCTAGAGCTACCCAAGTTTAGTCGAGCTTCGCTCATATTTTTTCAAGAAGGATATTTTCACACACAGTTTACATCCAAACAAGTCAGCACTAGCAGCTACTCACCTGTCCAGAAGAAACAGTGCAACCTCGGCGTCCGATTGCATTTTTTTTAGTTCTCTAATTTCTCTCCACCTTTCAAAAGCCTTCCCGATAACTATACGTGTCTTGGAATAAGCACGATGGTATTCCCTCGCCCTAATCCTCCTCCTCCTCTTGGGGATTGACTCAGCCATGTTCAATTTCTTTTGTTGATAGACGCTGGCTTCTTCTTCAGCTCCGACTTCGCGTGCAGTCGTGCACGAGCGCAAAACCGCACAATACCCACCCCCTGTCGGTGATTGGTTGTAACACTGTTTATTTTGGTTTTGAGTGGTTGGTGAAACCAATTGTTTTTGTGTGCAAATCTCAGAGCCTAGGCTGCCTACAGAGACGCGTTTTTTTGACAGCTTGCTTATGGGGCGGGCAGCTAGCGGATCGTTAGGAAAGATTAGATGAATGTGATAATTTATGTTTGGGCCTGAAATCGCTGATACAACCTTTAAGAGATGGCTCCAATGTGGTTGAGGTTCATCAGAAGGGAGCTGATGGAATCAACAATGCAAGTGTACAAAGAGGCGACGACGTACACATTTCCGCTGGTGAAATAGTACACTCAAAATGTCGACAGAAGTACATAAATAAAAAAGACATTAAAATCCAACAAGAGAATAAAGCTGAGCCACCAAAAAGAAGTGCCAGAGTAGCAGCTGGTCCTTTCAACAGCCAAACCGATTGTCTTTTCTGTGGGACTACGATAACACATAGAAGTAAAGACACAAGTAGTGTTAAGACTGATACGCTCGCAGAGTCCATTCTTGAGTGTTGTGACAATCGTGCAGATCAGTGGGCTTTCACTGTGAAAGGCAGGATTGAATATTATGGCCATGATCTACATGCTGCAGACTGTGTTTACCACCACTTATGCAGTAGTAGTTTTCGTAACGGATATAACATCCCGATACAGTTCCAGAAAGACCCAGGGGCAAAGCGCAGAAAGTCTGGCCGGCCCAAAAATGAAGATCAGGAGCAGGCATTCATGAAACTTTGCTCTTACCTCGAGAGTAATGATGAGGAACAGTTGACAATTACACATCTTCGAGACAAAATGAAGGAATCTCTGACAAACCCAGATTCTGAACCATATGGAAATCAATACCTCAAGAGAAAATTGAGAGAACATTACCAGGACAATGTACATTTCACTGAAGGGGAAGGCCTCCATGACATAGTGACAATTAGAGAGAAGACATCACAAATACTACAATCTTATTTCAGTGAACAAGAAAAGGATGAGGAATCCCAGAAACAAGCGATCATTCAAACAGCTGTGCGATTGATCAAAAGTGATATCAAGTCCAACGTCCTCTCCGTTACGGATCAGTATCCGAGCACAAAGTCACTTGAGCTTGACTCTGCCCTTTCATTTGTTCCTGAGACTCTCCGTACACTTTTGAATGGTCTTTTTGTGGGTAAGGAGACAAGCCGAAAGGTTGCAGGAATTGGACAGGCAATTGTCCAGGCAGCAAGACCACGTGCTGTGGTAGCTCCATTACAACTTGGCCTTGCAGTGCAGGCACATCATATGTATCGGTCAATTCCTGGTGGAATGGGATTTGCTTCATCATACAAGGAAGTTTTGCGTTTTGAAAAGAATGCAGCAGATTCAGTTGCCCCAGATATGTTAACGGATGACATAGATGTGCTGGACATGGCACTTCTTTTTGCTGGGGACAATGTTGACCACAACATCCTTACTATTGATGGTAAGGGGACCTTCCACGGAATGGGAATTATAGCAGCAATCACTCCAGGGCGAAAAAAGGGCTGTATCATTCCAAGGAGACACATTACCTACCAACCTAGATTTTGCAGTGCAAAGAAAAATCCCAGTCATCGAATATCACTTTGCGAAACATGTACGCCAAACCATTGTGTTCAACGACCTCCCAGCACTGATCAACTGTGACAGAACAGTTGATGTCCTCTGGGAGCTCTCACTGAACTTCAAACAAGAAACCCCAGGGTGGCAGGGAATGATGCATATCATTCATCAAGGACTAGAACATCCAGGCCAATCATCAGTTGTGTTCCTGCCAATGATTGACCTGTACTCTGGAGACAAAACGTGTATTTTGTCCACCTTGGGTTTTGTTTGTGACCTGGCTATCAAACACAATGCTCCACCCATTATTACCTTTGATCAGCCACTGTACTGGAAAGCAGCAGAGATCATTGTGGATGCACCACAGAGTAGTCCCCTGAAAAGCATAGTCTTAATGCTTGGAGGTTTTCATACTTTTATGAACCTACTTGGTGCAATAGGCACACTGATGGAAGGCACAGGACTCAGGAACATTATGGAAGTTGTCTATGGATCAAATGCCGTCCAGCACATGATGACTGGAAAGTCAGTGCAAAGAGCTTTTCGTGGACATTTGCTGGTAGACTGATGTCTCAATCACCTAGTTGTGTCAGAGCTGCAGGAGGATGACTCACAGTTTGAGTCATTGGTGAACCAAGCTGGAGAGATGTACTCATCCATGGTAACGAAAGAAACAACTTTGGAGAGTGCTGCAGCATCATGGAAAAGGTGGACACAAAGAGGGCACACCTTAAGTCAAGTCAAGTCATCTTCATTTATATAGCGCTTTTAACAATGTAGATTGTTTCAAAGCAGCTTTACAGAGATAAACGTATAATTTAAGGTAAGATTGTTTTGGCTTTATAGCGGTTTTTAATAAAGTTATTTTCAAGCTAAAGTTAGTTTTGATTGATTCGCTTCCGTCACAACGATCATTTGTTATTAAATTAGGGGCCGCTAAGACGACACCATTCTTTCTACACAAACTTTAAACGCGAACCTGTGAGAAACGCTGATGGCGTTCACATGCGCATTAAGAATTGGTTCTATAGTTATGTGCGTTTGAATATATGTGTGCAGGTTTGGAATTCCCTACAAACCAAGCCTAAACAAAGTACTGGTGTTTCCTTATAATTTTGATACAGAATTTTATTTTATTTTATCAGTTCGGGGTAGATACGCGAATTGAGTTTTCCCGACGACGCTTTATCTGTAGAGTGGTAAAGGGATCCTCCATAGGGAGAGACTAGTTGGCACTTCAGCACTGCGTTGTCATCGGATACGGATACGGCCTGGATCCGGCAGGCTGCGGTAAACTTCGGGATAAACAAAGACACTAAAATTAACGTAGATGCCATTCTTCTCATGATGTAACGAGTACATCAGGATTTATGGGAAGTGTTCCCGGTTCCAGCTGACCTAATCTATGCACTAAGATCTATGCACTTATAGACTTATAGACTAAGTCTATAATGTATTATGTGAATGCTAGGTCAAAGAGATGTGTCTTTAATCTAGCTTTAAACTGACAGAGTGTGTCTGCTTCCCGGACAATGGTAGGAAGACTGTTCCAAAGTTTTGGTGCTAAATAGGAAAAGGATCTACCACCAGCAGTCGATTTTGATATTCTAGGTCCGGGCTATTCAATTGGCGGCCCGCGGGCCAAATGCGGCCCGCCAATCATCTCCATCCGGCCCGACGGCACCAACCTCCCTCCTCCTCTTTTCCTGGCGGTGCGGCTAATTTAGTTTGATACGCGCTTGATTGACCTGAGAAACGTTTTACGTGCGAATATTTCAGCAGTTATTATATGTGTCCCGAATTTATGTCGACTGAATCAGCGATACCAATCATTCGTGAATGAATCATTCTTTTGGTTCGATTCTTTCTATACGCGCTTGCATGTGTGTTCACACCGCCGCCGGCGAGAAGTGGCCGGACAGTCTGTGGATGAGAATCCAAAACACTGGTGGGACGTTGTCCTGCTTCACTTCACAGACGCGCGAGTGAAATGAGAATTTTAGAATGACGGGAAACTTATTAATATGACACTTTATTCAACAGGAAGAACAGCTCGTTCCGCGCGTCATACGTCATTACGCTATTTAACGTCATCGCACATGCGCTGTCCTTTCAGTTTCGGTTTTCAATCCGATCAAGTGTTTACATGTTCTCTCGATCGGATTACAAAAGGGATAAACCACCCCTTTCAATCCGATCGAAATTTCATTCGGATCGAGCTCAATCGGATCGATTAAGGTGTTTACATGAAGGTTTTTTAGTCTGATTGAGCCGTCAATCCGATTATAAGTGTCCATGTAAACGCAGCTATTGTGGCATGAACGAAATTAGAACACTTTAAATCCCCTAATCACCCTTACAAACATTTACCATGAATGTACTGTAGTAATTTACCATGGTTGAGCAGAAATGTGCAATATTTATATTGAATACTATGTAGTAATAAATATATAAATATAGTGATTTATATTGCATTAGATTTACTAGGTGGGAAGAGGAATATATAATTAATGTTTGTTATGAAATTATGTCCGTTTTTTTGTAAAGGTGCGTATAGTTTTTAACCTGTGTTTAGGCATTTTTAGCGCAATTTTCCAACGGACAAAATTGCGATTGTTAACTCATGATTTCTGTTCTGTCTGTGCGCACCAATCTTGCATTTCTATCTCCTCCTCAACCAGACCACCTAGAGACTTCGGGTTTTCGGCATTATGTTAAGGAAGGTCTAATCTCGGGAACGCACAAAAAAAAAAAAAAAAAAAAAAAAACATAAAAAGATTTACTATCTCTTAGTGTTGTGATCCCATGACGTCAGAAAATTGCGCTAAAACACTCACTGAGTTTTTATTACTTGTTTTTATACAGTGGGAGTGAGTAGCCTGTGGTTATCAAGTCTCACTGTCAGAATATTTTCATTTAAGCATAACAATTATAAATAAAATAATTATTATTTCTCACCAACAGCTACGAGTTTGTATAATTAATTTATTTGTTCCAAGAAAAATAGTTGTACACAGCTGTAAATTATCAAGTTTTTATTTATTATGGTTTTATATATCTGCATACTGTTGGGTACCACATTTCAAAGTAAATACCATACTTTTTTAGGGTTACTTTAACTTATTTTTTGAAACTGTTATGTTTCAATAAATAAGCTAAACCCCCAAACCAACCCACCGGCCCACCTCAACTTTTTGATTTGATAATCCGGCCCTCGAATGAAGCTAATTGAATAGCCCTGTTCTAGGTATTATCAACTGGCCGGAATTTTGAGAACGCAATAGACGTGAAGGACTATAATGCGTTAAGAGCTCGCTCAAGTACTGTGGAGCTAAACCATTTATTGCTTTGTAAGTAATCAGCAATATTTTAAAATTGATGCGATGTTTAATAGGGAGCCAATGCAGTTTTGACAGAACTGGGCTAATATGGTCATACTTCCTGGTTCTGGTAAGAACTCCAGCTGCTGCATTTTGAACAAGCTGTAGTTTGTTTATTAAGTGTGCAGGGTAACCACCCAGTAGAGCATTACAATAATCTAGCCTTGAGGTCATGAACGCATGAACTAATTGTTCCGCATTTGTCAATGAGAGCATACGGTCCTAGTACTGAGCTTTGTGGTACGCCATACTGAACTTGTGATCGATGAGACATCTCTTCATTTACTGCTACAAACTGATAACGGTCAGATAAGTATGATTTAAACCATGCTAATGCAATTCCACTAATGCCAACATAGTTTTCTAGTCTATTTAAAAGAATGTTGTGGTCGATAGTATCAAATGCAGCACTAAGATCGAGTAACACTAATATAGAGATACAACCACGATCGGATGATAAGAGCAAATCATTTGTGACTCTAATGAGGGCAGTCTCGGTACTATGGTACGGTCTAAATCCGGACTGGAAATCCTCGCAGATTTCCATTTCATCATTTCTTTCAAGAAAGGAACACAGTTGTGAAGATACTGCTTTTTCTAATATCTTTGACAGAAAAGGCAGATTCGAGATCGGCCTGTAATTGACTAATTCTGTAGGATCAAGTTGCGTTTTTTTAACAAGCGGTTTAATCATAGCCAGCTTAAAGTTTTTTGGTACGTATCCTAGAGACAAAGACGAATTAATGATATTAAGAAGAGGATCTATGACCTCTGGGAGCATCTCTTTCAGTAGCTTAGTCGGTATAGGGTCTAATATACATGTTGTAGATTTAGATGATTTAACGAGTTTAGTAAATTCTTCCTCTTCTATAGCAACGAATGAATCAAATTTTTCCTCAGGGAGACTACAATGCACTGGTTGATGCGATAGTGTAGTAGACAGTTGCATAGTTATAATTTTGTCCCTGATATTATCAATCTTATAAGTGAAGAAGTTCATAAAGTCATTACTGCTGTGTTGCTTGGAAACTTCGGTGCTTGAAGCTTTCTTTTTCGTTAGTTTAGCCACCGTTTCAAATAAATACCTAGGATTATGTTTATTTTCTTCTAATAGGGTTGTAAAATAAGCAGATCTAGCAGCTTTTAACCTTACCTTAGCACTTAGCACAAGGTCAAAAACCAGCCGGCTGTAGGTAAACTATCAGAAGATGCTGCAGACAGCCCGAGCTCTGATCAAAGCAGATCGTACAGGATCTTGGAAGATGCACTTGCGAGCAATGTTGGACTGTCTGACAATATTTGCTGCCGCTGGGCACTACAACTACCTGAAATCGGCATATTTCTACCTCCAAGAAATGTGCCAACTCAAGACCAGACACCCTGATGTACATGACAAGTTTTCCAGGGTTTTCCATGTGATCTGCCGCAGCAACCAGTACTGGGCAGGCCTTAGCTCTGACCTTGTCATCGAGCAGACATTGATGCGATCCTTGAAAAGCAGTGGAGGCTTGACCCATGGAAGTGGAATGACTGAAGAAATGAGAGCATTGTGGACCATGTCTACACCCATCACATCCGAATACAACAACGCCATGCAGGAATTCAATGACCTCACCTACACGACCAGCGAGCAGCACGAGAATCCTCAGAAGGAAGGATGAAAAGAGATCACTCTGATCTAGAAAAGATCAAGGAAAAGCTTACCATCTGCACAGCATTCTCTCCAGACCCATCTCTGAGAAACATTGTAACTGGTGTTGTTGCCAAAAAAGAGGTAAATGTCCATGAGTTTGAGACTGTTGGCAATGAGATCATTGAAAAGATGATTGGAAAACCTGTTTTTGGAATATTCTTCAAACGGAAAGACCGGGCAAAAACCCTTGCAGATGACTCCACCATCAAAGTTGCCCAAGACCGAACCATTGATCCTGCTTTGCTGTTCCAACGGTTTCTGATCATGTCGAAAACTGGACAGTTTTCACTGGAAGATGTAATGAGCTATGAGCTCTGCTCATTTCCTGCAGCCCTGTTCGAAGGCAAGGAAATCTTCCGTAAAGCCAACAAGCCCCAACTAGCGCAGGCAGTCACTGAGTTCTGAAGCAAGAAATCTAACAAAACTGTCCTGGATTCCATCCCACCAACTGAGCATTATGTCCTTGATGGTGGCTCCCTGGTTCACGGCTTGGCATGGAAAAAGGGTGACAGTTACGGTGCCATTGCACAGTCATATGCAGACTTCACCATACGCCATTATGGTAAAGCAACAGTTGTTTGTGATGGTTATAGCGAAGGTCCTTCCATCAAAGACAATACGCATCAGAGACGTGGTGAAAACACTCACCCTATCGTTAACTTCAACCCAGAGACTGAGTTTGTGGGAAGAAAGGATGATTTCCTTTCCAGATCTTGCAACAAACAAGGACTTATCAATCTTATGACCGAGGAGCTGGAGAAGAAGGGCTGCACTGTTATCAATGCATCAGGTGATGCAGACGTGGACATTGTCAAAGCTGCAATCAAGGCCTCAGAACATCAGCCCACAACCTTGATAGGGGAGGACACAGACTTACTCATTCTTCTCCTCTACTATGCTGGGACGAACAATAGAGCAGAGTCCTGCAACGGGTCGGGTACCCGCGGGTACCCGCATAAAAGTGGCTAAAACGGGTGGATTGTGACATTCCTAAAATTCACGGGCGGGGATGCGGGCGGATAATGAACTCCTTGCGGGCGGGTAACGGATGAAAAATATGTGCAATATTTGTATGTCTAAATTACCATTACACATACGCAAATATGTGTTTTAGTCAGGCCGTCCTTAAAAATATTCTTGTTTGCAGTAACCCGACCGACCCTGTCAATTTAGGACCAACCCAATTATTTTTTTTCCCCCTTTTTAGTCCGACCGACTTGCCGGTAGTGAACTTGTGTTAAGACCTACCGATTTTTTTTTTTACTCTTCAAACAACTAATACAAATGCAATAAAATGATATTAATTATATTTTAGTAAGTATTGTGTATATAAATTGCCCATATATAGGCCTACATACAAACATATATACATATGTCTTTCTTTTAAATAAAAACCGGTGGCGTCATCTATGATTATAAGGGCTGTAGGCTATATGCGAAATGAAACCGAAATCGCGACACTCAGGGCCACGAACCTACAATTAAAACTTTCACAGAGATCTCAAACAAACATTAAAAACACCAAATATTAAGAATTGGCATATCAAGCAAAATAATATTGATAAATGATCGAAAATCGTAGCCTATCTCCCCCTCCACAATGCTCACCGGCAATGCTCCGACATTAAATTTCTCTGTACTGTATGTGTTGTAGCCCTGTCATTAAAAACGATTTAGTTTCATATTCATGTTTAAATAAAATAATATATTTTTTTAAATTTCATGTTGATTATATGAAAAGTGAAAAGCATGAATAAGATAAGATGATCCCGAATATCGGGAGACAAATGCAGTGGGCAGACATGATTTTGAACATTTCATTAAGTTTATGTAGAAAACCTTTCTTTAAAGTGAATTTCGTTTCGTATTAATTGTATCTTAATTTTAATCAATGTTTCATCAACCAATTTATTGGATTCAATAAATAGGAGGTAAATAGGCTATAGCAGGCAATAATCACGACACGGTGGCGCGGGCGCGTGAACTTGAGGCTCGTCTCTTAAATAAACCGAAACTCAGCGTATAAGCTACTTGCCTCACAGACCTGAGAAATAGAAATCATGAAATGTCTACTTTTAAACAAAACAATAAAAAAAAATCAAAGAAAAAGAAAGCAGACTGCTCTCTGCTTATGCAATCCGTAATGTGATTTTCTCTCTGGCGCGCTCACTACTGCGAAGATCGCGAGTCAGTCAGCATCGTCAACTTCAACTTTGACACAGAAAACACTTGTTTATTAACCCTTCAAAGTCGACTGACACTCTAGAGCGTCAAAGTGTGCACGCCTGACATATCTATTAATAGCTTTGGAATGGATTAAGGTATTAACTTACTTTTTTTTTTAAGAGAAAGATGACATTCGTCTGTGTAATAATGAGTAGACTGTGTTGGCTTCCGCGAATGATAAGCCTTCCGATCTTCTACAAGCATTTAGTAAAAAAAAAAAAAAAAAAAAAAAAAAAAAATTAAGCCTTCAGTATTTGAGTGCAAATCTATAGCATTTTACCGCAAAACAGAGAACTGGTACTTTACCCTATCAAATGATATATAATGCTGTTGGTGTGTGAACCAATCACAGACCAATATAAAACAAACAAGGACATTATCAGGTGTCCTAGGAACGTAAAAAAGGGAGGGGTTATGAATAAATTTCGCGCGTCTTCTCCTCAGACACAATCTTTTATATATACGGTATTTGGACACGATAAATTTGGATTAACGTTACTGTGGAGATAGACGTTTTTGTACTGGTCAGATTTTACATAAACTCAGCATGGCCAAACGAAGATTCACTGCCGAGCAAGCTACTGCAAAGATTTTTTTGGAGAGCGACGAGAGTGATAACGGATCTGATCCAGACCGATTTGATTCAGATGAAGAGGATCAAATTCTGGATGGAATCGATCCATTTGAGGAGTAAGTATGAAGGCAATATTGCTGATAATATATTGTCTAATATGTATTGTGTCATTTTTTTTGTAAAATTATTTTATTGTCAGAAATAACGGTGCAGTAATCAAATAATGTGTGCCATTTCTATTAGTAAGTTAAAAATTCATGGGCCTTTGTCTGCTAACTTACATAAACAGTAGCAGCTAGTACAGTAACCTATTGCTAAAATGAGATTGCAGATTAGGTCGCATGTAGTCCATCTTCATTTTTTTGCATAGTAATAAGCTATATTTCGTTTACTTTACTTGTCTATTTTATTGTATTGCTTTTAGGGAAATTTTATTGTAGCTTTTCAGAAATAATGGTGCAGTAAGCCTTATCTAAGGCCTATACTATTTGTCTACATAAAGCTGAAATGGGGAGGGGGTTTGGTTTAGACATTGTATTTACTCATATTTTCTTATTTACATCATATTTACTATGATAAAGTAGTATCATTTACATGATACTAATATCACACTTTACATCATTACTATGATAATAGTAATTTTGTAGTTAGAAGTTCTATGACTCTTTACTTGATGTAAAAAATACACACATGATGATGAATAGCTAATCTTTATTTACCACATTGTAATAAAGGCTGTACAACTTTTGATATGTGGGAATGTAAACTAATTAAAAAATCTGTGTGTTTTAGTCTAAATCAGGAAACCCCAGAGCAGCCGAGTACATCTTCTGCTGAACCCAGGACCCAGACTGCTCGCCCTTTTCTACACAGCACCGCTTCTGCTCCTCCTGCAGCCCACAGATCCATTTATCCTCCTGCAGCCCACAGATCCATTTATCCTCCTGCAGCCCACAGATCCATTTCACCTCCTGCAGCCCACAGATCCATTTCACCTCCTGCAGCCCACAGATCCAGGTCTCCTCCTGCAGCCCACAGATCCAGGTCTCCTCCTGCAGCCCACAGATCCATTTCTCCTCCTGCAGCCCACAGATCCATTTATCCACCTGCAGCCCACAGATCCAGGTCTCCTCCTGCAGCCCACAGATCCAGGTCTCCTCCTGCAGCCCACAGATCCAGGTCTCCTCCTGCAGCCCACAGATCCAGGTCTCCTCCTGCAGCCCACAGATCCATTTATCCACCTGCAGCCCACAGATCCATTTATCCTCCTGCAGCCCACAGATCCATTTCACCTCCTGCAGCCCACAGATCCATTTATCCTCCTGCAGCCCACAGATCCATTTATCCTCCTGCAGCCCACAGATCCAGGTCTCCTCCTGCAGCCCACAGATCCAGGTCTCCTCCTGCAGCCCACAGATCCATTTCACCTCCTGCAGCCCACAGATCCATTTCACCTCCTGCAGCCCACAGATCCATTTCACCTCCTGCAGCCCACAGATCCATTTCACCTCCTGCAGCCCACAGATCCAGGTCTCCTCCTGCAGCCCACAGATCCATTTCTACTCCTCGACCCGGCTCCTCCAGCACTGCCACAGAGCCACCAAGAGGACGGTTTGCGACCCCTACCTTGAGGTTACATCGTAGAGGAAGGAGGCCCTCTGTGTCACAGAGTCAGTTTGGCTCCCCTGTAGGACGCAGCCAGTCACTTTCACCTGTCAGATGTCCAGCACCACCAGACCAGCCAGAACAAGGATGGAAGACAGAAAAAGATCCTGATGTGGCTCCCATTCCACAAAGGTTTTGCCCCAGACTGGAACCTGGAGTGCAATTGGACACGTCTGTAGAGCAAAGCCCCCTCGGCCTTTTCAAGCACTTTTTTAGTGCTGATTCAATCAGGACATTGTGTGCCAACACAAACAAGCTGGCAGAGAGAAACATTGCTGCTGGGAAAAAGTACAAGTGGACCACCATCAACCCTGCAGAGATGTTCCAATTCATTGGATTAGTTTTGTACATGGGAATTCTAAAGCTGCCAGCAGTAAATGACTATTGGAAGAGAAAAAATATGTTTTCTGTGAATTTTCCAAACACAGTCATGACACGGGATAGGTACCGTACCATATCTTGGAATATCCATATGAGTGACCCAGAGGAAGATGTGGTAAATGACAGAAAGAAGCAGACTCAGCCAGACGAGTATGACACACTCTTTCGTTTGAAGCCACTGATGACTGAGATAAAGGCCGCCTGTCAGTCTGCCTACCATCCCAGGAAGCAGATTTCCATTGATGAGAGGATGGTGGCCACCAAGGCAAGAACGGGGATGACCCAGTACATGAAAGCCAAACCCACCAAGTGGGGGATAAAGCTGTTTGTGCTGGCAGACTCCAGCAATGGCTATACCTGTGACTTCAACATATACACAGGTAAAAGCAGGTTGGCCTCTGGGCTAGGGCTTTCATTTGACTCTGTGGTGAAATTGATGAGGCCATCTTTCCTAGGCAGTGGTTATCACCTCTACTGTGACAACTTTTACACCAGCCCAAAACTCTTCAGGCACCTGCTGTCCCTCAAATTTGGAGCCTGTGGTACCATTCGTGAAGGGAGGAAGGAGGCTCCAAAAACAAAAATAAATAAACTGACCAAGAAATCCCCCAGAGGATCTCTCAGGTGGATAAGAGAAGATAACCTTGTCTTCACCAAGTGGATGGACAACAGGGAGGTGGCAATGTGCAGCAGTGTCCATGTTGCTTATGATGGGGACACTGTCAAGAGGAAGCAGAAAAATAGGGATGGATCCTGGGAGACAACAAACATACCAGTACCAAAACCTATTGTGGATTACAACATGTACATGGGGGGAGTGGACTTATCAGACCAGCTGATACAGTACTACTCAGTTCATCACACAACCAGAAGATGGTACAGAACAATGTTCTTTCATTTTATTGACATTGCTGTGACCAATGGCTTTATAATGTTCAAAGAAATACAAAAGCTGAGGAACACACCAGCCACCCACCTCATCACCCACAGGGCCTACGTGGAGCAGCTTGTGGCTGAGCTGTGTGGTGTCACAGTCAGGGCCGTGCCTGTACAGAGGAGAACTGGACATACACCTGTGCCAATCTCAAAACCAATTGCAAGGCTGAGGTGTGAGAAATGTAAGGCAGATGGGGTCCCAAGAAAGGACACTTCATGGAAATGTAATGAGTGTGATGTGCCACTCTGCCTACAGCCAGAGCGTAACTGCTTTCACATGTGGCACAACATGTAAGAATAATGATGTGCAAATACAGTGCACAGTGCAATTATGTACAGAGTGGCGTGATGCCAATTACTTTCCAGTGTACAGAGTACTTTCCAGTGAATAGAGTGGCGTGATGCCAATTACTTTCCAGTGTATAGAGTGGCGTGATGCCAATTACTTTCCAGTGTACAGAGTACTTTCCAGTGTACAGAGTGGCGTGATGCCAATTACTTTTCAGTGTATAGAGTGGCGTGATGCCAATTACTTTCCAGTGTATAGAGTGGCGTGAGGCCAATTACTTAATTACTTTCCAGTGTATAGAGTGGCGTGATGCCAATTACTTTCCAGTGTATAGAGTGGCGTGATGCCAATTACTTTCCAGTGTACAGAGTGGCGTGATGCCAATTACTTAATTACTTTCCAGTGTATAGAGTGGCGTGATGCCAATTACTTTCCAGTGTATAGAGTGGCGTGATGCCAATTACTTTTCAGTGTACAGAGTACTTTCCAGTGTACAGAGTGGCGTGATGCCAATAACTTTTCAGTGTATAGAGTGGCGTGATGCCAATTACTTTCCAGTGTACAGAGTGGCGTGATGCCAATTACTTAATTACTTTCCAGTGTATAGAGTGGCGTGATGCCAATTACTTTCCAGTGTATAGAGTGGCTTGATGTCAATTACTTTCCAGTGTATACAGTAGCGTGAGGCCAATTACTTGATTGTAAAAGTGTATATTTCTACTCTGTCATTATATAATGTGTTTGTTTTATATGTTTGGCGATGCTGTGTTCGTGAGCCCAAAAAAAATGTCCCATTGGGACAATAAAGTATACCTAACCTAACCTAACCTAATATTCTGTGTTTTTCCCCAAAAAACGTATGGTGACTACAGTCACAGAAATGTAAATATTTATTTTGTTTCTTTATATTTTTTCACCCAATTTTTTACAGGTGTTCTAAACCCTTTGAATAATCAATATTTGATGTAAAATCCCTTATTCATTATGGTTTACTATTTTTATATAATAAAAAACTAAAATTTTAACTTCCGTTTTTTGTATTTCTTGGTGATATATCACATCAGAACCCATACAAGTGTCTCAAGAAGTGTATTGTCAATGCATGCACCTTATAGCTGAGAGTCTATAGAATCCAGAAATATGACTCTCTTCACTCTGCTATGAAAATTGACCCTTCCAGAAGCCGAAATATTAACATAGTGCCTGGCGGACTTAAAACCCCTTAGACCTTGAAGGGTTAATAAACAATTGAAATGTATCCTTGATATATTTGACATATTAATAATCATTACTTTTCCCAGTTCTTTGTGACAGCTTTTAGGTGCGTTATTGGCAGCGCACCCTATGAACGCGTCCCCACCGCTCAATAGATTTTAGCTTGTGTGTGATTTATCGCGGGCACGGGTCGGGTAACGGGCCGAATATTAACGGGTCTGGGCGGGTGCGGATTTAATTTTGATATTATCACGGGTGACGGGTCGGATCTGGTGCTGAACTTTGCGGGTACGGGCGGGGGCGGGTCTCCAAAAATGGACCCGTGCAGGACTCTGCAATAGAGGCCTCTATTTTCGGTCAGACAAGTCCAAAGCTACTAAAGTGTACAACATCAGTGAGATGAAACAAGTCCTGGGTAGTGACTTGTGTTCCCAGTTGCTGTTTATCCATGCCTTCACAGGATGTGATACAACTTCACGCATTTTTAGTGTTGGCAAACAGACAGCATTCCAGAAACTTGTGAATGGTGACTCAACCATCCAGTCCTGTGCAAATGTGTTTCTGCTCCCACCTCAAGCAAGGAATGTCATAGAGGACCATGGGACCAAGGCAATGGCAGTGTTGTTTGGCGGAAAGGGTACCGATTCACTTGCGTCTTTGCGCTGGGATGGAAACTGGTGGACAACCAGTTCCTGCCAGTTATGACGAGTAAGGCTGCTGCCCCTGAAAGCCTCCTGCAGATGATCCACTGTAACTGCACAGCTGCCTGCCGAACACAACGGTGCAGTTGCAGGGCATATGGACTACCATGCATGCCTGCTTGTGGACCATGTCAAGTTGTGAATTGTGAGAATCACTATAATCAACCTCAATGGGAGGAAGAGGGTGACGACTAATGGTGAATCTAGTGAAGGTCACAGTGCAAAAAAGTATAAAAAATAAACCAGAATAAGAGGAAACAACTGAAGAAAATAGAAAAAGTTATGTATAAATAAGAAAAGAATAAAAAAATATAAAAAAACAAAAGGCATTATAAAATATATAAAAAAATATATAAAAAAATGAAACACAAAAAAATACAAGGGGTTAGCGGTACTGAGCCTTCACATGGCAGCCCTGTTTTGATTAATTTTACAGTACCACACAGTTCTAATGAATTTATTCTTTATTGGAATCAAAATAACGGTTATGAACCACAGAAACCACCAACACTAGGAAAAACAATATGATAAAGGAGAAATATGCAATTACTTAAGGGAAATTGTACTTCTTTTTCACATAAATATGCTTGTAACCAATTGCTTTAATATATAATTGCACTTGTAATCACTTATTTATCATGCAAATATGCTAATTAGAATATTACATGGCCAAAACAGGTATCAGACACCAGTATTCCTGGTCTAGGAGGAATACAAAGGAGTAATGGTCATTTTAAGGACCTGACGGCCGCCATTTTGAAAATGGGGCCTTTCTTGGAGTCAAACTTTGGTAAACTTTTAGTATGTTTTTAAGTACTACTTTTTAAGATACTACTGTAAACCACTGAGAAACCTTTTGTTAGAATTTTTTTGGGGTCAAGCCATATTTGCAGCTGACTATAAAATCATTTAAGGAAATTAGACACTGTAGTTTAAGTGTTTTTTTGTAGGTCATTCCAAGTCGAAGGTGCAACAAACATGAAAGACTTTTTGAACAACTCTGTCCGGGCTTGAGGTACATTCAATGAAATAGTTTTCTGGGACTGTAAACCATAAGTACTCTGTATAAAAGAAAGAAATGTGGATATGTAACATGGGAGCCTGCCTATAATGCCCTTATATATAAAGATATAAAGGTGAGTAAGCCGGCGATTTGACAGAGAGGGCAAATTCACTGTGGAGTAAAGTGTACAGTGATGAGTGAGGGGTCTGCAATTTGAAATAAACCTTAAAGCTCCATGAAACACAGCATCCAACATCTGAAGACACTTTGATGGGGCATTCATATACAACAGATCACCATAATCAATAATAGAGAGAAATGTGGTATTGACAAGCCTTTTTCTGGCAGAAAAAGTAAAACAAAATTTGTTCCTAAAGAAAAAACCTAGCTTCAGTTTCAACTTTTTTAGTAGATTCTGTATATGAAGCTTAAAAGAAAGGTGATCATCAATTAAAAATCCTAAATATTTATAAGATGAAACTACCTCAATTGTTTTACCCTGATCAGTAACAATATTCAGGTCTAACTCATTTTTCTTTGAGTTTGAAAAAAACATTACTTTGGTCTTCTCTGCATTAAGCACAAGCTTTAATTGATAAAGCTGAGCTTGCACTCTATCGAAAGCAGTTTGCAAGCATTCATACGCCTTCCTAATGGTAGCTGCACAACAATAAATAACCGTATCATCTGCATAAAAATGGAAAAATGCATGTTGGACATTTTCCCCCAGACAGTTTATATAAATAGTGAATAAAAGTGGCCCCAGAATGGAGCCCTGTGGGACCCCTTTACAGATTTATACATATTTTGATGTTAGGCCATCAACTTGCGTAGCTTGAGTCCTATCAGCAAAGTAGTTGATAAACCAGCCTACAGAGTGCTGAGACATACCTATACTGATCAGTCTCTGAACTAGTATGCTATGATCAACAGTGCCAAATGCTTTGGACAGATCAATGAACAGAGACACACAGTGTTTCTTATCATCAAGTGCTTTGACTTTATCATTAATTACTTTTATAGCAGCAGTGGTAGTGCTGTGTTTTTTCCTGAAACCAAGATTGATGCTTAGATAAAATTGACTGAGCATTTAAATACTCTTTCACTTGTTCACTAACCAAAGATTCCAACACTTTTGGCCAATGCTGAAAATTTGGAAATGGGTCTCTAATTATTAGGCAAGGTAGGGTCACCTCCTTTCAAAAGTGTTTATCTTTAACTTTATAAAGTTAATGTCTTTGTTAATGTTAGTTAATAAAAATCCAAAATGTTGGGGAAAACGTTGATAACATAGCTAGCGCTATGGAAAACGCAAGTAACCTTAGTTAGGAGGACATTGTTGCTAATTTATCATCCAAAGCTGGATTTATATGTCAAAAGAAGACCTACACTAGAGCTTAATTTGGAGCAGAAAGCCAAATTAGAAGCGTTTTATGTAAATTTTAGAGTATGTGATGTCACCAACCCGGGAAGAAGCTTGTTGTAGTCCCTACCTGACGTTTGTTGTAGTCCTTATACAGCAATTTCTGTAAAATAAAATATCTCTCTTTGCATTGAACATTACACACTAACTAAAGTTAAAAAAGTGAAATCATAATCAAGGATCCCATTAAAATATTTGCTTGTGTTTCATATAAGGTTGAAAGTCTATGATTATACAGTACTGTATATGACTCTGAATGACTATAGGCGTAGGGCTTATACTGATTGGTAAACTGTTCTATGTTTTATACACGTCTTAAGAGATATGGTGGACATTTATATTAAATTAGCATTATTTGTTTTTACATCTTGTGTAAGGCTTTAGTTGTATGTAGGACATATATAATTGAAAATACAATTTCTATGCGTTTTTTGCAGCATATACTTTGTCACTTACAATGTTCATTTGGAATAGATAGGAATCACATGTTAACAAAACTTTTCCAAGGCTCCCAACCTTGACTGGGCTAGACCATCCCAAGATAAACTACAGGGACTATAACTTGACAGACAGTGTATACATATGTATATATGTATATATATATATATATATATATATATATATATGTTTGGACAATTTTTTTTTTAAACTGTAATTTAAAAAAACATTAATAGTGTGGGTGGCAACAGGACAGTGGATGAACCAGAGAGGCGTAAATCTCAGGTATAGGTGCCAATTTATGTTTCTGCCGGAGCACCCACGGGATCAGCAGGGAGATAGTGATCGGCCTATGATCTCAGGGAGATAGTTGTTACGTGATAACTAAAGAAAACTAGGTGAGGACTCAATTGCAAAAGAATAGTGATTTATTTAATAAAAGAAACAAAGTAAAACAAAAACCCACAAGGGGGAAAAATATAATATAAAACAAAACAACAACTTCAACAACAAACATACCAGAGGGTCACAGGAAAACAAGAGACGTATACAAGACAACAATCCGACACAGACTGCAAACACAAAGGAACTTATAAAAGGGACAAATCAGGCAGGTAATGAGGGAACAACAGGAGGGGCAAATGAAACCAATAATGAGATAACAAGGAGGGTGGGATCGAAACAGAAACAGAGACAGGAACACAAACACCACATGTGCTACACGAGACAGGACAGGCATGTGACAATAGTGGCTGGATGGGACAATAAACTACTGTGCCTGTAGATGTGAGTCTAAATGGAAAAATAAGTAATAAGAAGTATTTCATTAAGACGCACAAAAAAATTAAGTGCATTAATTCCATTGTGTTATAACTTTAATTTTAATTTATTAACTCTCAAAGTGAACTGTATTATTAACCTTACCATTGTGTTATTAAATGTATTTCACCGATACATTCAGCTCTGAATTGTCATCTCTTGTTTATATGTATGTGTGTGTGTGTGTGTGTGTGTATATATATATATATATATATATATATATATATATATATATATATATATATATATATATATATATATATATATATATATACACACGGTATTATATTATTTCGAAGTAAATTTCTATGCACTTTTGTGATTTCAGGCGTGTGGACAGGACTTTTATTTTTGGTCTTGATTTATGACGTCATAAGGTTGCGTCGCGCTCCTTCATCTGCTGTAATTCGGCTGGAGAAAGGTTTGTGTTTTAAGCGTGTAAGATGTTTAAAGCGACGCAGAATGTATAGTGTATTATTAAATGTAATATTGCATTGCTTTATCTAACATTTATTAAAGTCGTGTGAGTAAAGTAATGATTGAGAACACACGAGTACAAAAGTTGCGTCTTATTTCGCACCCTTTCTCGTAAAACAGTGTCATAAACACGAATTCAGTCACTGGTAAGTAGTGATGAAAGCTTTTCAAAAGTCCGAGTCAATTGAATCAAATACTTTGCAAAATGATTCTTTCTGTTGTTCTCATCTTAAACAGGACAAACGCACAGAAAAACTGGTGAAAGCGACTGAAATCCACGTGACTCACTATTATACAGACAACGTTTTTTAAAGAGGAGAGTGAAGACATGAAGGTTGAAGAAACATTCAGAGTAAAACAAGAAGAAACCGAGGAACAAACAAAGATTGCTTTTATTAAAGAGGAGAGTGAAGACATGAAGATTGAAGAAACATTTGGAGTGAAACAAGAAGAAACTGAGGAACAAACAAAGATTGCTTTTATTAAAGAGGAGAGTGAAGACATGAAGATTGAAGAAACATTCAGAGTGAAACATGAAGAAACTGAGGAACAAACAGGTTAGTTTCATTCTCAAAGCTGAACTCACTCATTTGATCCTTATTAAAATGTCCAGCTCTACAGAAATGAATGATAGTTTAAAAGAATGTCACTAATATACATATATATATTTTAAATTTTAATATTTTGTATTTTAAGGGGGATTTTACTAAATATCCCGTAAATATATACTAAATATTTACTCATAAGTTAAACACCGTTTATCATCTGCAATACCAAGTTGTAACCACTAGATGGCTTTATAGCATTTTTTTTTTTTTTTTTTTTTTGGTTTTATAGCATATAGCCTAAATATAAACAAATGCTGCTGAATGACAGCATAAGACAAAGTACATTACTTGTATTATGTTATTCATTTGGATACGTGTAACCTGTCCTATTCGACCCGCTCCAACCGAGATTCGAACCGGTGTGGTGAAGTGCTGAGTCCCAGCTTAGGACCCCAGTAGTATGCCTGATCTAAAGCTGTTCTCGCGATTCTTAAAGTAATTAATCAAACTTTAATTCATGTAATCTTTTATTTTTATCCTGAATATTTATATAGTTAAAGTTAAAGAAAATGAGGTTTCTTTACAAAGATAAATTAAGAAATTGTGTTTACTTAAAGGAGAACTCCGGTCAATTTTAACATTGAGCTCATTTTTTTGTACATTTGGAGTGCTGTCAATACAGAGAACAACAACAAAAATCGGTGTTGCCTACACCGTGTTATCCTCTTTTTAAAATTTGCTCCCTGTTGACTTCAATAGGGCAAGTTTTAAACCTGCTTTTAGCCTCTTAACATCCTTGATGTGTCATTACAAGTGCACAGCCAATGTGAGTGATTCCTTCAGCGTGAACACGGTGAATCTGACTGCAGTAGATGTGAAAGATATGAATAAAAATTATGTTTATTCAGCCAGCGCTCAAACCTGTATTTATATCCTGTTTTCGGTCGAAGTCCATAGTAATCGATTGTCGAGTTCACGCGCGTGATCATAGGTACTAAACCTATGCGCGTGAACTCGACAATCGATTACTATGGACTTCGACCGAAAACAGGATATAAATACAGGTTTGAGCGCTGGCTGAATAAACATAATTTTTATTCATATCTTTCAAATCATATCATCTCACAAAAAAATGAGCTCAATGTTAAAATTGACCGGAGTTCTCCTTTAATTATTCAGCAAAACGATATGTTATTGCGAATATTATTGTTACTTGTTTATTGTGTCAGTGTTCTGTTCGCTGAGTTTAGCTATCTTCTTTGCACGAAGAACAACATAGTGACGAAACACACAGAGATAGGGCTGTCGCGATAACTGCAATATTGTAGTACCACGCTACTGACAAGCCAACCGCAGAGGAATGCAAGTAACCGCAGCAACTGCGATATTCGCGTCTTAAGGCAATGCCCTTCTTGTTTTTAACTTCATGCATGTGTATTGAATGTTAAATAAGTTAATGATAACATGGCTGTTTATCATGGTGATTTGTACAGAGCCTTCGTGGATTTGCACATAAGCCTAAATAGACAGTGAATGAGAGGGATCGACTGAGCGCGTGCGATTGAGTCTTGATGTCTTTGAGGTCAAGTCATTTATATTCGTGATAAGGTTGCTGTGTCCAAGGAAAGCAACATATTTGTTGTATCATCCTTTTAACGTTTAAGGGTATTTTCCATGAATGGCGTCAGTGGTCAGCCTCCACAGTGCGAGGAAGCCGTGGGAAAAAAAATCAGTGAGTCATGCATTGAATCAATGCCATTGGTCTCTATTAAGTGAAGTTTCAGCGTTACCCATGCAACGCATTGCTGGTCAGCTGAGCCTTAAAGTGGAGCTCACCTTGTTTTAACACCTTGTTTTATTACATCTATCTTTTAATGAATCAGCGTTTTTGAACGTGTTCGTTGAATGAACGGTTTAATGACTCGCTCAAAGACAGTCCGTTGCCGTAACAATGGCAGAGATGCTGTATAGTTTCGGTTACATTGGTTACTGAAAATGTCCTCGTTTTTGTGCATGCTGACCACATCGTAACACTTAATTATATAGCAACAAATAAATATAAATAAATCAAATTAAATAAATGGCGATAATACCGCATATCGCGCTATTAAGCCACCCAAAATGACTGCAAGGGAAATTCCTTCACCGCGACAGCCCTACACAGAGAAGTTTGTCCGTTTAGGGCCACTGTAGAAACATGTCAGCGCAAAATGTACAATTTCAACGTGAGGGGACCCGCGGTGTATGTAGATAGAAATGGCTTATTCTAAGGTTATAAAAACTTAACGGTTCATCTTTGTACGCCACTGAAAACATAGTTATGTATATGATATTGCATTTCTGTCAACAGATCCTCCTAAATATTACATAATGCACCTTTAAATGTTGATTTGAAGATTTGTCAGTTGTTGCATTATTATTGCAGTCAAATCTGGCTCTACTCCTACTAGCTCCATATAATAGCATGATCAGTCACATGAAAATAATCAGAAATATGGCTGCAAGCAGCAATTATCTGGGCCAAGCACAAATAAAGCCCGGGACACACCAAGCTGACGGTTTGCCGGGTGGTTTTTGAGCGTCGGTCGGCTTACGTTTTCTTGGACCAATCGTGGCGGAGCTCGTCGGAGAGAGAGAATGAGCGCGCGAGAGAAGAACTGAGCTGAAGAAAGCAAACAAACAACGAAGTAAAGAGGGAACTCACTCACTTGTCACTCTTGTCATCTCATTTGACCAGAGGATTATTTTAATAACATGGCTTTGTGGAATCAAGACGTCGAAGACCAGCTAGTCACCATGATCCAGGAAAGGCCGCCTCTGTATGACATTACAGAGAAACTGTATGCAAACAGAGTGGTGAAAACTGAACTCTGGCGTGAGATCGAAGAAAAACTTGTTATATCTGGTAAGTTTTTCTTTTTGGCTATTGAGGTCGTTAGCAAAAACTGCTCGTTATTGTTCACTAGTCATGAGCAGTTGTTTTGTGCTAACTTGTTTAATCCGTACTGTAGCAACCAGAAGAGCAAAAATTACCCTTGCTGGCACCAGTGTTGGGTGTAATGCATTACTTGATCCTTCCCTCGCGTTTTGTAAGAAATCCTTCCCTCGTGGGTCAAAATTACCCGAAGCCGTAAAATTATACTTTTATAATTTTTATATAATATTATATCTTATTTTATATTTAGATAATTTTTTTTTCTTTTTTTATGCATTTTTTGTGGAGATTTTTTTACATTTAAAAAAAAAAAAAAAATCCCTTTAAATTAATAGATTTACTCAATTAATAATAAATAGTAATTTAGTGATTTAAGCACATTCCTAACATTCTTTCAATTTAAAAGGTTTATTCATGAAATTGTGAGTTATTTTGAATTTAATTCCGCTCAAAATATCTTGCATTGGGTCTCGGCTGATCTTTTGTGGAAAAATAATAATATAACATGATATTTCGTGACTCTTGCCACTAGATGGCCTTATAGCACTATATGGCACAAATGAGCTGTTTCCCCTGTGTCCTGAAGTCAGTTTTCTTCAGTATGCATTCAGATACACATGTGGACATTTATAAAATCATTTTTGGTAAAGTTTTAGTTTTTTTTGTTTGAATTTTGAGCATTTTTTGTTGTTTTTTATGTGTACTGAAGAATTCCTCACATTCCATTAATTCCTAAGGGGGTCAAATTGACCCACTAGGGAAGGATTTGTTACTTTTTTAAATTTCAACCACAAAACGCCTCGAATCCATTAAATGTTTGTGTATTCGTGGTTCAAGTGTGACAAAAGTCATTGGGTCTTGGACCCCTCTGATGAACACTCAATTTTTAAATTAAAAAAATAAAAAATAAATAAATTTCCAGGTCAAGATGACCCGAGGGAAGGATGAGATGTAATTAGTGTCTTCTTGAAAAAAGTACAGTAAGGGAATGCTCTTAATTCTGTAAGTGAATTACAGTTACTTGTGATGTAATTGTATACTGTCTAGACTATAGACCATTCTATATAAAACAATAGTGAATTTAACGTGTAATGTTAAAATGTATGTTCTCGATGTGACCTGCTCCCTTCAAATACTTTGGCCAGTTCAAGAACAATTTATGCAATGTTGTATTACTTATTTGAAAGAATTATACCAACACTGGTTGGCACTGCATTTATCCTTTAGTTAGACATGTTAAGTATGCACATTGCTTACAAAACTGAACGTTGTCTTGCAGCAATACAGCTTAAGAAGCGGTGGGAATCTCTGAGAACACAATACACACGCTACAAGAAGCGTGAAGCCTCAGCGAGTTCAGGTGCACAGAGGACGGGCAGGCAACACTGGATCCTGACCCGGCTACAGTTTTTGGAACCCCACACCAAAAGAAAGGAAACCACGTCCAAGCTAGCTATCAGGGTAATATATGTTTATTAATTTGCGCTAAAGGGAAATACACATCACATCTAGCTTATTTAATTTACTTCCTGTAATTAGCTTTGGAACAAAGCATCAACAAAATGTCAACAATGTAAATACAAATTGGCAAAATATGGCCACTGATTATCCAGGTGATGGTTAATAGCACTTTATTTACATGCAGCCTTTCATGTTAACTTGGTTTAGTTCCAGTTTGTCATCCACAATGTTCCATTAAGTGCATCTGAATAAAGCCATAATAATCACATTGACTAAGTGGCGTAGCGGACGGGCACACTTGTTGGAGGGATTAGTTTGATTAGCTTACTCCTCATTTCAAAAACAACTTGTTTTACACGAAATACTTCTCTTCTAATTTTTTTACTACTTATGGGCCACAAGAGAAATATTAAGAAAATAAATTAAAACAGTCTAACAGTCAATATACCGTTATCAGCCCGTTGAAGTAGATTCAGCTCATATTTCATCGTCTCTGAGAGAATATGTAGCCTACCGTTAATGTAGCGTCAGATGTTTTTACTTTCACTTTCTGTAGTGAATAATTGACGTGTTTGAGACTTCTTCACTGGCACAACAGAGCAAAGTTTGCACTTAGCAGTGTGATATCCACTGGCTCACCTTCATGGTTTAAAATGTAAATAAAATGAAAATTTCCTTTTAAAATTATGGACAGAGATTTAGATTCTGCACGAGCAATTTCCTGTGAAGTAAATTATTAAATAAATGACCAAATAAACAAGTACGCAAATCACCCACTGCCGTCAAGGGGGGCCTCGGACTTGCTGTTCACAGGGATTTGCGCTATGCCATTGCATTGACTACACTAATTGTAGCTATTCAAAACCAGCATTTCAAACCTGACCTCACCCCAACCAAATATAGGCCAATTTACAGGGTTTTGTTTTTACAGTGCCCTGCAAAATGCCCCATTATTGTTATGATTGCTTGAGTGTTTAGTTCTATAGTATAATACCCCTCTCATTTTGTGGCATTGTTTTTTTATAGGAAACTTTATGTGCTAGTGATTCCAGTTCACCCTCAGATCATGGCCCACACACTGACACCCGGACTAGCACACCTGAGGAGCCCTACTTAGAGTCTGAGCAAAGGCCCTGCAGTCCTCTGGCAGAATGCAGCATCTTTGGAGCAAAATCCACGTCGATTATAGATGACCCTTTGCAAAGCACATCCAGCTGGGCAAGCACTCCAAGGCCTCGGAGGAAGCGTAGCAGGCGGTCCCTAGACGACTCTGCCAGTGACGAGTCATCCAAATTGCTATGCACCATAGGCAAAATTTTGAAAAGGATAGCGCATCAGGAGGACCACAATGACGCCATTGCAGCATATTGCAAAAACTTTGAGCACAGAATGCGTAGTCTACCACCACATTTACTGCCACACTTTCAACATGAGGTGGACAACTGTCTCTTTAAGTATTCTGTGGCACCAGAACTCTCTGCCAGCAATCATACACATCTGTAATGTTTGTGGCAACGAAGATGTGTAACATTTAACATGTACACAACTAATTCCTGCCGACTTACATTTTGTATTATTTTGTACCTAATTGTACTTATATGTATGTTTATTTCATATTTAAGCTTTTGTCATTTTGTCCATTACACTGCAGATTTTATAATAAAACACTTGACTTGCACACTCACTTGTTAATCAAGATTGAATTGATCGAGATTATGTAATGCAAAAGTTTTTACAAGTTTAGGATCACTTAGGGCTGACACAATATCAGATTTTCACCACACAATTATCATGGCCAAAACAATTCATAATAACAATATTATTGTTTTCTACATTTATTTCCATTACAAAAAAAAAAAAAAGAAATTAAATTATCAGTCAAAATCATTTGTTTAGAATCTAGAATTTGTCTTAAGGCGAGACACTACAGGTGAATAGGGTAAAATTTTTAAATAATAGATATCACCATGAAACTTCCTCAGATCATTACTTACACAAGTTCATAAAAAAAATGTTTTACAAGTTTTTGAAATTTTTAGGAAATCAAAATATACTGTCCATAGCCTTAAAATATCGATTTTCGCCATTTGTTTTTTATTAAAATGTCACATAAATCAGGCCAGGAATGGTTTATTAACAAATCCCTCTGAACAGATCTTCAAAATACTGCTAAGTGTATAACTGGAAAGTTTGGTGTACATAGGTGCTACATAGGCTGAGATGTTTGTACTGGAGAATGACAAAAAACTCATTTTGAGAAAACGGCATTTAAAGATTTAAATAGGGGAATTTAATACATTTTTATTGAAAAACATTGCTCAAAAAAAGAATAAATGCTCAGGCACTTAGTAATAACAATATATAATATTTCAAGCTCATGAAAACTTGATTATTTAAAAACATGGCAGGCATATAAGGCCTACAACTGCAGTAACTCAATTAATTAACATTTGCATATAATGCATAAAATTGCAGACAAAACCCACGCTTGACAGTATGGACACAGAACAAGACCAATAGTAGCTGTCACAGCTTTTTAAAGACTAATTGTCAATTCCAGCACCATATGTAGGTCCCTCCAACATCTCTTGCTGGTGCCTTTTCACTTTCTTGTCTATACTCACAAGTTTTCGTTTGCGTTTCGCACTTGCGGACTGAATGGCGTTTGCTTTGGACACCCTGAGCAGGTCTGTCTGCTTGATGGTGTTCACTGTAATAAGTGTGCTCTCCAGCCACAAATTTGCCATCACATTAAGCATAGCTGAGGCTCCCTCATTAAAAGAGGAGATGGCCATGCTTTGTGTGTGAGATGCACCCTACTGTTAATGTGTGTGTGTCTCTAAAACTAAAAACTCAAAAGTTGTACTGCAAAAGTAAAACTCACCAATACAACACAAAGAAATATGTTCACTGTTACAACAACACTATGATAAATGTAACAGGTCATTAAAACTCCAAAATCAACATCCCTGTCCCATCCCTGTTTCCAAAGCCTACCTGTCACTCTCTTGTCATGCCTCTGGTATGTTTTCAGGTGAAGGGAAGGGATCCCCAACACCTTGCTGACCTTCCTCAGTGCAGCATATCCCATCCCTAATTCATGGGCCAAAAGCACCATGCGGACATTCACATCAAAAGCGACAACCCCTCTCGTCTCGCTTTGCAGCCGTGTGGATGTGTAGACGCTCCGTCTATAGCCACTCTCTCCTTTGCAAGTACTGCACTCTAGAAGCAGACTGCTACAAAACCCATGGTTCACTGGATCAATGTTAATAAATAGGTCCGATGCAGCACAATTAGGGCACACGAGATCACCTATTAATTCATTCAGTCGGGCGACATGAATAATCAGCCACTGCTGTGTCGCACAGTCAGTGGCACTGTCATTAAACCCCCCCTGGCTTCCCAATGACAGCTTACGGTCAGATGTGGTGCTTCCTGGTGGTTTTTCAGCTAATCCATCCGATTGCTTTCCTTTTCCACATCTTGCCAAGCGTAACTGTTGCTTTTGTTTCCGTGAACGTTGCATTGTTAGCGGCATTTTCGGAGTTTCCGCGGTAAACACAGAAGCGTCAGAGTACACCACGTGATGCGTCTGAGCCACTCACGTAGGCAGAAACCAGCAGTAGCCAATGAGATTTTGTCATTAGCTTTAAATCCCCCTTTGGACATTCACGAATGGTTATTGATAGAAAGGAAATGGCCATATTTGGGTTACATAGCGTTGTGCGGGAGACTCAGAGCTTCACAATGATACCGGTCATGACAGACTTCAGTAAACAGACGGAACTCCGCATGTCGCGTTGGAATGTTAACTTCTTGGTAAATTCGGGAGAAACTTACTGCCGCAAGTAAACAAAATGTAATAAAATAAACATCTTAATGTGTATTTTCAACATTTTCTTTATAGCAGCTTGAAAGAACACATATTGAAGGAGTAAACTAGCCCAAAATCTCAAAATTGACCATGCATGAAAAATCAATGTTTTTGCCTGCCGTGTCTCGCCTTAATGTTTTCTATTTTGTGGCCAATGAATCAAAATACAAGTGTAGGGAGAACAAGGTTGCCAAGAAGTGCAGGGTAATAATCAAACGTTCCCCAACGGAGATACAATCTTGATAGTTTGTATTTGCCTCTGTATGAGTGGAGTGAGAAGTTCCTTCAACATGTGGAACTGAACAGGAAAAAGCCAAGCGAAAGTTTTAAAGTCTGAGGTTTCGGTTGTCTCCAGCTCTCGACACAGGTTCAGAAAAGCCCCTTGTGCCTGTAGCTGCAGTATCCATGATTTAACCCATTTAGTGCGGTTTCTCCTTATCCGTTTCTTTCTTTCTCCAGGGGGGCATCAAGGGCTGACAATGCCAGTGTCATTTGTAACTTAGCAAACATAATTGAAAAAGCTACACAAATTCGTCAGTAATGAGCGCGGCTGATGTAAACAAAGGTAAGCTTTGTAGCTCTTCCGGTTTCCCTTTTGATTGCCGAATACAGACTACTGCCACCTGCTGGTATGGGAGAGTTATGTCCTTACACGCAAGTGCAGAACAGAACGTACATGCTAGTTGGCTGTAGTCTGTCCGGTTTGTTCAAGTGCAACTTCCGATGACAGTAGGCTTTTAACGCTAGTTCTTTGGCGTCAGTTTGGTGTGTCCCTTCCTTCAGTTTAACTGCTTCCATTGCTCTTCTCATTTGTCGGTGCAGTACATGCTTTTCTTGGCTGGATCATAGCATTCTTGACTTCCACTTTTCGTTTAACTGTTTTTTTCTTTTTCTTTGTTTCCCTATGCGGAGGTTGAACGAACTCTAGAGAAAGGCTAATGTAATGTAAGTAGCCTAATGTAAGTGTAATTAATCAACTAAGCACTTATTTTAAATACAACTACATTTGTATTTACATGCTCACAATTTACTAAAAACATTGTAAGGTAGTAATTAAAACAATATATTGATTTTACTTTTGTAAGACACTTTTTTTTTTTTTGTTATCCTCAGCCAGGGCCTAAACTATTGTGAAAAATAAGTATATAACAAACTTTTAATTATTACTTTAATAATAATTTTTCAATTAAAAAGCCATTTCTCCATATTAGACCTTTTCCACCAAACACATTCAGCACTGTGATTGGTTGTCCAGCTATTATATTACAGAGTGCCAAGCCATAGCTATTATATTACAGAGTGCCAAGCCATAGCAAGTCAACGAAAGACTAATTTCAAATGACATCATATCGTCCCTCTAAGTTGGTGGGGATTGTTATCACTAACTTTGACAAGTTTCGCCCACTGTGGGGAACTGGATTGGGGGCAAAAACGTTGATAACATAGCCAACGCTATTCGCTATGGAAAACGCAAGTAATCTTAGTTAGGAGGACATTGTTGCTAATTTATCATCCATGCTGTTTTCAAGATTAACTTTTAATGAAAATCTGGATTTATTTGTCAAAAGACGACCTACACTAGAGCTTAATTTGGAGCAGAAAGCCAAATCTTTTGAAAGCATTTCAACCTGAGCAATTACAAACGATACCCCTGGATGACAGCATCAATCAAGGAGCTAAAGCTTTACCGCTGGAATTGTTTGCTGTTTGGGTAAGTTATTTAAAATCTAATAGGTCATGTGCCAACTCATTTTATTCAGGCCGCCACTGCCACTGTTTAATATATGTTAAGCTTCATTTCAGAAAAAAGTCATTTTGCAGACTTATTGATCAATCTGTAAATGTAACATTCATCATGCTGCAGTGTAAACTTTCATAGTACTTTTGTATCATATTATATATTATATTATAGAACATAAAATTCACACCCTTGTTTTGTACGGCATTGGAATGTGATTAAAAGCTGTCTGAATTGCCCGTGTATATCATACATCGTACTATATAAATCATATTCAAACGTGTGTCCCTCGATTTCACATATTTCAGTTTGGCAATATAGTTTATGAAAAGCCCAATTAGTAAAATGTGCATAAGTTTATATAGCAATAACACGTTAACTAATGCAAGTAATACTTTGTAAAAGTAAAACTTATTTGTCATAAATTAAACCCTCCTCTGAATAAAGCCACATCAGTCATTTCTACTTCTGAGGTAAGTTTAAGGCTTATTCCTCGCAGCGCGTCTTCCAAAAATAATGAAAAGCAGAGGAATCTGATTAAGAGTGATGCTTTAAGGTGTTGGGTGCGTTTACATGATTACCGTATGAATAGCCTACGCTGCAAATGTTAGGGTTGTCTGAACAAAGGAACATATCAAACACAAAAAGTGGTTTCCCGCCACTCCTTTGTTTCCATTGTCACTGTCGATATGAGTTCATTTGTTTCAGCTGTGTTTGAATAATTATCTCTTTTCAGTTTGTTATTTAAGTTTGCCGCTGTTGTGTTAAGATGTGTTTGCACTGCAAGTTTGCCTGCTTTTTGAATTGGAATTAAACCTTTTGAGTCTTTGGAACTGGGTTCTTCTGTCTTCTTCAGATTACCTGCATACATTGTTACAGATGACTGCACCACATAACATGAAATCTGTGGAGGCTTTAACTTAAGTATGGACCACCGGTTGGCTGAGATGGAAAGAAATTCTGTGCTCCATAAATCAGAATGGCCACAGTATGGAAGCGTATGTGGCTGAATTTGTCCAGTATTGCCATTTAGCATCCTGGGACAACCAATCTCTCAAGGCCAGTGAGGTGAAGAACCACGATGCCCCTAAACAGCTAATCTCAGAGTCCGTTCCTGAGTATGAAATCCCAGAGTCCGTTCCTGAGTGTGAAATCCCAGAGTCCGCCACAGAAGGTAAAACGCCTGACTTTTGCCACGAGTCTTCATAGGGTGCCTCGCTGACTATTGTGGCCACAGCTATTTTGTGTGTGTGGACTGAACACACAATGACTCCGGCCTCCCGTCCAGAGTCCAGAGATGACTCGGGGCCCCTCCCTCCTGTCCAGAGTCCACCACCACCCTGCTCACCTGTCGGTGACCTCCAGGGTGCCCCGTCCACTTTAATGTCAATGTCTGTTTTTGAGTTTGATATGTTCCTTTGTTCAGTTTCCTGTCACTCATTTGTTTCCATGGTCACTGTCATTATGAGTTAATTTGTTTCAGCTGTATTTGGATAATTATCTCGTTTCGTTTTATTTAAGCTGCACCCTTGTCTACACTCTGTCTAATCACTGTTGTGTTAAGATGTGTTTGCACCGCAAGATTCAGGGATGTGATTGTGCGAGTGAAAAAAGCAGGATTTTTTTTTAAGACCCACCTGAATCCGCCGTTAACTGCATGAACTGTGAGGAGTGACACAAGGAAATATATTTAACAGCTATAATTTATTTATAGTATATCTTTATATAACAGGATGTTTTAACTCATCTTTGGGGGAAATGTAAGGGCGATAAGTGCTGTTCTGTAACTAAAACTTCTGTGCTTCCAATACTGATCAATCTCATTCAGTAAATAAAATTCCACTCAAACTTCTACTATAGGAATTGGCAACATAAAAATGTTATTGTGTTTTGGGAAAACTGCACATCATATTCTGGCTACTGGATAAAACAACCGAAGAACCATTTATGAATTATATTACTGCTTTTTATGCTTTAGAAAATTGAGACTACACAATCTTATCATCATGATGAATAAATTATATTGACTGGAATAAACTGTATACAAAAAGGGAGCAGAGAATGTGACACATTGAGCTTTGCGTGCTCTTTATACACATAAATTACCTTTTATGTGTTAAGAGTGTACCTCTCGTTGGTTTCAAAAATTACATAATCAGAGAATATTAGTTTTTTGATTTGACTTGCATCATTCAAAATTAGACACCATGCTTTCTAAAGACATATCTTATATGAGTTTCGGTTCATTTTTGTTACGTGTTCCAGAAACTTGTTCACAGAAACTGAGACCGCAGAAAGCACACCCTGTTTGCTTTCTTTTAGAAAAGCATGATGTTTTGTTGTTGTGAATGTACACAAAGAAAAGTATGATGCATTACTCTTATCTGTTCATCGAAAAATTATTTTAAGTATTAATTATCTTAAAAAGTATTATCTTAAAAGTATTTTAAGTTCTTTCTGCTCTTAAAAAATGCAAGTGATCCCCCGGTTCCTTCGCTGACCTCAGAGGGTTAATAACTGCCAGCTTGACAGTTTTTGAGATGTGTCCTAAAGAAAGAGAAGATTTTTGAACAATATTGAGAAGTTCTGAGATTATGCAACACCTCTTTAAGTAGCTTAGTAAGTACAGCAGGGCTGAAAAACTCAGTTCCTGGAGGGCCACAGTCCTGCAGAGTTTAGTTCCAACTCGGCTCTGACAAAATAAATGAGGGTCTTTCACACCAGAGGAACGTTTTCAGGCACCCGCCATTTTTAAAAAGCCATCTAAACACAGTTGATTGCGTATAGGGACTAGCATACAAGTTATCAATTTTGATGTCTGTTGCTTTGTGGCATTAAACTGGGATTCATTTTTGTCTTTTTTCGCCTCAGACCTGATGCCATTGAAAGAGGAGAGTCAAGATCTGAATGAAATGGAAGAGAAAGATCAGTACGAGACACATCATGATTTCATAACTGAAGACAAGTCTTTTAGATGCTCAAAGGCAAAAAAAACGTCCTCACAAAAAAGGGCTCAAAAGACAGGGACTATAGCTAATTTCACCTGCAGACAGTGTGGAATAAGTTTCAGTCATCAAGGAAGCCTTAGAGTCCACATGAGAATTCACATTGGAGAGAAGACTTTCACCTGCCAACAGTGTGGAATAAGTTTCAGTCAACAAGGAAACCTTAGAGTCCATATGAGAATTCACACGGGAGAAAAGCCTTACACCTGCTCTCAGTGTGGAAAGAGTTTCAGTGTACATGGAAACCTTAAAGTCCACATGAGAGTTCACACTGGAGAGAGCCCTTTCACCTGCCAACAGTGTGGAATAAGTTTCAATCAAAAAGAAAGCCTTAAAGTCCACATGAGAACACACACTGGAGAAAAGCCTTTCACATGCCAACAATGTGGCATAAGTTTCACTCAAAAAGGAAGCCTTAATAACCACATGAGAATTCACACGGGAGAGAAGCCTTATACCTGCCAACTGTGTGGAAAAAATTTCAGCCGAAAAGGAATTCTTGACAGGCACTTGAAAATTCACACTGGAGAAGAGCTATAAGGCCCCGATATAAGTTTTTTCTGTTCTTCGTTTAGAGGAAAAATGAAGTTCGTAATACATGAGCAGTGATACACTGTTAGAGAACATCCGCTGACGCCCACACTGCTGAGAGTGGCGTTTAGATGAATATGTAAATACGTGCTGTGTGCTTTCCTCTCCAAATAACTAAAACGCACAAAAAAATTGCAAAAACAGCAAGCATTTTTTATAAAGCATAAGAAAAGCATCTGATCATAGCAATGTGGATACGTTTGCACTGTAATTCACCACTCTAGTAAAATTGCCGTCACGTTAATTTACATCACTTTATACAATAGATTGCTTAAAATCAAGCAGCTTTACCGTATTAAATCTGATGAAACGAGACACTGACACTGTTTTTCATAAATACAACTTCATTTTCTACTATAAAGGAGCTCTAAAGTGTGTTCATGTTTCCACTCGTGGACCTCTGACCTCCAAGTACTGAACAGGACAAATGAACCAGGAAATATTTCCACGTGAAAGAAGGCAGAGCCTCCGTACACACCGATTACGTTATCGGCATGGACCAATGGTAGTACAAAAGTGTTTACCAGCCTGAACTTTAGCGATAAGTTGCTTTGTCAAGCTGTTTCCGAACTCCCCAAACGAACTTCGTTTTGACCTGATTTTGTTTTAAATGACGTCACATCAGTTCGTTCTTCGATTTAGCTTGAAGTATAACGGGACCTTTACACATGCCAAAAGTGTGGATAGAGTTTCAAAAACTCTGAAACAAATCTGATATGTGGCCATTGTCACGACCGGCTTAAAGCTGTGAAACAGTGAACATAGTGAAATCTGCATGGTTGCATAAACGATGACTGATTAACATAAAATAATCTATAAAACCAAAAACAACAGGTTATCGGTGTCTATAATGACGCTTTTCCACTGCATGGTACAGTTCGGTACGGCTCACATTGGCGTGTTTCCACTGCATGGTACGGTTCGGCTCGGATCACTTTTGTGGTGCTTTTCCACTGCATGATACGGCTTGCTTTAAATGGTACCACCTCTGCTGAGGTTCCAAGTGTACCGTACCGATACTAAAATGTGACGTGGAAACACAGATCACTGATTGGTCAGAGAGAATCGTCATTACAAGCATCATTATATTTGCAACACGAGACACCAAACCTGCTAGATTTAAATAGTCAGCAACAGCCACCACAGTTTTATTTGTTTGCACAAATACATTTTTATTAAACAACTTGCTTGAAATAATAAAAAAATAAACTTGAAAAAAGAAATGGCTGGTCAGTAGACGAGGTGCAGCAGACATTCCTCACGTTGGTAGCTGAGGAGCGGATCCAGCGAGAGCTGGATATCGTGACGAGGAATGAAAAAAATTTTCAGCAAATTTAACGATCAGTCTATAATCCCACCCACGTGCCGAGCCGAATCGTACTGAGCCATACCATGCAGTGGTAAAGCGCCATAAGTTGCATGAGTGTTAATGTCAAGAGCAAATAACAAGAACTTAACCTGTTTGTGACGTGTTCCAGAAAGTTGTTGACGGAATAAGACGGCAGAAAGCGCACCCTGTTTGTTTCCTTTATTTTACAAAAGTGCAATGTTTTGTTTGTATTGTGAATGTACACAAATAAAATTTTCGAATGATGTATTACCCTTATCTGTATGACCAAAAATTATATTTTAAGTTCTTTCTGTTATCAGGAAAAAAATCACCCCGGTGCCTCCACTGTCCTCAGAGGGTTAATAAGAAATAGAAGATTTTTGAACAATATTGAGAAGAGGTTCTGAGATTACCCAACACCCCTTTATGTAGCTTTGAACATATAGTAGGGCTGAAAAACTCAGTTTAGTTTAGAAGCCTGCACTCTCGCGGTACCCAACGCAACAGAGTGTGGCGTGGGACTAGATATGATGGCCGAGTGTTGGTGGTAAGCCACTTGTATACGGGTTGCGGGAGAGTACAACAACAACAACAACAATTTTATTTGTATAGCACATTTAAAAACAACTGGCGTTGATCAAAGTGCTTAAGGCCAATAAGGGTAGACAATACAAGCACAAAACCAGCAAAGATGCACATCAAAGAGAAAAAGTCGGACACATCAGGGTATATTAAAAGCTAGTGAAAAGAGATGCGTTTTCAGAGAAGTTTTAAAAAGTGTCAGAGTTTGGGCAGATCTGATATTGGGGGGTAGGCTATTCCATAGCTTGGGTCCATAAGCTGCAAAAGCACGGTCACCCCTATTTTGTAATCTGGTCCTGGGGACAGAAAGTAAGTTCGAGTCCCCCGATCTTAGTGATCTTGACTTAATTTCTGGATGAAGCAATTCAGATTCGGTACTGGGGAGCTAAGTTCTGTATAGATTTAAAAACAAAGAGCAAAACTTTCAAATCTATTCGAAATTTAATCGGTAGCCAATAGAGCGAGATCAGAACCGGTGTAATATGTTCAAATTTACGTTTTCCTTTGAGAAGGCGTGCAGCTGCATTTTGGACTATTTGTAGACGGGTGATGTGTTTCTGAGGAATCCCAATATATAAAGAATTACAATAGTCCAATCTGGATGTTACGAAAGCATGCATAGCTATCTCAAAGTGCTTACCAGACAAAAATGGTTTAACCTTAGCTAAGAGACGGAGGTGAAAGAAACAGGACTTTACCACCGCACTTATCTGCTTTTCAAGGGTAATGTTGTTATCAGTCCAGACCCCCAGATTCCGAATACAGGTGGTACTGTGGGGTGACAACGTTTGGAGGTCACAAACATGTGTACTACGATCACTGGGGCCAAACACGATAATTTCCATCTTGTTTTCATTCAGACTCAAAAAGTTACCAGTAAGCCATAATTTCAGGTCATCTATACAGTCCAGTAGTGGCTTTAAAGCAGACTTGTCGTCACGCTTTAGAGGCATGTAAATTTGGGTATCATCGGCATACAGGTGAAAAGAAACCCCATGTTTAGTTAAAATAGAACCTAAAGGTAACATATACAGATTAAATAGTTCTGGCCCAAGGATAGAACCCTGCGGAACGCCAAACCCAAATTTCATTTTGGATGAGCACTGTTTCCCGATACGAACGGAGTAGCTTCTGGTAGACAAATATGAGCGGAACCATTTCAACACCATGCCCCTAAAACCTGTACATGCTTCAAGACGAGAGATTAAAATATCATGGTCGACCAGGTCAAAAGCAGAGCTAGAGTAAAACGATTCGTGGGACTCCCACAAAGTAGAAATATCTAAAAAATAAAACCTATAAAACACATAAATTGATATTTATTTATAGCACAAAAGCAAAAAGATTGAAAAAAAAAAAAAGATTTACAGGTGCTAAGCATAGGCAGTTTCTATGTATAACATGTTTTTTCAGCATTGTGCAATGTAGCCAATCACAGACATTTGTGTTGATTTATTATGACTGCCGCTAGCATAGCTAGCGAAAGCGGTCATATAGGGATTGTCAAAGTTTTTTTTTTTTTTTTTTTCGTCATCTACTGAATTTTTCGTCAACGATACCAGGGACACCGAAACACCGGGGAACATGAAATTTGGTGGGCATGTAGCCCCACTAGACTTTTACGGAAAAATTTCGTTTGGTCCCCGGGGGCCACTCCCCCCCCGCGCTGGGCCCCCCCAAACCCAAAAAATGCAGTTTTTCCTAAATAACTACCTGAACCGTGGCACCGAGGATGAAGAAATTTTTATGGTATGTTGGTCTTAAGGGCCCACATCAACCTAGCCCATAATCACTCATTTGTGATTTGCGCCCTGTAACCGCACTGGCATTAGTAGTACATTTAACATTAGCTCAAATGATTTATAGGGAATTTTAATAATTAATCATGAATATGATTAATATTTTGCATAATACAGTTACATTAATTTATTCGAAGTTGAAAATAGATCGATTTGTATATCTGAATAATCAATCACAACTAATTATAATTCATCATTCATATACTAATAATCCTATTTCAGATCGATTATGAGATAACCCTTAATGGAAATGAATAATCATCAAACGGGTGTTTGTCCAGCAAAACGGCCGTAAGATTAACTTAACAATTTCCCAACAAAAATTATCTCTTTCTTATAATTTGAAGAAAGCTATTTTCTGGCCATAAAAACAACTCTCCTGTTCTTATAAGATTAGGTTACTTAAAGTAACAAATCAGCTTTGTAGCTTAAGATCGAAAACATCTCATTGACTTTCAGGCAGACAGAATCAATCAAGTATGAATTTTAATAATTGGACTATACATGGAACTAATGAATACAGAAATACTACAGTTTACACGAGTAAATATGTATGTACAGGACACGTAAACAAAATACAAGACTAAACGAATAACGAAAATGAGGGAGAGAATGAAAGAGAGTTCTGACAATGAGAGAGTTGAGAGAAAGTGAAACTAAACATGTGCGATCAAAGAAAGATCACAGTTAGGCAAAATCACAGGCAGTAACCTTGAGAGACAACAAGAAATCAGATTCATCAAATCACAAATCAAAATACTTGCGTATGGTTCTCTTTGTATTTGCTGAAGAAGAAGAGCTCCTTAAGAGCTGGGCGTGTTTCCTCGTGTCTTTGGGGCGAGCCCGACTCGCGCGAAGTTTAAAGGTTCACCGAACGTGAAGTTGCCAGAAGAGTTCATCTCCCTTTGTGGAGGGAGAACGAATATGAAAATAAAACTTAGTAAAGAAAATAAAACTGAGTTGATGATTCCCTAGCCATGGAGCCAGGAATTCTTTCAGTGCTCGTGCACGTCCTTGAGGATGAGGAGCGCGCGCCGCGGGAGATTCAAGTCTCTTTAAAGTTGAAGTTGTCGACTGAAGTCCGAAGACGAAACAAAACTAAAAGCCTGCAAGGAAAGGAAATTATAAACGGAGAAATGCTCCCTAGGGAGCCATGGATGGTCTCGCTGATGAGGAGGGTTCGTAAAAGTGCTCACGGAGATTTCCTGAGTCGGTCTTTTATGGAAAATATGGGTTGACGCCTCTGTTCGCACGAACAACCAATCACCTTCAGAGATTTCAGAGCGGGAAGAAGATTCTTTGTCTCTGGGGGCGACACCCACTCGAGGGAGTTATGGTGTTGTCTTAATACTTAATAAGATGATTCATATAGTAATAATCATATCATTGGAATCTATTATCGAGATTCAACTCCGTTAAGTCTCAAGATTTAAAATGATATAAAACATGTCATATGAAAGATTATGGGAATACACAAAGTTACATACTTGTATGCATCTTACAAACATTTTAAAGTTTTGATTAATACACGATAACATTGCAGATACACAAATTTGATATGGGAAAATCAAATCCTTGTTTATACATTTCTTAAGTGGTTATACATAAATGTAGGATTAACACTTTATTCCTACTCCTCTCCTGGAATCTCAGTTTGCTTGACATTCCGTTAGGGCAATAAAAACAACGTGGGGGGAAGGCAATTGCCAGACAATCTTGAATGCTGATTCCAGATTACGCATTAGAAAACTACACCTCTATTATAAAGCAAAACTAATCACACATGCATAATGGCATTGTACTTATATGAAAATTATATTTCTAAGTTCTAATACAAAGGTGTGTGTGTGTGTGTGTGTGTGTGTGTGTGTGTATGCATGTATGTGTGTGGGATGACTCCTCAGTCTCCCAGGGGGTGTTGTAAAGTGTTATCCTATAGCAGGAGGGGTCAGGTTACCTAGACCATGTTTCTATTTGAGAACATTACTTATGAGAAACACTTCCAAGTTACAAATGCAGAAAATCGTGACTATGGCATGAAAAGGCTACCCATGCAGGCCTTAATACATCATCTTAGGTTCTGAATCATTCTGAATTAAATGCAAGGTAAGTTGTTGTGTGTTTGGAATGTCTCTAGAAAGTTTTGTTATCTCTTTGTGGGTCCTTTTGAAGCTCCCCACAGGGAAGAAGAATGTGGTTTCCAGGTTTCTGGAGTATCTCTGAGGTGCAATTAATGTCGTAAAAGTCCATTTGCTCCAGACAAGCTGGAGCCAACACAACTGATTTACCTTCGGGGGTTCAGAGTGGGACAGCAAGAAGGAATGTGCGTTTGTGTTCTGATTCAATGAGCCATGATTCATAGCCAATGTTGCTACAGCCCCTTCCCATAAAAAATTAAAATGCAATATTATTCTGCTTTAATCGCCCCTATCTTCAGTTGAGATGTTCAGAACTGCACCATATTTGATGTGTATGATTAACTTGACATCCTCTGGGGGTATGCTAAGTTTCGTAGAATTTCATCCATGGGGGGGTATAAAATAAATTCATTTATGTGCACATTTAGTGACTGTACACTCATCGGCCTGTAGATGGTGGTGTTGAGCGAAGGGTTGCTGGTTTAGGATGATACTGTCACACACACACATGCAGGAATACAAACAAACGCAAGCATGCACACACACTGACATCCACACGCACAGACACACACCCATACACACACATACAAATCCACATGCACAGACACACACACACAAACACACACGCGTTGTTAAAATTCAATCAACTCTGTGAATTATTAAACAAACTGCCGATGTAGCATGAAAAAGACTTGCTTGAACACAATAAGCAGGGATTAAAGTTCTCCGTCGCTACGACGGATTTCCGTTAATTGCAGCAGGTCTATGACGGATTTCCGTCAATATGGTTCCAGTCTGTCCTTAATGTCTTAAATTCACTTTTAATAATTTTAAGGCCGTAAATAGGATTTCATTTCTCAAAAAGTGTAATAAATGTCTTAATTTTAGTTTGAATAGGTCTTAAATTAAGGAAAGACGAGGTGTATTCACCCTACTGAGGGGGATGTGATCAAAGCCTGGAGTGGAGCAAAAGCACGTTCCTCTCTCCATTCTAAGCGTTCTGTAATCACTTCGCTCATGGTCCACTCCGGGTTTTCAATTACCGCTCACGGAAAGTGCATGTCAGGCTACAGTTGTGCGCTGAGTTAGAATAACTATATTTCAGTTACCATGGACACACTTATAATGCAGGTAGGGCTAGGCGATATATCGATGTAAAAAATATATCGATATATTTTTGAAATGCGATATGGAATTAGACCATATCGCATATATCGATATAGTTTGCGCTGTAATCCTTGCTCCCCGCGCCTCCGCTCCTCCTTTTCCACTCTGCATGCGTGTTTATTAGAGCATGTTAGAGGCGAATCATGACTACTTCAGAAAACCCAGCACAATAGGAACTACCAGGCAGTGACATGAGTATACGCTGAAATATAGTTTTTCACCTCAGAAAAACGGACTTTCTTGTCCTGTCAGCCGTTATACTGTTCTCGTAGCCCACACTCAATTGCACGCGCAAATGCAGCGGCGCGCGCTGTATCGCCTCACTGATCAAGCTAGTGCAAAAGAAACTACGAGCATGCAACACCGTTACGTTGTAAATTACCCGAAATAAAAGCAATGCAGGGATGATTTTCATTCTATTCACCAGGAGCAGTTTCCATGTTTCATTAACAGTTATTGTTAATATTGTGTATTCGCCATGGTAACTGTTGTTTCCATATTAACCCCAAAATGCCACTATTTTTCTTTGTATTATTTTGTATATTTTTAAATGACTGTAGTGGCTCATACCAACTTTGTATTAACAAAAACTAGTTTGGGACTGCTATTTAATAGCTTTAGCATAGGCCTAATGTTTATTTATTACTAGTCTTTATATTCTTACAATTTATGTTAAGTAAAGGGGAAAAGTACTTGTGTGTGTTAACAAATTTTGTGTTAACGTGTTATAATAATATATAAACGTGTTTGCCTATATATAATATTTTCCCCTTTACTTAACGAAAGTTTAAGTAAAGGGGAAGGCTTAGCGAAATGGGGGGAGAATGGCAAGCCTTTTAGTTTGTGGACTAAAAAAATCTAACAGCCAGGTACGTGTCTTTGCACAGTATGTCACAGGAGACTTCAATATGGCAATAATGGCAAAAAAGTGCTAGGTCACCATCAATCAGAAGCTAGTCACAATGCTGCCGTTCGTGCTCTACAGTAGACTACACATGCTCCCTGCCTCGTTTTCATAGATTAAAATAGCTTTTAAAATATGCCTACTGGCAATATTAAAGCGGTTTAAAACGTCTCCCCTTAAAACGCTATTGGTCTCGACTATGTAAAAAGTTAAAGGAATATGACTTGGCCTAAAAAAAAAATTCAGTCAGAAGAATTTTTTTCACTTTAATCCCTGCAATAAGTGTGTTTTTGAAACTCATTTTTTTAATACATTATGTAGGGAAAACTACTGTTATGGATGTGACGTTTTCACATTATGGATGTTAAGTGTCTAAACTAATGACTTTTGATATAAAACTTAAATAGTAATGGCAAATAATTACAAAACTCTAAATTATCCATGATCCACAGGAATACTCCAGACAGTCTTTTAAAATATACAACATATACATAAACACGCAATACAGCCAAATTGCTCCACGTCATTTATTTTTGTGGAAAGCCAGTGCAGGCCTGAGCGGCGGTCATATTTTGTACCGCCATGCGGTACATCTAATTGAATCCAATCCAATCAGATTTTAAAGTTTTTGTTCAGTGCTGAATTCTTTATGTTGGCAAATCCTCTGATTATAACAAAGTGTAGACTTCGTTCAGCTTCGTTGAAAATAATAGCTTTGTGAGATCACAATGTCAGCTTTTTAGGAATTACTAAACGAGCGCACTTCTAATGTTTTTCGTGTCTAAATGTTTTGATGTCTTTTGCTTTGTGGCATTCAACCCGGGATTTACTTCTGTTTTTTTCCGCCTCAGACCTGATGCCGTTGAAAGAGGAAAGTCAAGATCTGAAAGAAATGGAAGAGAAAGATCAGTACAAGACACATCATGATTTCATAACTGAAGAAAAATCTTTTAGATGCTCAGAAAATCCTACCTCACGAAAAACGGCTCAAAAGACAGGGAATATAGCTAATTTCACCTGCCACCTGTGTGGACTAAGTTTCAAGAAGCATGGAAATCTAGAAGTCCACATGAGAGTTCACACTAGAAGGAAGCTTTACCCCTGCCAAGAGTGTGGAGTAATTTTCAATCAACAAGGAAACCTTAAACTTCATTCGAGAATTCACACTGGAGAGAAGCCTTTCACCTGCTCTCAGTGTGGAAAGAGTTTCAGGCAAAAAGAAACCCTTAAAAGACACATAAGAATTCACACTGGAGAAAAGCCTTTCACATGCCAACAGTGTGGAATGAGTTTCAATCAACAAGGAAGCCTTAAAGTCCACATGAGAATTCACACTGGAGAGAAGCCTTTCACATGCCAACGGTGTGGAAAGAGCTTCAATCAATACGGAAACCTTAAAGTCCACATGAGAGTTCATTCTGGGGAGAAGTAGAATAAAGAAAAGTAAAGTAAACATTTTTACATTTTTAAAATTGTTCATGTGTAAAACTGATTTAGAAGTTGTAAATGCCCTTAATATATGTTAGTGTTTATGCAAATGTGAGTATGCCAGACCGACACTTTACCAACACTGTCGCTCATGAGATTGCGTTACACAGATTGTTTGTAACAGCAAGATTTATAAATGATTTGAAACATGTTTATGCATGATGAATAGTTTAGACTTTAGATTAAGGGATGCAGAAAACTTTGTATAATGATTTATTCATGCGTTTACACATCATGTATAACAGGTGTTAAACTATGGAAGCTTGTGGATAGCATTCAGTTGAAATGCAATAAGTAAAATGGCAATGCATTTCTGTATTTAAATTTACATTTTACAAATCATACGTGCAACATTTGGAGCATAATGATAATTGAAATTCAATAATATAATTTACATTTGCTATTTCCTACACTAGTTTTAACATATAATTTAATGTTTTATAAGTTGTAAAATTAAAATGAATATCTATTACAGGAATTATTAGATATGTTTAACATGTTCAAGCAAAAATTGTAGCAAAATGATCATTAAAATGAAATTTAAATGAAATGTTTTTTTTTTTAAATTGCATTTACAGTCACAGTTAAGACACTTGCGATTGCATTAAAAGTCCTGCAATGAATGTAGCAAAATTTTATTTGGAAATGAAAAAGCATTCCGAGCCGATGCACACGTCCCCGGCCCGCCCTGTCAATCTGTAAGGCATTTATATACGTTTATTCAGTTGAAAATGAATAAATTACTCATCTTTAAAACACTGCCTTAATTCGTAATTCAAATGTGAAATGGTCAGAGTGCTGTTACTGTGTAAATATCGCATGGCTGGAAAAGGCTCTCAGCCAATCAGATTCGAAAACCAGAAAGAACTGTTGTATAAAGTCATTCAACATCCTGTGAAATACCATCGGTGTCAAGGTTATGGAATTGAACTGTAATGTTGATATGTCTGAATATTTCAATACATTTATGGTCTTTTGCAGTTGTAATTAGTATATAGAGTGTATCATTTTTAAAGTGCAATTTCAACAATGAAAGTGAATAGCTGTGGTTCAGATAATCCAATAACATAATATTACACTACTTGGGTTTTAATATGAAAAGATCTTGAATATTTGTATAGAATATTTGTTTTTTTATTTTAAATTCTTAATAGAGAAACTTATAATAAGGCTCTTATACAAAGTGTTGTGTGTTCCTTGGGGTCAGAGTGACCATGTTGTATCTTTTACATGGAGAGTGACTAAAATAAGTTTTTTACCACAGCAAAGTGAATTTTACTTGTGATACTTGACTGTTGTACTTTTATTTTTATTGTCTCTTTTTATCCTGTTAACTATCCCCCCTCCCCCCTTTTGAGAATATACGTGAAAATCCACTTAAAAACTTAAATGATTGTAATTCAAGAATGCTTTGGAATATTGACCTAAGTTTGGTCTTGTTTTAATGTAGACACTCATCAGATTATTATTAAGTGCAAGCACTTCAAAAAATGAAAAGTATGAAAAAGTTATGGAAGTTTGAATTTACTGTAAATCAAATGTACTGTACTAAATATGTATTTTATAAAAAATATATTTTACTAATTTATTTTTTATCCTAAAATTAATTTAAAGTCAGACACAAAATAATGAAGTGACTTTATTGAGTTATTGCTTTAAACTTTATTTACGCTAAGGAGAAAATCCAACGCAACTTTGAAGCAAAACTTGGTTTTCTGCTCAGCTAGCAACATTGGGCATCAATCAAACAGCAAACGCTAATGCGATTTCATTTACTGTCAACCTTCTTTATATAACAGTTCTATCTAATGACGTATTAGACAGGACAGTTAGACCGATCAAAACTAATGAACAAGGAGAATGTGTGCTCAGGCTCTGGCGTTCTCAGCACGGTCAAAATAAAGGTCACAACAACAAGCGCAGCTTATGGCGCTTTTCCATTACCAGTACCAGCTCGACTCGGCTCGCTTTTCGCTCCATTTTCCATTGCAGATAGTACCTCCACAATAGTACCTGGTCGTCATAGCGACGCCGCAGGAAACTGCCGTGACTTAATCTTTTACACGAGACGCGCGAGACACACCCGCTACCCACACACACAGGACAATGGAGGAAATCGTGTGTATGCTGTTTTTGGATGTTTTTGTTTTTATTTTTGCTGTTTTTTATTCAGGATACTCCGTCTGGCGCGTGCAATGATGACGCAGTGAATAGTGACGATTCTCTCTGACCAATCAGCAGTCTGCCGTGTTTTCACGTCACATTTTAGTATCGCCTCAGCTCGCCTCAGCTCGCTTAGAACCTCGCTGGAGGTGGTACAAAAAAAAGTACCTGGAAGCAGGTACAGGTACAACTTTTACACAGTGGAAAACCAAACAGAGCCGAGTCGAGTCGAGGCGAGCCAAGGCGAGCTGGTACTGTGTAGTGGAAAAGCGCCATTATATCACTTCAGAGTTCATTCTGATGGTGTGAGTAAAAAGGCCCTATGGGAAACATTTAGTTCTCAGGGAACAAGCTGATTGCTTGTTGCATTTCTCATCAAAGGTAACTTATGCAGTTCTAAAAAAGGGGACACATTAAGCTAGGCTGCTATTTGGCTGGGTTTACTTTTCCCTGACGAGGGAATAGGGGTGAGAGGGCCAAGATTCACGGTTTGCTATTGGATTCTCAACTGGGGAGACAAAAATCCACCCCTAATGGGCCTATCAAGGTGAATGTGACAGTGAGGGAATTTACAACATATGATAATCAAAATATAAATAATGAAGGTCAAAGGCACATTTAACAAACTGATCTAAACATAGAGACTTGAACAGTCACACACTTTTGTGCCATTTCTGCAAACAGATCCTGTACAACTGAACAGTCAACAATACCTAAACATTGGTCTAAACATTCTTAAACTGTAATATTCATCATGCTATCATATCATAATAAACACGCATACACACGCATTCATACAAGTTGCCGAAAGAAAGAAAGAAAGAAAGAAAGAAAGAAAGACATAACCTGGAACGAACCATCAATCATTAATTAACCCTTCTATCGTTTCTTAGACAGGTTATTAAATTTATATCAATACACCAGTTCAGCTTTTAGTCTGGAGGTTACTTGCTTGTCTTTGGCGTTCCTTTTTTCTCTTGGGATTCCCTTTCGGCGTAAAAGGGGTTTCCCGAGTTCCTTCATTGGCTGGTCTCCTTGTGCCTGATGTCTGGGGTGGCCAGTCACGTGGTGTGCTGGCGGAATGAAAGTCTTTGTTTGAAGCTGGCTTTGCAGAAGAAACGTGGATCGAAATCTTGTTGCAAAACTTAACTTAGAACCGAGACTCACAACGGAAAATTAAAAAAAACTTAGAAAAGAAAAGAAAATTTAGACGAGAGTAGTATGATGGCTTGAATAAAGCTGTTGAACCCGTTCTTCTGATCTTAATTTGGGTTCCTTCGCCTGCGCGTTTGTTACATGGTTACTAGTCTGATTTAGATCTTCATCTTTTTCTGCCCATCTCTCTTGAGAGTGATAGCAGAGCGTTTCTTGAGGGTGAACACAGAGAGAGAGCAGCACAGAGAGAGAGAGAGCTTTGTTTCGTGTCTAAGATTTTAAACTCAAAGTTTGTCCCCCCTCCTGAAGAGATCGGACCAATTAGACACTGGCTTTGTTTGTCTCATCGTAAATCATGCATTATCTGGGATCTCCTTACTTTCCAAGCTCTAGCAGAGAGTACAGAGGCCACAGTTTAGACATCATTACTATTATAAGAATACGAAACATTTTACACAGATTTCAATCAAGCCATCTTTTGAATCACGAGCATACGATCATACTGATATGAAACACAACACACTTTCATTCAAACATCTAACAGTTATAACAATTAAATGACTTACATGGGATTTAAACTTATTAAAAATGCACATATGTGGTAGAAACAACACAGGATTATGTAGTTGCATGATGTTCATCGAAACTTGTTCTGAGATGATTTTATTTATTTTGATATGTAAAGTGTGTTGGTGTGTAAAGTTTATGGGGTTTAAGAAATTCCGATCTGAGGTCATGTATAGTTCCTGTTGACGTCTGTTTTGTTCATCTCCTTAAGAAAGACGGGGTCTGTTAGTCGCAGGGGTCATGTGACCTCTTGTAAGGGCCCTGAGCAGTACCATCTTCTGAACCGATCCGTCTTGCAAAACTATCACACGTTGACAACGTTCTTCCTTAAAGTTAACCAATAAAAGTCTTTGGTTGCAGACTCTCTGGAGCCTGGGTGATTTATAGCTCTGGGTTTGTGAAGACTCTTCGTGGGATTATGTATGAACAAAATCACCTAAAAGCTTCAATTGTGTTTGGTTCATTCTCGTAGTTGTTACAACGTATACAAAACACAGGCACCCGCCATTTTTAAAAAGCCACATAAACACAGTAGATTGTGTATATTATCTAGCATACATGTAAAGTTTTGATGTGTTTTGATGTGTTTTGATGTCTGTTGCTTTGTGGCATTAAACTGGGATTAACTTTTATGTCTTTTTTCGTCTTAGACCTGATGCCATTGAAAGAGGAGAGTCAAGATCTGATTGAAATGGAAGAGAAAGATCAGTACAAGATGCATCATGATTTCATAACTGAAGAAAAATCTTTTAATTGCTCACAGACTGAAAAAACTACCTCACGAAAAAGGGCTCAAAAGACAGGGAATATAGGTAATTTCACCTGCCATCTGTGTGGACTAAGTTTCAGAAAACATGGTAACCTTGAAGTCCACATGAGAGTTCACGCTATAAGGAAGCTTTACCCCTGCCAACAGTGTGGAATAAGTTTCAATCGAAAAGAACGCCTTAAAGTCCACATGAGAATTCACACGGGAGAGAAGCCTTACATCTGCCAACAGTGTGGAAAAAGTTTCACTCAAAGAGGACACCTGAACAGTCACATGAGAATTCACACTGGAGAGAAACCTTTTACCTGCCAACAGTGTGGAAAAAGTTTCACTCAAAGAGGACATCTGAACGGTCACTTGAGAATTCACACCAGAGAGAAACCGTAAGGCCCTGATATTCTCACGGCAAAGTTCTTTTTCGTTCTTCGTTTAGGGGTAAAACTAAGTTTGAATTACATGAGCAGTGATATACTGTTAGAGAACATCTGAAGCTGCCCACACTGTTGAGAGCGAAGGTTAGATGTATAAATATGTGCTGTTTGCTTTCCATTTTCAAAAACAAACACAACAAGATTGAAAAAAAAACGTTTATACAATAGATTGCTTAAAATCAAGCAGCTTTACCATATTAAAACATGAAAAACAATGTCAGTGTCTCATTTCATCAGAAGTACAAGTTCATTTTCTACTATTAAGCAGTTCTCAAATGTGTTCATGTATTCACTTGTGGACGTCTGACCTCTACAGACTGAACAGGACAAATGAACCAGAAAAGATTTCCACAAAAATCTGATATGTGGCCATTGTCATGACCGGCTTAAAGCTGTGACAAATGAAAGGACGTAGTGAAATTTGCATGGTTGCATAAACTTGTGATGTGTTTCAAAGAGATGTTCACGGAAACATATGACAGAATCCGCACCCTGATTGTTTTCTTTATTTTACAAAAGCAAAATGTTTTGTTGGTATTGTGTATGTTTACAAATAAAAGTATTATCCTTAGAATCTTTACAACAAGGATGGGCAACTTCGATAGTGACGAGGGCCAAAATTTTTTCTCCTTCATACCAAGGGGCCAGATTACTAATCCACACTCACACCTTTTACACCATATCACTCAATTTACTTTTTATTAAGGGAAATCAATGTATAATTTATGTAATTTGTTATTAAACTATTAGTAATTATGCTAATTCAAATGGGAAACTTTGTTGTCAGTTGACAAGCAATATTACCAGTGCCGTCGCCAGACCTCAGTCTTAAGGGGGGCATATGAAATACATGGGAGGGCACAATTATTATTAGCCTACAGTACGTATATTTATAATAATCGTATACTCTATTCGCGCAGCACGTAATCATCACATTAAACATAACCAACAGCAATATGACCAGGTAGCCTATAGCCTACACCACATTACATAGAAGCAATGTTATGAATATCCATAAAACACTTGACTATACAACATTAGATGTAACACCAGAAGCATCACTTCTGGTGTTGCATTTTAAACATTGCAATTTTAAACACTGAAAACATTGCATTTTAAAGCAGTCAACAGAGGGATATGCATTGCCATGAGACAGACACACACACACGCACGCACATACACACACACAGAGACTTTGAACCTACCGGTACTTTGAGTGGAGGCAGCGCTGTCCTTTCTCCAGTCCCTCCTGTCAGTACAGCGTAAGGTCCTTTTCAAAAGCAAGCTGAATCAGCTGGGCCTTGCGTCTGTGCAGCATACTGCGCCGATGCTCTGAGAAGACGCTTTTGAGCGTGGAAAATGAGTTTTCACACATTGCTGTGGAAGCTCCTAAAGTTAGGGCAAGGGTGTAGGCTGTGAGAACAGTCGGCATAGCCTGGAGTGCACAGTTGAATGTACTGAGGATGTTGGCTATTGTCCATTTTCCATCTTCGGGGGGAACCGGGGTGTCAGTCATTTTCTTCACCAGGAACTCACGAGCCACATTTTATTCAGATTCAACCACATCAGTTCCAGCTAATACCAGGAGAGGGGTTACCTTTGATGGGTCCAGGAAATAATCCTCGGCCTCTGGGTTCAAAGCAGCCAGTGCGCCAATGAGCTTGCTTCTGCACTCTCCAAAACGCACATTCATCTCCTTGCACAGCATCGATAACACTGTAAAACAATCTCATGAACTCAGTCTTTTCGTCTATGTCACTTTGTTGGCTGACCAACTGTTTCTTCAACTGCAAATCCGCGGAGGTTCTTGTTAATTGTGCGTCTTCTCTTGCTTGGACCAGGGGCGGTCACCGGCACAGCCTCGGTGGCCGATGCTGGAGGAGCTCAGAGATCCCACAGTGCAGAAAACTCGTTTTCTGTGCGCAGTGTCTTCACGCAGTCAGAAGCACTGTTCACAAGTGTCACCGCAGTGAACAAGTCCATATCTTTGGCCTGTAGTAGTCTGTTAGGCGGCTCGAAAAGTGACAACAGTTTCATAACAAGGTGCGCAATGAAAAGAAAACTGCGCTGCGTAATGGCATGAAGCAGCCCCGTAGCCTTGGCGTGCACCTGCGCTCCAAGGCCTCGTGTGTTTTCCACCTCGGTCAGTAATGTGGATATGTCGTGAAAACTCTTCACCACAACTTTGACCATTGCCAAGTGGCCAGTCCATCTCTGGTCCAAGAGACGTTTCAGGGTATCGCCTTTGTACAGAATAGTCACGGTTGGCTTCCTGATAAAGATGTACAGCATGTTGCATACTCCAAAAAAATCCTTGACAGCTGCTTCACTGGACATGGCATGAATCACAACCAGATGAAGTTGGTGATTAAAGCAGTGAATATATGATATGTTACGATCCAGCTTGTTTTGGAGTAATTTCTGCACACCACCATGCCTGCCAGACATGAGTCATTCGCCATCATAAACCTGACTCAGGATTTTGTCCGTGCTGAGTCCGGCGCTGGTGAGCTCATCAATGATGACACCTGTCAGAGCCTCTGCATCACCTTTCTCAGATGTGGCCATTACCAAGAGGCTCTCACACACACACCATAGTTTTCGTCAACAAAACGCACAACTACAGATATATTTTCTTGGCCTAAAGGATCCCGTGTGCCATCCACTTTAATTGAATACCAGCTATCGCCGACTTGTCTCATTATCTCCTCTGTCACGAGTTTGCTCATCATTTCGATAATCTCATTTTGTATCTGTTGGCTGGTATAGCGTGCATTCTGTGGGATTGTTTTTGTAATCCTTGTCAGTTCGGAATCTTTGCGCATAGGTTTGCCAACCGTTCCGTATAATACGGAATCGTCCCGTATTTAAGGCATCAATGAAGCGTCCCGTATGAAAGCCATACGGAACGCAGTTTGTCCCGTATTTTCAGGCATATGATCTAAATTAAGAATTAACCATTTCTTTGAGACAAATCTTTGTTTGATTTGCAAACATAGCCTTTCGCGGAAGGCTTTAAGACCCAGCAGAATCCTCTCCCGGCTGTCACTCCCGCTTCACAGCCATCGGGACTCGCGCTAACGGCAAATCCATTCTTTCACTGTCCGCGTTTTGATTCCGGCTAATCAGTTTGGGCGACTACAAACAACGTGATTATTGTTCATGAGTCCAACATTCAGCAACGCAAGAAAACATGCAGTCTACCTGAGGGAAGACGTTATCAAAAATCTTTCACTATTGTAAGTTAATGTTAAATAGAGAAAAACATTTTATATTAAAGTAACTCGTTATTGAAACACAAAATAACCAATAAAATCTCAAGCACCAAAAGCAGCACATACCTGTACTAATCATCTAAGTTCTCTTTATCTGAAAAGTATGCACTTTTCATTTATTCATTCATGGTTGCAAAAACATTTAGGCCTAGTTCAAAATTTTAAGTGGCATTGTTTAAATGCCTTTTTTTTTAAAAGATGTTTAATTGTTGTGCTTTTAAATTTTATGCCATCTATGTATCTTCCTGACCAAAAAAAAAAAAAACCTTTTATGTTTATCGTTTTGAATAGAGGTTGATGATACAGTAATATTCATCCGTATAGCTATATACTGAAAATAGGTAAAATTCAACAATTTGAACATGGAGCCACATTATTTCTATGGGACTGAACCATATATGGCCTTTAAAATGAAGATTACAAAAGAAAAGTTTATTAAGAATGAGAATATAGAAGGATATTAAGATATCTTTATTATTTTTAGAGTTACAGGCACACAAACTTTGGACAAATACTATTTATGGCACTCAGTAATGTTCAATTGTGTTGATAGAAAAAAAAACAAGATACATTTCTAGTTTCAACATTATTTGTTCTTCAGAAAATGTGCGACCATTGAAAATGTAAACTAATTTACTCATGGAGCCACATTAACATCCCTATATTGGGACTTAATTAACCATATTCGGCCTTAAAAATGAAGAAACCAAAAGAAAAGTTTGTTAAGAATTAGAATCTAAAAGGATATTAAGATATTTTTAATATGAGTTGCAGGCATGCAAACTTTGGGCAAAAAACAAAAGTACTGCTTTTCCCCATTTTTAAAATGTCACCGTTGGCATAGCTATAATGAAACAAAGACGGCTAAAGTCAACCAATAGACCTAACAATCTCTGTGTAAAAGTAAAATAATGCTGCAGTTTTAAAGTCATTTTAACCCCCCTGTAATCTGACTCCAAATCTTAGGTGAAAATTGTCATTTTGACCCATTTTACAAAACTGTAAATTACTCAGTAAATAGACATCCATCACATGTAGCCTAATATTTCGGCTTTCTTCTTCTTTTACGTTTGTCTTTCTTCAGAATATTTTCTTTTAACAAAATCAAAAATTTGAGCCGGGAAAGTTTCTGAAATTTTGTTGATTTTTCCGAAATGACCCAAATGTGTTTGTCTGAGAACCTTTATACATCTTTTGTACACATTTAACTGCAGATGCTGAAATGATATGCACTGTGTGGTACAGTACAAATATTTTGGGTGTCCCTTATTCTTTCCCTTATTTTCCTATAAAGAACCACAATTGTTCCTTATTTTCCTTTCCATAAGTTGGCAACCCTATTTGCGCATGGTGTACTCAAAGAGAGACAAAAACAGCCCCATGGAGCTATTATCATCTAGCACACTGGCAAAACCAGCATTATCTCCACGTAACGGCAATTGATTCACCACTAAAAACTCCAGCATATCAATTACGGCTGACATGTAGTATCTGTTGCGACCTCTCTCTTTTCGATCTGTCTCTTTTCCTGTCTCTACGTTTTTCTGAATCTCTCCACATTGCTTCACTGACTAAATGTTCTTTTGAAGCTTTTGAAGTTTATACTCGCCGCGCGAACATTTTTTAAATATTTCTATTTAGTTTTATTCTCATTTTAGTACTTCAATTTCTAATTTTCTTTTACGCTTTAAGTTTTGATTGAATATGTATATTTTATCTTATTTTAGCTTTATTTCAATTAATGAAAGAGATTTTAAATATAGATTTAGTTTTAGTTAATAACAACACTGGTGTGTGATCATGTGTTTTTCTAGTAAAATCACAGACGTCCGGTAGGCACGGAGTTTCACATTTTTGTCAGATGCCTGCTGGACTGTGGTTTTGGAAAGTGAGCATAATGCCAAGGGGTGGGTATACCGAACTTCTCTGAGGAAAGTAAAATAGAGCACTCCAAATCACTGACTATCCGGTTACTAGAGGGATTTCACACAGGGCAGACTGCAGTTGCATGCGTTTTTGTTAGAAATAGTGATTTAAAGTGTTAGTTTTTGCATTATAATTACAGTCAAACCTAAACATTGTGTTAGAAAGAGAATGCAAAGAAGCAAATTTTATACCCATTTTTTAATTCAGAATTTGTAAAAAAAAAAAAAAAATGCAATTCATTCAATTATAACACTTTATGTAAAATAATTTTTTAATGAACATGTCTATTTTGTGTAAACGTCAGTGAACCGTAACAAAACAGTGAACAGTAAAAAAGGAAACAGCAATAATTAACAAGCTACAGAAAATGAAAAAAGAGAAACTACTATACTAACTATATACAACATTTATGCTATTTTCTATAGTATAAAGATAATGAACATGTCTATTTTTTTCTTAAAGCCAGTGAACCATAACAAAACAGTGAGCAGTTATAAAGGAAACAGCAATAATGAACAAGCTACAGTGAATGAAATAATACAAACTACTATACTAACTATATACAATATTTATATTTATACTATGCTATATATACTATTTATAATTATATACTATATATAATAACTTCTATAATAACTATATACTAAATACTGTACTAATTCAAGATAACTACCCTATGGATTAAAGCAGAGGTGACAGATTTGAACGCAGTGTCTTTTGCAAATGGGATGGGATGGCAAGCAGTGGTGGGACGAGCAGTGGAGGGGCCTGCAGTGGAGAGACCAGCTGCTTTATCACCTTCCTGCAGTTTTCTGAAGAGAAGCAGAGAGCTTTGTGCACGTGGGCCATACTGCCTTGATTTTACATAGGGGGACACCATTGCTCTCCCTAGCTCCTCCAAAAAAAACTCCTCTTGCAATTTGGGGAAATCTGTTTCCACATGGGATTGATTTCCTTCCAAAGCATGAATGCTTTTTAGGCAGACACATCAAGCATGTTGTAAAAGAGTGCCATCGGCCAGCGATAAGTCTTCCTCCTACATGAATTTGTTGCAACGTTCTGGAATATTGCACACACACATACACACAAATTTAGTATATCTGCTCATCAAGTGACAGTTCAATTCACTTTATGTGCTATTTAGCTTAGAATAGAAGTTAACAATTACAATCATAATAATCATAATCAAATAATAATATATACAAATTAGCAAATACCTTGTCAAGAGAGTCCACTCCACCTTTGGATTTATTGTAATCCAAAATCATTTCCGGCTTTCTGTCCTCTCGCTTGCTGATTTTGGAATCTTTGTGTACTGTGCTCATGAGAAGGACATTTTTGTTCTTTTTAGCACAGTAAGACACGATGATGTGTGTCTCAGTGAAAGCGAACAATGATGAAAATCGAGCCCTGCCTCTTGAATTTGTCAACGCGTCTGGAAGCAGCTCTGTGCCAAGAGCATGTGAGGTAAAGAAATTGTCACATGTGACAATATTTCCTTGCAGGCCATGTGTCATTTCAAGGACTACTCTCTTTCCCTGGTTTCGTTCAGACTGTGCTCCTGCCAGTTTGCCTGTATATACCTGCATATTCCAGCAGTAGCTGGTTTTGGCATCACAGGCAGCCCAGACCTTGATGCCATATTTTCCAGGCTTGCTTGGTATATATTGCCTGAAAGGGCACCGCCCCTTGAATGGAACCAGGCACTCATACACAGTCACATTGACGTCAGAATTGACCTCTCGCTGGCCCCTCCCCCAAAATGGCCATTGTCCAATCACACATCATAGCAACCGTTACTATGTGTCCGACAAACATTGACTCCAAGCAAGATGGTGAAGCGGTGCGCCCACGGCGTTTGTAAATCGGACACTAGATACCCCGAGAGATTGTCTGGAGGAGTTGTGTTCTTTCCATTCCCAAAGCCGAAAACACGTGAGCGGTGCCTACAATGGATAAAACAGTGTGGACGGCCCCACTCCCAGTTAAATGTGTCGAACATTACTTAGCATAAATAAGTCTGCTCAAAGGTAAGGCTAACAGCTAACTAGTTACTGTGTTGTCTAGATCTACTAACTAGAGGCAAGAACACAAATTGGAACAAAGTTATGATTACCATGGATGTGTGTTAAAGGTGCAATGTGTGATATTTCTAGTGATCTATTGACAGAAATGCAATATAAGATCCATAACTATGTTTTCAGTGGTGTATAAAGACCTTACTTAATGAACCGTTATGTTTTCATTACCTTAGAATGAGTCATTTATATCTACATAACCGCGGGCACCCCCTTCTATGAAGGTCGACATATCGTGACGTCATGTTTATACCGTAGCCGACAGCGAACAACAGCGCTACAGAGCGCGTTTCGTCACTAACTTGAATGAGAAGCAGCAGAAAAAGACGCAGCAGAATACTCAGGTTGTCCCTTACTCTGCAAACGTGGAGAAAAACATGCTGTCTGAACGACGCCTCGGACATCGTAACGTTAGCTATTTCCCCTTACCTAGCTGCTTTGATACTCTTATCCATAGCTCTTATCTTATACTAACTAGCATGGAAACAAGCTATGGTAAAGTCAGTGAATAAAAGACTAACACAATGATGAACAAGTAAAAATAACAATCGCAATAACGTGGTTTTACTGAATAATTAAGTAAAAATAATTTAATATAAAATATAATATAAAGAAACCTGCTTGACTTGCTACTCTCTGCTGACTCAGACGACGACATCTTCCGATCCTACGTCGGCCACCGTAGCTTCTCCTTAGAGTTTGCAATTTGAAGGATAGGCAGTGAGTGACTGACTGTTTGCAATTCGCAAACCTCACCACTAGATGCCGCTAAAAATTACACACTGCACCTTTAATGTTAACCTACTCTCTAAGTTAGTTAACATGTTAGTTAACGCTAGCTACATTAGCTGCTGTTGTGTTGGGTCTTTGAGCTCCCCAACTTTATTTTTCGTCAGTTTACAACAAAGTCGAACATAGCGCCCCAACAAGCAACTTTAAATAATTTTGTTTTTATCTTTCATGTAGCATTTTATGAACGGAAAACCTACCCCTGAGTTCCCCAATCCCGTAAATGCTGTGCAAGGGCCTAACCCAGCTAAGGAGAAGCTTGGAGGCTGTCGAAAGTCGCCCAAAAAACGGTAGGCCAATTTATAAATATGTATGTTGATAAGCACTAATGGTAATAGTGCTTATCAACATGTTACATTTATATGTTACTGTAAATAAGTTAAAGGGTGATGATGCTCATGTACAAAACGTGTGTGCAGACACAGAGTCTGTGTGCAGGATGCCTCCTCCGGTTCCACCTCCACTACTGATGCAGGAGAGAGTCAACAACATGCTGTTGAAAGTGGTGAGTGGAACGCATTTTTCACATTACTACTGGCGTAAATGTATTTACTGTATTGTTTTCCATTTTCAGTTTAACTTTTGCCAAAAGCAACTCAGTAGTGTAACTCAGTAAAAAAAAAATTAACAGTAATATGTAATTCAAATATATATTTTTTTAAAGCTGTAATGAGTAATATAAAATATATTACAATGTTAAAGTAACTTTGCTCAACACTGCGAACCAAACAATAGAACAAAATAAGAATCACTGGCACATAATATAGTAGTTAAAGAAGAATGCATCAAGCTTGCACTTCATTAGTTCCCATTTTGCAACATCAAAGTGTATTCTCTCTAGGTGCAGTCTAGAACAGTCTTCTTCACATTTAACAAAGAAATCACACCAGGACATACCTAAGAGACCAAGCTGCCCCATTATTTGATAATGATGGGCATGACACTCTTTTAATTTATAGCTGCCATCAGCCTGCTTGCAAAGGTAGGGACACTCTGTGAAGCTATTCTTGGAAGGACACTTAATTTCTAAAAGCCCGTAGTTTGAGCTTTCACTACCTCTCTCTATCACCTTACGGTCAGGTGACGTACCAAGGTGTGGGTCATTGGGATCTACAACAAAACCACATGGATACACTAGATGACCTGTGAGCTTGGTGTAATGTATCGCTGCTATAGGCTCTTGTTCTATGCCTCTTTTCATGGCCTTAGTTTGAACTGATCCTACGCTCTTTAAACTTTTAGCTAGTTTTTCATGGTCAGCTCTCCTAGAGCAGATTCTTTTAAAAGAAGTTGATGTGATTCGGCCAGACCTTGCGTTAAACCATAAGTTGTTTGTGCTCTGTTCTCTGGTCTCCTGTTCCAGAACTATAGAATCAGGCAAAGAAATGCTCAGTTCTGTGTAACGATGCATGGCACTCTCATTCAGCACTGTGCAGAAGCCGGTAGGTTGGGATGGCAGGGGAAAGTTGGGCAGGTCATCTGGTTGTCTAACTGTAACTGCTCCAGGGTCAACACAAGGCTCTCCAATTTGACTAACCAGTGGCAGCTGTAAAAGGTGAGAACAATAAATTATAATCATTAATGTGCAAACATATTTTTCTTTACAGAGAGTCCTGAGCACCGCCCACTTCCTGGATGCCAGCTGGAAAGGGAGCCTGAGGAGGAGCAGTCCTGTCAGAGCACTAAAAAGGAGAAGGAATTGGAAGCAGAAAACAACAACATTAAATTGCAATTGTCTTTACAAGAAACTGAATTAAAAAGCCTTAAAGCACAAGTTGGCACATTTAAAAAGAAAACTCTAACATCTGAACTTCTTCAAAGCAGTGAAATCCACAAGATGTTGGAATACAGTACAGGGTTTACATATGAACGATTCAATCAACTGTGCACAATATTTTACATTCCAAATGATCCACACACCACTCAAATAAATGTACCCCTAAACTACAAGCACAATGATTGGCAAATAGCAGAGATGCCCCTCCGTACCCAGTTGCTGTTTGTTTTAATGAAACTCCGCAACAACGAAGACTTAAAAAGCCTTGCCTTCAGATTTAATATAAACATGCAAGCAGCAAGTAATATTTTCAATTCTTGGATTCATTATATGTTTGATGTATTAGGTGAATTACCAGTTTGGCCTCACAGAGACGTCATAACACAAAACATGCCAGAAACTTACAAAGTAGACTACCTGACCACATATGCAATATTAGACTGCACAGAGCTAAAAATGGAAAGGCCAACATCACTGGTGTTGCAAAGCCAGAGCTATTCAAACTACAAAAGTACAAACACACTAAAATCACTAGTTGCCTGTGACCCCTGTGGTGCTGTGATTTTTTCATCTGCCCTGTTTACAGGAGCAATGTCAGACAAGGAGTGTCACGGTACGATTATTGAGGATGTAGGCGCAAGTGCAAAGTAAAAGAGAGTTTATTATAAACAGGTAAACACACAACACAGGAGGGAGGAATGATGTAATGTCCAGATAGCAAAAATGATGATCAAAGGATAACGGTGGTGGAGAGTGCTGGATGATTGGTAGTGGCGTTGGTGGAAGATGATCAGTGGTGAAAACCAGGAACAGACCGGAACATCCACACGGAGACGACACGAAGAACAATAATCCAAACACGAGACAACACCATAATCCCAATGAATATAGTAAATACATAAAACTACAACACCATTAACACAGAAACTGAAACTCAGACAATGAACCAGAAACTGACACAACACAAGACAGAGTATATATACACATGACCTAAATGAGTGGCAGCTGGAACAATGGAAGCAAGGAACAGGTGTAATCAGAGTTAATGAGTCCAGGTGAACACAATCAACACAGAACCAAACACAGAAAACACAGAACACAGTATATACTGTGACAAGGAGCTAGTCAGGCAGTGTGGCATCCTCCCGCTACTAGAGAAACTTATAGACAGTGGCTATTTTCAAAGAGGGGATGGCATTATGGCTGATAAGGGCTTTTTAATCGATGGAAGAGATGCAGGCACTTGGACTTAAGTTAAACCTGCCACCGTTTTCAAGGTCTAAGAGGCAAATGCCAGCTGGGGATGTGCTGGTGACAAAGTGCATTGCAAAGCACAGGGTGCATGTAGAGAGGGCCATCGCTAAAATAAAAAAGTTCAAGATAGTGTCAGGAAAAATTCCTAATACACGGTTAGGGATTATAACTCACATCTGGTATGTGGTGAGCATGCGAACGTACTTATGAACGTAACTGGACATGATGGGTTTCCGCTTTGTGGTTGACTTTGGCCTTAGCTGCCACCACACTACTCACAGGTTGTCCAGTAATTTTTTTACCCCTGGCTTTGTGCCATTGCTGGGGCTGGCTTGTGGAGGAGTTGTCATCACTTCTGGCACGGCACAGGTCCAGTGTGTGCATCAGGCCCACAATATGAGAGCAAAACCCTGGTGAACTAAATTAAGAAGAATTACAGAAGTAGCATTAGTTATTAATGTTATTAGTTATGTTATTAGTATTAGCTGTTTTCAGAATCAGAATGTTTTATATCCATTGTTGAACATAATTCACAACTATAAGGAAATAGCTTTGGCCTAGTTAAAGGTGCATAACAGATAATATAATAAAATAAAATGGATATCTGAATGCCTTATATTTTGTTTTATCTATTTCATTTTATTATATTATCTGTTATGCACCTTTTAAGCCAAAGCAATTTCCTATTTGTGAATTCTGTTCATCAACAATGGAAATAAAACATTCTGATTCTGATTCTCAAAACGGCTATTCTCAAAACAACAGAGAAATGTTAGTTAGCTCTGAATGGCTTTGACGCACATGTAGGTTTAGCTAGCTAACATACCCTTGTATTTTAACAAAATAGCTACTCGCAATAGACAATAATAGACCATAACATATGAAAGAGAACTTACCCGGCAGTGCAAGAGCATGACTGGTCCACAAGGCTGTGCTGGTTGCATTTGAGGTACAGGTCATGGGGTTTCTCAGATTTTGCTTGAGACCAGTAAGCATTAGCCTCAATAGAAGTCGTGTCTCCTTCATTGCGTATTTTTATATTTTGAATATATCCCTCCACTGCATACTGTAACCCCTTTTGCCTCGATCTGGAGAATATCGCGGAGGTATTGCTCCAAAAAAGGTCACTGACACGCACGGGTGTACCTCTTCCCGTCATGGCAATCTGTCGCGCTGGTCGTGTTTGACCATTTGTTTGTCGGACGTAGCAACAGTAATTAAGGGGGGCGGGGCTCGGCGAAAGGCCAATTGAACATCAGAGGCAGTCTCGCCACCCATTTTCCCCGGATGTCTCGTATAGGTGCCAGCTTGTCATTTTGTCTTCTCACATGTTGTGTTGTTTTGTCATCAAATCTGACTACTCCTGACAGTTTGTGAAACATTTTCAATGGCATGGTGGCCCGAAAAACTGCCCTCCCCATCTCACTATCCCACAAGCTCCTTGTTGCCTCATTGTTGGATTTGCAAACGCCAGCAAGAATGAGAAGACCCAAAAATGCTTGCATTTCTTCCAGCACAATATCATTCCACTCATTTCCATACACTCTTCGTCCCTCTAAATTGGTCATCTCCAGCAGAATGTTTTGAATGGAATTTGTAATAAATAATTCAAATGCTGACCTAATGTCCTCTACTCGTGCACATGCATACCTGGTTGGTCCAGGGGTTTGCCTGAGGACCTCCTCTGCCCGTGCTCTTCCTTGTGTTTGTGGAGGAGGAAATGAACTCCACATTATTTCTCCATTTCTCGATGTGAAGGTAACAGGGGCTTCCTCATCCAAATCTTCCTCCTCTGACTCCAAATCTGGCTCAAACTCTGTACAATCCTCTTCTTCAGAGGTATCATCTACTGCCTCGTCTGAGGCAACATTTTCTTCTTCATCACTTGACCTAAGCAGGTATTCCAGGGTCTCCTAAGGAGTGTACCTTTGTGCCATTTTGTAGACTGAAATGACAGGGCTCAAAGTAGCAACATCTAAACCCACACATACCCAGTCAGGTTTTTGTTTTTGTTTACAGATACTGGGATTGGACTGAAGGTTGCTAGTGCAGAATCTCAGCCTTTGATCTGGCCAGCAACCTTTGATCTAACTGTCAGCCAATGATCTTGTTATGTGTGTGGTGTTTGAGGGTCTGTGGGTGTATATGCAAGAGAGAGAGAGAGAGAGAAAGTGTGTCTTTTGCACTCTGGATATGTAATTTTTGATTTATTCATTTTATTTCACATATTCTCAAAATTTGCTGTGTTACAGTTCATTTGTGTGTGTGTGTGTGAGAGAGAGAGTCTGTAAAAACATTCCACCGACTGTCAAGGGTTGTGAGATTTGATGACAAGAGAACAAGAGCTGCAAGAAAGCAAAATGACAAGCTGGTACTTGTCCGAGAGATTTGGGAAAAATGGATAGAGAGACTCATTTATGTACAGTGTAACATGGTCATGAGCGAAACCTGGGAAAGTGAGAAGTGAATCAAATGACGCATGGTCTTCAGGGACATATTCATGACAATATTTTTTTTTACTTCTGCTCTTGAAACAGAGCTCCAGCAAAAAAAAAAAAAAATGCTCAGAACAATGCCTGAGCTTCCAAGTGCACCATTTGTGTGTGTGTGTGTGAATTTCTGTCTTGAAGTTTTAGAGTGTCACCCCTTCACTTGCTGTGAGCTTTTCCTGCATTATGACTGAATTATTGAATGGATTTCACATATTCTCACAACTTTGTTCTGTATTACAGACACAGTGGTTCATACAGGCGTGTGTGTGTGTTTATGTGTGCATCTGTGTGTGAGTGGATGTGTCAATATCACACTCTTGATGTTTTAGAGTGTCACCCCTTTACTCCTGTGCACTTTTTTTAGCATTGTGTCTGATTTGTAGATTGTACACACAAAAATTTGGTGAATTTTTGTGATTTTGTCAATTTCCCATTCATTTCCTATGGTCGGTCATTTTTGACCGAAGAGCACCAAAGGTACTATTTTTTTTTACGACCACTTAGAATGCTCGGATCATAACCTCACTTTTTTTTGTGTTCACATACCTAATGCCATAAAAGTCACCAAGTTTCATATCATTCCGTTGAAGCTGTGATTTTTAGAAATTCAAAACAGAAAATTTTCCGGTCAGAAATGACCGAAGAGCACCAGTGTTAACTTAGCTAGCTGACAGGCATTAGCTCATTCTGTTCTGTAATAATAATCATACAATTGTCATATTGCAGCCAATTCACAAAATTGTACCCTCGATTTACATTATTTAAACTTTTAACAAGTCAGTCGTTTACTTATATGATGTTAAACAAATACAATTTAACCACAAAGAAACAAAAAAAAGTGTTTTATAAAGTACTTACACTTGAAAACACCCACGTCTCCGTTTTCCACCATTTTCAAATATAACGATGACAACTCCTCTCTCGTGGCATCATGGGATAGTGAAGTGTCCATCTTATGCGCATCTTATGGCATCTCGCCGGAAGTAGTTGTCACGGAGTCATCAGATCAGCACGCTCCGCCCACTCCTTCACTCTCCCCGGAGTTCTAATTCACCGCACCTGCACATCATCTACCACGCTCACTATAAAGAGACACTTCCCCTTCACTTCTTTGTCTGGTCTCGTATATATGAACTCTCAAACTCTACAACTTACCTCGAAGATTCCTCTCTGTGCTTCGTCACCGATCATCCGCATCCTGTCATCCGTCATCTGTCTTCCATTCCCGCCGATGTCGTTCACGCTGCACACCAGTCACTCCAGCACTCTTCACCCACTACTTCATCCGCTGTCTCTGCTAGTCCCATGGCCCGACCAGCGACATTCACCGGTGAGGCGGAGGACTGCAGCAGATTCCTCCTACAGTGTTCCCTATACTTTGAGATGCAGTCTCAGTTCACCAACGATCGTGCCAGAGTGGCTTTTGTCATCTCATTGTTATCCGGACGCGCGTTACAGTGGGCTCAGTCACTGTGGCAATCCAATGCCCTAGTTACCTTCTCACTGTCAGCCTTCCTCAGCCACTTCAAAGAAGTTTTTGGTCAAATCGCATCAGATTTATCAGTTCATGACCAGTTATTTAACCTTCGTCAAGCCAAAAACTCTGTCAGCACTTACACTCTTCAGTTTCGCACTCTTGCGGCCGCTAGTGGCTGGAATGAAACTGCACTTCTCACTGTCTTCCGTCAAGGACTCAACGCAGATTTCCGTCAGCTAATGGTTGTGTATGACGACGCCATGGGAATTGAAAAATTCATTCAAAAAACCATCCCGAGTTTCTCCACGTCTTACCACCTGCTCTCTTCCGAATTCCGCTGCATGTCCTCCGCCCTCGGCACCATCAGTCGCCCTTCCAGCACCTGAACCCATGCAAGTGGATTCCTATCACCTAACCCATGCGGAGCGTCAACGAAGAATTCTGAACCATCTGTGCTTGTTCTGTGGGAGAGAAGGTCACATCATTACAGCCTGTCCCGTTCGACCACCACGCCCGGCGGTGAGTACTAATCAACTTTCACCTCAAATAAATTCTCTGTCCTGTACTATGGTGCATGTCCTAACACCCTACGTTTGTGTCTCAGCACAAGCCCTCATCGACTCAGGTTCCATGGGGAACTTCATCTCCACCCAACTTCTCCAAAAACTGAACGTTCACAAGAAACTCTGCTCTCAGGATTTGAGAATCTACACCATCCAAGGAAAACCGCTGGGCAGGTGTCAAATTCGGCACTTCTCTCCCACTCTGACGCTCCGCATCGGGTGCCTGCATGTCGAAGAAATCACATTCATGATGCTGGAAGGATCCACCGCTGATCTTCGCTGAGGGAACTCATGCGACAAGTCCTGTGTTCAGAGTTTGACATGACACAACTCTCTAGATCCTAGTGATGGGAAGTTCGGATCATTTTACTGACTCTCTTGTTCGATCTCGTTCATCAAAATGAACAATTTTTTTTCCGAGTCATTTCGTTCATTCAAGGGGCTTTAAATGTTATACTTTTAACAGGCAAATTCCCCGAACACATTCACCTACGCAATCTTGATCATATTCTGAATTAAGAAATCATTATAATGCAGTCAAAAATAATTTACAGGGAACATAAATAATTAATTTACCTTCCGAGTCTTTCATTCATTTGTCAAGTGACAAACGCAATGAACGGATCATTCATGAACGACTCATCACTACTAGATCCTGAACCGTCATTTCGTTCATTCAAGGGGCTTTAAATGTTATACTTTTAACAGGCAAATTCCCCGAACACATTCACCTACGCAATCTTGATCATATTCTGAATTAAGAAATCATTATAATGCAGTCAAAAATAATTTACAGGGAACATAAATAATTAATTTACCTTCCGAGTCTTTCATTCATTTGTCAAGTGACAAACGCAATGAACGGATCATTCATGAACGACTCATCACTACTAGATCCTGAACCGTCATTTCGTTCATTCAAGGGGCTTTAAATGTTATACTTTTAACAGGCAAATTCCCCGAACACATTCACCTACGCAATCTTGATCATATTCTGAATTAAGAAATCATTATAATGCAGTCAAAAATAATTTACAGGGAACATAAATAATTAATTTACCTTCCGAGTCTTTCATTCATTTGTCAAGTGACAAACGCAATGAACGGATCATTCATGAACGACTCATCACTACTAGATCCTGAACCTGCAGGCAATCTAACAATGCCTGTTGAATCGTGCACGCTTTGCTGTCGCATATACGCGCGACTAGGCCAGCACCTGAAAGTGACTCATAATGTACAAAACAAAGAAGAGAAAAAGTTTTTGCTCTCACTGGAGTCCGGACGGGTTAATGTCCATCAAGGACACTGTTTGGTGCTAGGCTGCGGTAAAGAAACTTCTCACTTGGACCGGCACATCAAGTCAGGCACACAAGACAGCCAGGAGTGATGCGGTGATGGTCAGCAAGCGCAGAAAAGTGCTGGAACAACTGAGTGCACTGAGGGCATCTAACCCGGAGCTGCCCATGGTCTCCACACTTGATTTTGAAGCTGAACTCCCCGGGATGGAGGATAGGGATGCTACGATGCCGTTGGATGAGGAGGAGGAGGACGAGGAGTGCACCAATGCTGCCTGTAACCGCCGGGTAGCAAAGATTAGGGCACAGATTTCAGATCTCAACCAGCAGGTCGACACTCTGTCTGATGCCCTCAAAAGTGTTACTCGACGGTACCGGGTGCTGGACAGGAGGCCGACATCCAAGGGTGCGGCCAGACTCCAGCAGGTAACTAAAAAACTGCTCTCCTCTCTTGAGCAAGAGGAAGAGAGTGGGGCCCCTGACGAGCCCTCTCCTGAGTCTCCCCGCATACCGCCCTCCACCCATGAGGAGCCCTCCGACACCCAACCGCCCTCCGTCACCCAGCCATCCTCCGTCCCCCGGGCACACTCCGGCACAAAGAAACCAACCTCAAGCCAGCATTCAGGGGGGAAAAGTCCACTGCACTACCCGGACCATATGGTGGCTCTGAGTGAGTATAACATTTGCACAGTTTTAAACACTTGTTTTGAGAAATGTTTTGTAAAAATAAAATAAAAAAATGTGTGAAATGTTTTGTGAAATGCTGTGACTGTGCTGACAGTTTCTTTGCTTTCCTCTTTCTTCTTTGAGTGCAGATGAGCTCTTTGAGGAATACAGAAGGCATATGGAAGGCCCCGACCCTTCATGCAAAATGAAGGAGAACGTCAGCGGAAAGGTATACAGGATTAAAAAATTTCTGGGCTTCATGTCAGAGGGAAAGTCAAACCTTGCCAGTCTGTGCTTTCTGAACGAAACAGCCAGGATACATGCGTAAGTTCTGTTCTTTATGTGTTCTGAAGTTTGTTTAACCAGTAAAATGGAGCTGTCCATGGTCCTGTAGTTTTAAGGCTAATTATGCATACTTAAAGTCCCTGTAAAGGCAATTCTAAAAAAAATTCTAAACACATTATAAATGTTAGAAATGTTTTGCTAAAACATATTACAAAGACTGTGAACTGTGAAGTACTGAATTGTGGAGTTAGACCGTTAAACAGTTTTTCACCATTGCTGTGTTCTGGATTTTTTGGGCGGGGCTAAAACGGGGGCTCGATGACGCACTGAAGCCCCTGAGCTCCTGGACACGCCCCTACTTGATGACGCACTGGAGCCCCTGATGCTGGCCCCTCCCCTAACAATATAAATAGAGCACATTCACATCAGTTTGCTGATCGCGAGTTACTGTCAGTACTGTTAGTTACTACCATAGATACCATATAAAGGCTTTATATGATATTTATGGTTACTACAGCCTACAGTTTGCTAGCTAGCTATGCCTCGTCACGGAAATGCAACCTGGATGCGATCACGGTGCGGTGACAGACAGTTGAGTGTGGCGATGGTAGCTTTCCCGCGAGTGGGCGTGGTTTCAGCGCAGCCAGCGGACGCGCCCCCAGCGTTTGAGAGCAGAGACGCCTGCTCACTTTTTCAAGATTTTGATAGCTTATTTTATGTACTTGCCGGCTTTTTTTTATCATTCAAATTTGGCTGGGTGGCTAATAACACATTTTTCTGTGGTGTGACAAGCTCAGAACACATACTTAATTTTGACTTTACAGGGACTTTAACAGCTGTAATGTACATCAATATTCACTAGGCTATGTTTCCTGCACATTGCACTGTTGGTTTTATCAAAGAAAAACACTGTAATTATAAATTATGACCTATTAATGCATTGAATACAGACAGCCTACAGAGGTCCCGTCAAATAAGTCACAGGTGGGATCTGTTTTATATTTTGATGCCATGATTGATAAAAATGCATAAAACTCATGAAAATATAAAACAGATTTCACCTGTAACTCATTTTACGGGACCTCTGTAGGCTGTCTGTGTTCAATGCAATAATAGGTCATAATTCATAATTACTATCTGTCCCTGTGCAATCTTTTTGATGGGGACAAACAGTATGTACATGAACAGCCTGTCTGGGCGCTGTCATATAGATTTCAGATGGGATGCTGTTTTGAATTTGGTGTTTTGCTGCAAACCTAATTCTGTACATGACCAGCCCATCTGTGCGCTTTAAGACAGTTTGCATATGCTATTTTGAATTCAGAGTTTCCTGATGTTTGTTGTTGTTTTTTTGGTCTGTGTACAGGTGGATCTCTTCTCTCCGGCAGGCGCACATGAAGGAGACCACTGTGAGGCACTACATCCAAAATGTAGCCCAGTTCATGGACTACATTTCGGAAACCCCTCCAACATCCTGCTGCCTTAGCAAAACAGTCCTTATTGGGCTTCGCCGGGAGATGCGACGTGTACTAAAAACACTAGGCAGGGGCGTGGCTATGCACCAGGTGGCGGTCAAGGCCATGAAGGAGCAGCGTGTCTTAAGCAAGGCGACCCTCCTTAAGTGCAAGGAGCTGGCCAAAAATGCCATCCCTGTCATTCTGAGTAAGTTACTTTATTCAAACATTTCAGCTTAATGTACTCTCATGGAGTTAACTGTAAAAAGAAATTTGCCATTTTCAATTGATGAGATTTTACTCAGTGCTAAGGGCTATCCGGTCCCTGTACGACCGGAGCAGGAGCTTGGTTCGTATTGCCAGCAGTAAGTCAGACTTGTTCCCGGTGCGTGTTGGACTCCAGCAGGGCTGCCCTTTGTCGCCGGTTCTGTTCATAATTTTTATGGACAGAATTTCTAGGCGCAGCCAGGGGCCGGAGGGGGTCAGGTTTGGGGACCACACGATTTCATTTCTGCTCTTTGCGGATGATGTTGTCGTGTTGGCCTCATCAAACCAGGACCTCCAGCATGCACTGGGACGGTTTGCAGCCGAGTGTGAAGCGGCTGGGATGAAAATCAGCACCTCCAAATCCGAGGCCATGGTTCTCAGTCGGAAAAGGGTGGTTTGCCCGCTTCAGGTTGGTGGAGAGCTCCTGCCTCAAGTGGAGGAGTTCAAGTATCTTGGGGTCTTGTTCACGAGTGAGGGAAGGATGGAACGGGAGATTGACAGGCGGATCGGTGCAGCTTCTGCAGTAATGCGGTCCCTGTACCGGTCTGTCGTGGTGAAGAAGGAGCTGAGCCGCAAGGCGAAGCTCTCGATTTACCAGTCAATCTACGTTCCTACTCTCACCTATGGTCATGAGCTGTGGGTCATGACCGAAAGGACAAGATCCCGGATACAAGCGGCCGAAATGAGCTTTCTCCGCAGGGTGGCTGGGCGATCCCTTAGAGATAGGGTGAGAAGCTCGGTCACTCGGGAGGAGCTCAGAGTAGAGCCGCTGCTCCTCCACATCGAGAGGGGTCAGTTGAGGTGGCTCGGGCATCTTTTCCGGATGCCTCCTGGACGCCTTCCCGGAAAGGTGTTCCGGGCATGTCCCACCGGGAGGAGACCCCGGGGAAGACCTAGGACACGCTGGAGAGACTATGTCTCCCGGCTGGCCTGGGAACGCCTCGGTGTCCCCCCGGAAGAGCTGGAGGAAGTGTCTAGGGAGAGGGAAGTCTGGGCATCCCTGCTTAGACTGCTGCCCCCGCGACCCGGCCCCGGATAAGCGGTAGAAGATGGATGGATGGATGGAGATTTTACTCTGTGTTGTTGTTTTTTAGCCCATTTGGAGAGTGACCCGACATACAAGAATCACTGGGTTTGTTTTACGGGTACTTTTCAGCATAACTAGCATCCCTTTATGGCCACAGGGGCGGCGTGTATCAGAACATGACCATCCAGGAGGTGCAGGGGGCTCGGATTTCTACCTCTGAGAAGGCTCATGTTATAAACATGAGGTTTGTCATAATTTTTATTTTATTTTATTTTTTTATGTCTTGGGAACTTACTGCAAGGAGCTAGTCCCAGTGTGGCAACCCATCTTCCAACAGTCCATGGATACACACACTGTCCCCATGGCCTGGATGTAATGGATCCACTGGAGGTAAGTTGAGAGATGAGAACCCAAGTGCAGTTTATTATAAACAAAACCAAACATGAAACAAAAACATGGCATGGCATGAAAACTCAAAACAAGACATGAACTTGAACAGAACTCACAAACAGTGGTTACAGGGAACAATACTCTAGACAAGGGACACCTGTGAACAATGAAACAATGAACCAATGACAACATGACACATCAGACAAGGGAACACATGGCAGGATCACATGACTTACAAGGGATCACATGACAGACAAGGAAACATGACATGAACATCCCCCAAGGAGTGCAATGACTTCAGACCTGTGGCATTAACATCTGTATTAATGAAGTCATTGGAAAAAATCATATCCTATGAACTCTCTCAATCAGTACAGGACATACTGGATCCGTTCCAGTTCGCATACAGGCAACAGCGTAGCACGGAGGATGCTGTTGGCACTCTCATGCATCTGGTCTCAAAACACCTGGACGCTCCGAAAATAAAGCCATATGCCAGGGTACTGTTCATTGACTTCTCCTCTGCATTCAATACAATAAAACCGGACATATTGTTATCCAAAATGGCTCAAATGGGTACGAACCCCTGTCTTATTCACTGGTACTGTTCTTTCCTCACTAACAGGCAACAGCTGGTCATGGTCAATAACACCTATTCCCCCATGGTCACAACCAGCTGCGGTGCCCCACAAGGATGTGTTAGCTCTCCTTTGCTCTTCACACTCTATACCAACGACTGTGTTACCTTTGCACCCAACCACCATATCATCAAATTTTCCGATGATACTGCACTGGTAGCTCTGATGAAGGAGGGAGAGGGGGCCGATCTCTATGTGGAAACAGTGAATAATCTGGTAAAATGGTGTGATCTAAATGCCCTCATCCTCAATACACAGAAAACTATGGAGATTATCTTTGGCACCTCTCATGAGCGCCACATTACACCAATAATCATTCACAATCAAACCATAAAACAAAAATCATCGTTCAAATATCTCGGAGTGCACGTGGAAAACGTCACAGGTGAGCTGACAGCTTATCACTGCATCATACACCAGGAATCCTTGTGTGGCAAAGCCTTGAAAATGGAACATGTGATGAGCATCATAAAAAAAACGGTTAACTTTATCAGAGCCAAAGGTTTAAATCACCGCCAGTTCAAGTCTTTTCTGGCGGAGTTAAGTTCAGAATATGGTGACTTGCCCTATCACACAGAGGTGCGATGGCTAAGCCAGGGAAAGGTGCTGGAAAGATTTTTCGAGTTGCGTGAGGAGATCTGTGAGTTCATAGAAAGCAAAGGAAAAGACACAAAAGAGCTCCGAAATAAAAAGTTTCTGTGTGAAGTGGCGTTTCTGTGTGACATCACGAGCCACCTGAATGCGCTCAACCTGCAGCTTCAGGGGCGGGGCCGTGTCATCACTGACATGTACGCTACAGTGAGGGCTTTTAAAACCAAGCTGCGCCTGTGGGAGACGCAGATGCTGCAGGAAAACTTGAGCCATTTTCCGCACTGCCAAACAATGAAAGAGCAGGTCGCTGCCACCGTTTTCCCAACTACACAGTTTGCTGAAAAACTCGGCATACTTGGTGCTGAGTTCACATGGCGATTTGCCTATTTTGAAGCTCAAAAAAGCAGGTTTGAACTGCTCAGTAATCCATTTACAGCCGATGTGGAAAGCGCACGATCAAACCTCCAAATGGAGCTGATTGAGCTCCAATGTAGTGACACACTGAAGGCAAAATATGAGTCTGTGGGCGCTGCAGAGTTTCCACGTTTCATCCCCAATACAATGCCCCAGATGCGCTCCCAGGCTGCTCAAACGCTCTCTATGTTTGGCAGCACATACTTGTGTGAACAACTCTTCTCTTTGATGAAGATAAACAAAACTTCACACAGGAGTTGTCTTACTGATGAACACCTTCACTCAATCCTGAGGATTTCCTCATCTCAGAGCCTGAACCCAGACATTGATGAACTTGTATCCAAGATGAGACACCAAGCATCTGGCTCAGACCAATGAGCAGAGCAGCAAGCGGTGCTTTGACGCATTTTCAGTCTTTAATGCAGTTTCATTTTTGCATTTTTTTTTCTCTTGCTATAGAGGACATTTGATTTTCCTTTGAAGTAAATAACTTTTGTAAATAACCAGAAGAAATTAGTGAAACTGATTTTATTTTTTTATTATTTTTATTTCTTTTATTTCCTAATTAATGTTGTTTTATAGGCCTTGTTGGTTTCAGGTTCATAATAATAATACGTTGTTTCAATAAGTTTTCAATAAACGTTTAACCTTTCCGGCCCTTGACTTATAGCAATTTTTTAATCTCGGCCCACTATGTATTTGAGTTTGACACCACTGATGTAGACTATATCTGCAGCAAAGTACAGCAGATAATCTACTTTTTAAGGAGACTTAGGTCATTCGGAGCGAGCACCTGTCTCTTTTCTTTGTGTCAACAATTCAAAGCATTCTGCAGTATGGAGGCGCAGTGTGGTTTGGGGGTCTCTCAGGTCATCTGAAGGCCAGGATTCTACGGCTCCTTGGAATCTGTTCCAAATTGGTGGGACACTCAGTGGAGAATGCGTTCATTGAAAGCCATGTACTGCACACCTTCAGACTGGCTGACAAAATCTCCCAGGACTCTTCCCATGTGTTGCAGCGGGAGTATCAACTCCTGCCTTCCGGGAGGCGCTATAGGGTCCCAGAATGCAGAAAGAACAAATATAAACACTCATTTGTTCCTCTGTCAATATCTCTGCTGAATCAACACAGGAGAGTAAAGAAGTGATAGTTCCTACCAACTTTCACTTTCATCTATATATTTATGGCTATTGAAGACCACTCTTGCAGGGCAGGGCCCCCATCATATTAATTAAGTATCTATTTATGTTTTTACTGATGCTTTTATGTTTTTAGCTTTTTTAGGTTGTTGTGTTGTAATTGTTGGAGCTTGTATTGCAAGACAAATTTCCGTGTACACGGACAATAAAGTGCTATCTATCTATCTATATAACTTATACCATTCATTTTCGTAGGTGTTTCGTGGACGGCGGACGGAACGGTCCAATCATAATATGTAAATAGTTTTTTTTTTTATATCCAATCAGTTTTTTTGTTCATGTTCCAAACATTTTGGGAGACCGTGGATCAGCGTTCCCGTCGCGTCTCCTGTCAGTACCTGTAATCAGGGAAGCCAATGATCCAGATACAGACTGTACTACTACAGTTCGTGTAAACTAAAATCTGTTGTATTATGTTAACAGGATACTTTTTACCATTACATTACCGTAAGTTAGTTACATTTTTGGCTCTCTGTCAGCTCGTCTGCAAAACAAAATAAGAAATTATCACCGGTAAGTATTAGCAGTGCTATGAAATTAATGTGTGTGTGTGTGTGTCACTGTTTATTTTTTCTCTTTTGATTTAGGCAGACCAATGAAGACATGGTCCATGATCCGCACTGACTTTTGACACGAGAGATAACCAAAGGAAATGTTCCCTTCATGGTCTGTACAGAATTAGTGTTTCTTAAATGAAGCCCTATGCGGTTGTTTACTTTAAGTTATTATTGTAATCAGGGAAGCCAATGATCCAGATACAGACTGTACTACTACAGTTCTTGTAAACTAAAATCTGTTGTATTATGTTAACAGGGTACTATTTACCAATACATTACCGTAAGTTAGTTACATTTTTGTTCATAGAGGTGTGTTAGAGAGATTCAGCCAGACTAATTTTTTTGTCACAAATTTCAAAATAAAGAACTCATTTATTAAAAGGTGAGATAGCAGAGGGAGAAAAGAGAAGGGAATGTCAACAATTAGGTGGCAGCAAGGGTGCTGCCTACCTCTTTGATTAGCAGCTGTTGCAAATTTACTCAATCAATCAATCATTTATTTATAGAGCACATTGTAGCGACAATGCCTGACATGCGGTCACATGCTGTTCCAATTAGTAATTCCTTGTTTCCAAACACATCCTTCGTTGTCTTTTTAGACAACGGGTCTGTCCACGACGTCGCTAAGTCTGCTTGGACATGTCAAAATTGCAATCTGTGTTCCCCAGAGGGACATTTTAGTCACAAAGGAACCCTGTTCTGGAGAATCCCTTGTAAAACCCCCCATTTCAGCATGGACTCCCTGTGACTTTACAGCCTCATGACATTCCAGAAGACACACACACACACACACACTCGTGGACTTTCAACCAGAAACCCACCACGAGATGCAACTGAAGCACATTTCCATATATGGACTTCCACATAGTAAAATTTCATTTTACCATTCATTACAAATTTATAATAGAGGTGTGACTTGCTAGAGTAAAATCTTTAATTCTGAAGGTTCATTGAAAGAAAATCACTCCATAGTGTCTTGTAACTCGACCTGGTTCGGTCTGGCAATTTGGTCATAAACTTTATGACCCAAAGCTGCATCTCATCCAGTTCCTCTGCAAGCCAACATTCCAACACCTTAACACACATGGAACATTTCAGAGAAAACTCTTCAAATGTTTGATATGTATTCCTGTGTTTCTCAAGTGTCTTCACATGCCATAACGGAAACACTGACAATTTTATTGTGTGTTTAATCAAGCTTTATTTGTGTGTAATGATGCATATGAACGTAATGTTATGTGTGTCCAATATCTACCTGTAATTCTTGGTATCTGTCTGACCGTCCTGTTTTAATTCAACCAGTCCCACACATAGTATTATCGTAAGATGTATTATTCTGTATGTATAATCTTAAGAGGAAATATTAATTATTTCGCTCAGAAGACATATGATACAAGGGGGCGTGTTGTTCTTCACACAAAGAAGACGTCTTCCCGCTACAGATCAGAAGTTTTGATTCGCTCTGTCACAAAACAAGGCGTAAACAGATTGTCTGTTAAAAGGAAGAGACCCCCACTTCTCGCTCTCTTCCTTCTTCGACCCCGCTGATTCCACTTACTCTCTTCTCCGGTCGCTCTCATCCCGGACCTCATCCACGTGTAGCGCAGCTCCATGGCAACCAGCTGAACAGGCCTCGCCGTGGCCTCTGGGACACAAACCCCCGCGCCATGTAAAAGCCTGCTGCCTTAGAAACCAAGATTTCTGGCCTCTTCCGCACGGAAGACGAACTTTCTCGGTAATGTTACATCCAGTGAGCCTTTAAACTTCGCGGCACCTGAAGACGCAACAGAAACAGGATCGACACCACCCTCTTGTCCTGCCTCAGCCTCGCGCCGAACAGAGAACAAACGTGCAAGTGACGGTAACCTTATCTGATAAAACTGCTTTCCAGGTTGTCTCGTGAATTTAGGTTTTCTGTATGTAATTATTATTTTCCCCTTCTCTGCCTTTCTTTCTTTCTTTCTTTCATTTCATGTTATCCTGATCACGTATTTTCTTGTTTGGTTAAATGTGTGTTTGTTTTATTGTTTTGTATTTTTACGTACGTTTATATTCGTAGCTCATATAATCTCTAGTTATGTATTTATTAAAATTCATAAATACTTTTCACTGTCTCCGTGTTTGAAAACCCACCATTCTAAAGTCAATGAAACAAAAGATCTTAAGCTACAAGCTCGATATTAGACTACATTCAGTAATTTTAATTAATAAACTCAGAAGGTTTGATGTCCGTGGCCAGGAGATCAAACTTTCTTGGAGTTTGTAAAGAGATAACCCTTCTTAACTGTGATAATCTCACCTTTATTCGCTGGACGAATAATGATTAGATCAGTTACAGAACCAGTTAATCTCTATAATTGATAAAATAAATGTACATGCGACTTATGAATTATGACCATGAGTCATAATTATTAATATTTCCAAAATTCCCTATATTCTTGAGCTAATTCAAATTTACCCAAAGTCGTATTTGTTACAACATTTAAAACACAACCGAAGTTGACCAAAGTGCTTTACAAGGAATAAAAGAGACACAAAAATAAAACCACATATATAAATACCAGACAAGACAAAAAGGCACTCAATAGAATAAAAGAAAAATCCAGGAAGACAAACTACAGAGTGTTAAAAGCCAAGGTGAATAAATGAGTCTTGAGCTGAGATTTAAAACTACAGATAGATGGAGCATGCCTAATAGAAGGAGGAAGGCTGTTCCAGAGCTTCGGCCCAGCAGCGGCAAAAGCACGCTCACCACGCTTTTTAAGTTTAACTTTAGGGACTGTAAGAAGGCCAAGGTCAGAGGATCTCAGGTTTCTGGATGGAGTGTATGGGGTCAAAAGATCCGTTAAATATTGAGGAGCCAAATTATTCAGAGTTTTATAGACAAATAATAAAATTTTAAACTCTATCCTATACTTTACTGGAAGCCAGTGCAACGACATTAAGATGGGTGTTATGTGGTCATACTTTCGCTTCCCTTCAAGTAGTCTAGCGGCTGCATTTTGAACTAATGCATCTTGAACTTAAATTTACTAATGCGCAGCACAACTGTACTAGCATATTGGCCAAGCTCCTTTGCTGGTAGGGGATTATTTGAAGTATTTTGAAGTCCTTCAACCGTCCATTGGCCCTCTCCACATGGATACGGTTTCTTGCCACTTCCCTTGTGGCCCTGACCTCACTCTCAGAGAACTCGGAAATCAGGAACCCCTTGTCAGCCAGGACCATATCTCCTGGTACAAGCTGCTCCAGCAAGCCGGAGTCCTTTGTAATGGCCTTGTCTGACACAGACCCAGGGAACAGCTGACTGCAAAATGTGATGACTCCATTGGGGGCGACACCAATCAATACTTTGAAGGAGTACATTCCACGGTATGCAGAGTACACCATTTTTGCCACATCCATGTCCTTAGGAGCTGCCACTTTAATGTCGGTGCAGTCAATAACTATCCGTCAGTTTCTGGCAGAGGGCAGGAATGACTCGGGCATGCTATTTTGTTTTTTTTTGCCGACTGGACACATTCGCCATCATTTTCTTGAATAATAATGTGTGTAACACATGAATGAGTGTTCTTACAACATTTGACACAGTTGCAGTACTGCAAGAAAAAAGTTTGGCTAGGTGCAGATGGGGATAATTTTGATGCACCTTCATCAGGGCCATAAAAACCTGGGACTCCAAAGTCATCCCCTCTATCTTCCAGCCAGCTGCATATATGATGGAGCCCTGGAACCGCTGGACCAGCCCCACCACCCTTCTGAAGATGGCCATGTCTGTGTGAGACCTGGTACTGGGAGAGCCCTGGCACAACCTCTGGCACATCCTCTGCCACCTCTTCTGCCATCTCCGCTGCTGCCACCTCTACTGCCATCTGGTTGCTGGGGCCACTTCCAGATGCATCTTTTGACCACTGAAATAGGGATGGGCCCTTTTCCTTGCCATGAGAGAAATGGCAGCTACACACCCTCGAGTTCTTGTCCGGCTCTCTGTCAGCTCGTCTGCAAAACCAAATGATAAGAAATTATGACTGGAAAGTATTAGCAGTGCTATGGAATTAATGTGTGTGTGTGTGTGTGTGTGTGTGTGTGTCACTGTTTATTTTTTCTCTTTTGATTTAGGCAGATCATTGAAGACATGGTCCATGATCCGCACTGACTTTTGACACGAGAGATAACCAAAGGAAACATATGTTTCTTAAATGAAGCCCTATGCGGCTGTTTACTTAAGTTACCATTGCTAGTGAGTGGTGTTAGTCCTATGGTGCGCGTGTGTATTCCTTCTCCCTTTAGGCCCTTGCCAGGACTGTGAAGTCCTGACCCTCACCGTGACCTTTGAGATTGTCCCATCAGGTGGTGTGCCTGGAGATAACGTTGAGCAGTGTATTCCAGCCTTCCTTCTCTTCTTTAATGATATGTCAGCATACATTTTACAGGATAAGACATGGTTTTTGTAGTTGTTTCAATTAATGTCCCACTTTGTGACTCAATCTATAGCGATTACACTTAGTATATTTTTCTATGTTATAAATACTACTTATTGACTTAGCAAATAAAGTCAGCTTGTGTTCTGTAAGATTATGTGACTAATTGTATTTTAAATACAAACATTATTTTTTCATTCGGAAAGAAACACAGCATAAGGTCATAAGTACAGTAAACCTCATTTATTTGAAATGGTACAAAAATCCAGGGTACTGCAAGCAGGACACACAGGAACATATGGAGCTGAGGATAGAAGAACATAACATAACATAAGCTCATGTGATGAACATTAAATCTCAAGCTACATGTTACATTTTTGGTGTGTAAACGTTCTTGTGAAGTCTGGATGGTGTAAGTAATTAATTAACAAAATATATGCACAAGGCACCACGCCACATCCCTCATATTGTGTGCAATATGATCAGCGTGGGGTGGTGTATTGTGGATACTTTCTGTGACTGAGATATGTAAACCTGTTACATGCTTTGTTTGAATTTGTCTCCACCTTCAAAAGTCCCTCCTCCTAAAATGCCTATAAGACACCATGTCAATTTATATACTTTAGACAATGTTGGAAGTTCTACAGCCACGTACGGCGGAGTTCTCAATAAAGAATAACTTCCGTTGAACGTGATCCCAACTGTCTCCTGGTTTGCTTTGAAGAAAGAAAAACTTTACAACAACGTTCATGGTTAAGTGCCCAGTTGGTCACTGTTAAATTTAAAATTCTGCTGTGTATGATGACACTGCTAACTGCGAACTGTAATGCAGTATAATAAAACACATGACCTGAAAATGACTGTGGACCAGTCCTGTTTGGGGGTCTTTGGCAGTTCCTGCAAAACAGATAAAGGGGACAAAACAGAACATGATGTATTTAATGTCAGAGGAAAGAAAGACTAAATCACTTTTAAAAAATGATAATTATAAAGACTGATTCACGCATGGTAACAGTAACAGTGATTGGTCTGACTCACCCCTCAAAGCAATGAAAGAATTTCATGCATGGCTGATGGTCCCTTCGACTCTCCCTGATCTGTCTGATTTTGGTTTTTCATTTTGATTGCATGATTACATAAGATTACAAGAGGGTACTTTCCTTAACAATTATATCACCAGTTACATTTCACCTCAAAGAATATACATTTTATCATTACCTTTTGCTCACTAGTGCTACCTTTTCTCACTAACTTCATTACTCTGAAACCAAATCACCTTTACACAGTTAGATTAAAAGTATGCCATCATGTGCACCTATTAAAACCTTTTTGAATTTTGTGAATTGCTGCACTGATTGATCATACTGTGCATATCTCATTGTTGCCAGGAGGACTTGGTTGAGGGGTTTTATTGAAATTATAATAATTCAAGCAGCACACTAGCACTTTTTTATTGTGCTAGTGCTATTAGGCTAACCTGCTAATATTTCAGGAGCTTCTAGCAGAGTAGCGGGTAAGTCAACTTTGCTAGATTCACATACCTGATCCGTTTTATCCAGCGATTCCTAGTTTTTACATCAGACGGGAATCTTAAGAAAGAACAGCCCATTTGGTTTGAATGGTGACATTTGGGTACAAAACACACAGGCATCTCGATCTGTCTCCATAGATTATCGCAGCATTAGCACGGTGATTTGACAAGTGGAGGGAAAATGTGTTATGGGGTGACGTCACATAGGCGACATGTAGACTTTCTCGTTATGTCTTTTCCCGAAACTGCTAGCCAAAGAATCATACAATATACTCATTTTTCAACCTAGAGGTCCACTTGGGGTTTTACGGATGGGCGGGACTTACCAGCTCTATAAAGGCCAATGTCATGTTATACTGGTGGTTGATACTATTTTACAAAGGTTTAGAGGAAATAAAAAAGTTAATATTGCTCATAAATAAAAACAGTTAAAATTACTCTTTTAAAATTATGTTTAAATGTTAAAATATTTCTACTCAATTTTATTTGTTAATGTACCAGATGCAGTTACTCAGATTTACTTGATTTTTTTAGTTGCGTTTACTCAATGCAGTATATTTCATCGATTTCACAGCTTTAAAATGTACAAAATTTTTTTGAGTGTAAAAATGTTTCACCAAATATTTTTTAGTAAATAATAGTTAAACTTTTTAGAGTGTAGATTCGACAGGTTACTGGATTAGATCAGTGGAAAAGAGAGCTCCATCCATCCATCCATCCATCCATCCATCCATGCACACATATATTATATATTTACAAACTTTTATGTTAGATGTGATTAATCACAATTAACCGATTTGACAGCACTAAAATATATACTATTGTTCATTGTTAATTCATGTTTGTTTACAATAAATTAACTAATGTTTATTAACTTGTACTGTTAAAAATGTACATATTTAATTAACAGATTAATAAGTACTGTAAAAGCAGGGATATTTTTGTGTTATTTATATACTATTATAGTTTTATTAATATTATGAATTAGCTTTTTTTATATATTCAGTTTTAATTTTAATTTATGTTTAATTTAGTAATTTTGTTATGTGCTGATGACATAACAAATCAGCACATAACAAAATTACTAAATTAAACATAAATTAAAATTAAAACTGAATATATTCTTTTTTTATTCGTTTATTAAAAATATTTTTATAGTTTATTTTATTACAGTAAGTGATTTTAGTACTTCAGCTGTATTTCAATTTACAAAAATAGTTTTAGTTTCTTGGTTTTTTTAACAATAACAACTCAGTCTTAACTCAAAAATAACTCAATAACTTAACTGTGTAAAGTCAAGTCACGTATTATTAACTTAGCATTGGGTTATTAAATGTATTTCACCAATACATTCAGCTCTGAATTTTGTCATCTTTTATAATAAAATAAAATCTATGTAAATTTCTATGCACTTTTGTGATTATAACCTGCAGCGTGTGAACAGGACTTTTAATTTGGTCTCCAAGAGTGACGTCATAAGGCGGCGCGCGCTCCCGCATCTGTAGTGATTCGGCTGAAGAAAGGTTTGTGTTTTAAACGATAGACACCGTTTAATCGGCTTCCAAGTTTTAAAAGCGACGCATAATGAATTAGGCATTATTAAGTGTAATGTTGCATTATGTAACATTTATTAACGTCGTGTGAGCAACAATGAAAACTCGTGAGTAACAAAAGGTGCGTTTCAATTCGGTCTCTGGCGAGCAGTGAATCAAATACTTTTTCAAAATGATTCAGTGATTCTAAGCGCTACATTTCTATTTATATCTATTTCTACAAATCAGTAAATAACTAAACTGCCTATTATATTAAGTGTCTTTATAATTAGCATTCTTTTATACATTTCAATTTGTACTGCTTATTGTTTTGTGTGTAATCAGGTGATTTAAATCTGATTGTCTCCCTTACTTGTTTGTTGAACTACTGAACTAGAGCAGATTGAGATGCACACAGAGATTAAGTTTGGATTTATTTTTCTTTCTGCTAATTATTCTCTTTTTAAACAGGACAAACACACAGAACAACTTCTGGTGAAGCGACTGAGGTCCACGTAACACTATTATAAAGATGGCGTTTATTAAAGAGGAGAGTGAAGACATGAAGATTGAAGAAACATTTAGTGTGAAACAAGAAGATACTGAGGAACAAACAAAGATTGAGTTTATTAAAGAGGAGAGTGAAGAGATGAAGATTGAAGAAACATTTAGTGTGAAACTAGAAGAAATCGAGGAACACAGAAAGATGGATTTTATTAAAGGGGAAAGTGAAGACATGAAGATTGAAGAAACATTCAGTGTGAAACAAGAAGATACTGAGGAACAAACAAAGATGACTTGTACTAAAGAGGAGAGTGAAGACATAAGGATTGAAGAAACATCCAGTTTGAAACATGAAGAAACTGAGGAACAAACAGGTTAGTTTCATTTTCAAAGCTGAACTCACTCATTTGATCCCTATTAAAATGTCCAGCTCTACAGAAATAAGTAATATTTTTTAGGGATGTGCCGATCTGATACCGTATCAGTTTTGTTCCAATACTGCCCTTTTTTTTGCCAGATCAGGTATCAGCCAGATGAGACCGATCCAAATCCAATTTTGTGCGTACACTATTCCGTATTATTGTTAGACCACACAAAAGGCACAAAAGCATTATCACCATAATGTTTTCGTACACTATATTCCAAGTTTTCTGAAGCCATTCCATAGTTGAATGTGAGGTATAGATTAAGGCTGCATGATTAATGGAAGTGAAACCGCACGCGATTTTGGCCAAGGCTGCGATTATTTTATGCAGCTTGTCAGTGAAGTACGGCTCTGTGATCAGTAGTAAATGCTGCTCCATCTAAATGCCAGACACTCCAAATCTGCCCCGCCGCAGAAGTAGACAATACTCGTCATTCCAAAAAATCCCTATGGGCATCATACTATTGCTAAAGCTGAATAAACAGCAGATTGAAACGCTTTGATTTTATTTTTAAATGTTGTCTTTTGTTGGATAAAAATGCTTCTAATATTTGGAAATTGTTTGATGCGTATAAGCATATAGGGATGCTCCGATCAGGATTTTTGCAGCCGTTTTTTTCCCGATACCAATTACTGATTTCTTGTCATGGTGATTGACCGATCCTGATACCAATACTTAATATAAAACAAAGATTAATACAATAAAAATGCAGCCCACAAGGTTTATTTAAACATTGCCCAATAGTAAACTTTGGAGGACAAAATAAACATTTAACCACCTAAAATGGGGAAGTCTGATGTTAAACATTGTCCAATACAAGTCTGAGCAGAAAAAAAAAAATCAAAAACATTTAAACTCCTAAAAGAACAAATTGGAGTAGTATGATGCAACTTGTTAGTAAGGATGGGCATTCTAAGCAAAAATAATATTCCTAGATTCCTTCGAAAATCGCACCCCTCCCCCATATGCATGCACACATGCATGTATAGGCTACAGCACACATGTGAGAAAAGCGGACCGATGTGACACTTAAATATAACTTAAAAAACTTAAACATACGTTTCATATTTATGTTTGAATAATATAATGTTCTTTTTTTAATTTCATCTATGTTGATTATAAGAAAAGGGAACTGCATGAGATGTGGGTCAGACACGATTTTGACCACTTAAGTTTTGTAGAAAGCCATTCTTTAAAGTGAATTTCGTTTTGTAAAAATTTTATCTTAATTTCAATCAATGTTTCATCAACCAATTGCCTGGACTGAAAATATAGCAAATATAGCAGACAATATAATCAGGACACGGAGGCGCCGGCATGTGAACTGGAGCGCCTCTCATAAATGAACCGAAACTCAGCTATACTTGCCTCACAGACCTGAGAAATGTGTAGAAAGCTTGAAATGTCCACTTAAAAAAAACAACAATTCAAATCGATATTAGAATGGGCTACTCTCTGCTAATCTGTATGACGTGTGCATTTCTCTCTATAGGCGCGTTCACTACATGCGAAGATGGCGAGTCAGCATCGCCAACTGTATCTTTGCAGCCAGAAAACACTAGTTTATTAAAGGTGCTCTAAGCGATGCCATGCTTTTTTTTAGGCCAAAACATTTTTTGTCACATACAGCAAACATCTCCTCACTATCCGCTAGCTGCCTGTCCCCTGAACACACTGTAAAAAAACGCATTCTCTGTAGACACCACAGGCTCCACAAATGGCAACAAAAAAAAACTGGGCTCACCCGCACCACGAAAACACAACACAACACAACAAACAGTGTTCCAGCCAATAACTGGCAAGAAGTCTTTGAGGGTGGGGTTTGGGGGGGTTAGTGTGCGCGTGCACATGAAGGGGGTGTGGAGGAGAGAGAAGCATGAAGAGGGAAGTTTGAATTATGGCCGACACACGACCAAAGAGACAGCGTTCCGATGAACAAATTGCAAAGAAGAGGGACAAGGATAAGAAACGCGCGAAGAACCGAATTTACATCGGAAAAACCTTTGAAAGGTGGCGAGACCTCCGCCGGCAGAAGGGCTTCCAATCCGACATTCAGTTGCTCTGTTTTTGCAGAACAGCTAAATTCATTTTTCTTTCTAAACTGACGTTCATGTTCGCCAAACCAACACAAGAATGTAATTATCTAGAACTATGAAGTCAGCGTTAACTTTGGTGAATACAACATGTATGTTTCTAGCAGCTAGCGATCAATCTCTATTGTAAATGATCAAGCAAATTCACAGTAGGGCGACAATTTGTGTGAATGATGTTTTCATCCACTGTCACATTTTCTAACCAGCATGTCACAAATGCATTCTGAGCAAGCGGCGCTGTGTGGACTCAGCGGGCGAAGCATAATCTTCAGAAAGGTGCTCTCGCTCTGGAGAACAATGCTCCTCCACGTGAGATTTCTTGCAACATACACGGCAAATAGCAAATTTTTTTCATTGTTTCTCGAAACATCATCGTAATTCCACACCAGCGATGACATGACTGCGTCACCAAATCATTTAAGTCCCCACGCATCATGTACCTCCTCACGTTTTGACATCATCAAATTGTGATCGGTTTGTGAGATCGGCCAAGTTTAGTGAGTACCGGTTGAATCATAAAATGTGATTATTGGCCGATCGATCGGAGCATCTCTAATAAGCGATGCACACTCGCAGTGCTTTCAGATGGAGCAGCATTTATGACTGATCACAGAGCCGTACGTCACTAACAAGCTGCGCATAAAAAATAATTGCAGCCTTTGCAATTTCATAATTGCAATAAGCCAAATTGTATCAAGCGCAATATCATGTTAATTGTGATTTAATTGTGCATAATATTTAAAGCTGCAGTCTGTAAATTTTTGTGTTAAAAATTATCCAAAATAAATTTGAGCAAGTACATAACCAGCCAGTGTTCATAACTATCTGCTTGCCTTAGCTCGATTCAAAACGGTTAGCTTGCAATAATGTTTTTAATTCCAGTGGTACTGGTGGATTTCCTCGGGAAGTTCGAGCATGTCTTTACGTCATTACGTCACATCTGTTACACATAAAGAAGAGTCTCGGCTAGTAGGCACTTGCGTGTGAGGATGTTAGAGGTGGAGATTTATAGCCTTTTCTCACAGCACTTGATATAATTATACTTATCAATTTGATGGCGGATCCAGAAAGGTTCAAACGACAATCACCAGTGACAACTGGAGATTCACCTGTTGTAAAACCCAAAAGACTTCAGACTTCAGAGTGGCTAGAGAAAAAAAGAGACTGCAACCGGGCCCATGCGAAAACAAGGATAAACATCGGCAGGGCTTTTGAAAGATGGCGTGAACTCCGTGTTTTGAAGGGGTTCAAGACGGACGCAGAGACGGCTTTTTTTCTGCTGGACAGGTAAGACATTTCAATGGTTCAATTATGTAACAGTAGCTTCCTTTGTTGTGCCTTTCTCGTTTTGCTATGTGCATTATGGTAAATATCAATTGTCTTCTGCTAGCTATGAGAAGGAGCATTTCACCTCTACTCCAAGAGAGACAAACCCACCTCCTCCATTGTCGAGTATTGGATCTGAATTAGATCGGTAAAGTGAAATTTTTTCCTGTTGTATGATGTTAGCGGAAGAGTTATATTATGTAAAACACGTTTATGCATAACAGGGATTCAGTAGTGTTGTTTTTGGCGGCCTGTTTTAATTTTAGTTTACCTTTCATATTACAATACTTTAGTGCAATGAAAGTTTATTAATAACTGCAGAGTTTAGTTTCAACCCCGATCTAACAATAAGGGTCTTTCAGACCGGAGGAACATTTTCATAGTTCCTGTAACCATTGGCGGAAAGTACCCGCTTTATGGTGTGTTGTCACTGCATAAACTGGGAACAATTGTAGCTATAGGAATGTCTTTTGGGCTGACTAAATTAGCTCCTATTTCAGAGTAGGGTGTAACCCAGCACAATAGGAACTACCAGTGACGCAAATGTACACTGATTGGCTGAACGAATGCAAAACAAAGGCACCCGCCAATAGCCATGTAAACACAGTTGATTCCGTATAGGATCTAGCATACATGTTATAGGTTTTGATGTTTACATGTCTAAATGTTTTGATGTCTGTTGCTTTGTGGCATTAAACTGGGATTAACTTTTGTGTATTTTTTTGTCTTAGACCTGATGCCGTTGAAAAAGGAAGATCTGAATGAAATGGAAGAGAAAGACCAGTACAAGACACACCATGATTTAAAAAAAAAAAAAAACTGAAAAAAAAAGATTGAAAAGACTACCTCACGAAAAAGGGCTCAAAAGACAGGGACTAAAAGATATTTCACCTGCCAACTGTGTGAAATGAGTTTCAATAAGCATGGAAACCTTAAAGGGGTCATATAATGGTACATGCACTTTTACAAGTTGATTGTACTGAAATGTGTGTTGGCAGTGCCTGTACACAACCATCATAAAATGATAAAAATCCACTCAGTGGTTTTTTTAAATCTTCTTATATTCTCTCCTGAATCAAGCTGTTCGATTTTGTGACATCACAAAATCGACGCCCCTCCCACAATGGTTGATTGACAGCAGCGTTTCAACACAGACCCGCCCTCGTGAGCGAGCTGTCAATCATAGCCCGCGCCAACGGCATTGCTCATATCAACATTGCTGATAGCTGGAGCACTGAGTAGAATGGCGTATAAGCGATTGTGGTGTTCTTGGGTGTAATAAGTAACACAGTCATGTTGATGTCCCTAAATCCGAACCGCTGAAGACACAGTGGCTGAGTTTGTTTTCGATGGGAATATTCCCCACAACGTCAATGCTGTCATGTTTGCGCGAATCATTTCACCAGACTGCTTTACAATTGAGGGTCAGTATAAAGCTGGTTTTGCTAAGAAGCTGCTCCTGAAGAAAGGATCAGTACCAACTATTCGTGTTCCTGCTGAACCTCCAGAAGAAGTGAGTGAGTGTAACGTTTTATTAACCTTTATATTAATCTTTATATTAATCTTTGCAAATCGCTTGCTGCACGCTTCACGATGAATGCGGCTATTTTTACACTCAGGGTACATTACGGCACGTTTTCTATGTATGACGTTCTCAATATAATTCATAATCCCATGTTTATAATAAACAACGCGTTATGGTTATTGTGTTACAAACGGTGTACGCACAGAACAGGGGTGGGGTGAGCAAAGCTCATTATCATTTAAAGACATATGCACTCAAACGGTGTGCTGAAAACAGCTGTTTTTGACCAGGTAAAATGAGTGTTTTCTTACAATACTAATGATAATTTTTAATTAAAGTATATTACAAACTTTTAATTTAGACCCTAAAGAATCATATTAGCTTGTACAAAAATGACATTATATGACCCCTTTAAAGTCCACATGAGAATTCACACTGGAGAGAAGCCTTAAGCAGGCTAAATTGTTCATTACATTCATTTTCTTTTTTTATGCTGTATTTTTCTAATTGCTTTTTAAAATGTATTTACTGAACTTTTCAACTCACTGTTGTTTGTTGACAGTGTACATTTAGGACCCCCAGAAGTCTAGGACCAGCACTGATCTCAACACGTATTTTGAACTACGTAAAAAGAAAATGAACTTCGCCATAAGTATATTGCAAAGTTCTTTATTCTTGTCAACAAACAACAGTGAGTTGAAACTTTCAGTAAATAAATACAAAAAAGCAATAGGACATTGTATAAATGAAATGTAAAAAAACATTGCATACAGTCGTCACTGTATGGATTACATATACATTGATTCTTATTAAAGTTACAAATTTTATTCAGTGAAGAGCCGTGAATGATTATCTTGTTTTCTCTTGTTGTTTGATTAAATGGCACCTATTATGCAAAATTCACTTTTACATGACGTTTGAACATAAATGTGTGTTGGCAGTGTGTGTACACAACCACCCTATAATGATAAAAAATCCGCCCAGTGCTTTTTTTTTTTTTAATCCCCATAAATTATAAGCACCGTCTCAGAACAAGCTGTTCACAGATTCCGGGCAATGTGACGTAAATTTGCACAAGCCCTGCCCACAACTATTGATTGACTGCAGTTTTAGCTTAGACCCGCCCTGAGTGAGCTAAACAAAGTCCGCCATTGTTTCCACACCGGAGCAGGAGCATCTAAAGCGATTGAGGTGTTTTGTTGTTGGATGTAGGAATGAACATGGCAGTCTTCCTTTACTCTTGTTGTTACTCGAGGATGGATCTGTACCCCAACAGTTTGTGATCCAGCTTCAGTCTCCGGAGCGATAGGCCTAACGTTACTGACCACGGCAGAAATTAAAGTGAGAGCGGGAACTTTATGACAGCTCATCGAGTCATTTTACGGATATAAGGTTTACCAGTTTATTAAGCTCCCACTGAAATGGTGTGTGTATATTTGTTTACTGTTAGTTGTAACGAGTGTTTTGTTTACTTCACTGTGTATGCTGATGATAATGAAAGGGAGAGAGAGAGTTTATGGATAAGACTTTAACGTGCACTTCTTATTCAGGGTCCTTGTGGATCCTTAAAGTCTTTAAAAGGGCCATAAAAAGTCTGTCTTATTTTTACTTATGAAAGGTCTTACATTTTAGATGACACTTTGACGTATCTAAATGCTTTCCAAATTAAAACTATCTAATTAGCGTACGTATTATTTTTTATTATTCTATCTTTGTGGATTATTTTCACGTGACAATTCACGTCATTCGCGGCAGCATTACGTCTGTCTCCTGCACGCGAAAGGAGGAGAGAGGGAGAAGAAATAAAGGCGAAGCAATGCTTTTGTGTAAGAAAAATATCCATGTTTAAAACTTTACAAGCTGTAATCTCTAACTACTGCTAACTGTCGTACATGCATTCACGAGAGACTGGCATTCCAGCATATGATGTTGGATGCTCCGGTGAGAATATGCTAGTTCTCGCGAGAACCAAGTGTGTTGACATCAAAGGAGATCCATGTGAAGAATTAAATTGTTTGAGCTATACTCTGCATTTTATTAGTCTGAAAATGGCTTAGTTCTGTAAAATTAATTTAAAAAAAAAGTTACACAAAAAAATAAAAAATGGCGTTTTTGTTTTTATATCCGGGTTGCTTCAACAAAACAAAAGTCTTAAGATTACGTGCTTCGACGTCAAAGGGAGATGCTCCATTTTAACATTCCCTGTAAATGTTTCATTATGGACTGAAAACTGAAGGAAATGCCGAAAAATAATGGGAGTCAATGGCACTGAACCAACTTAACATAACAAAAACTTAACGTAACTTAATTTTTTCTGGCCGTCATATCTAAATATGAAAACAATTTAAAATACATTAATGAGGATGACCGACGTTAAATGACAGAAAATGTTACGTCTATGTGTTGTTTACAGGGTTCCCGCGGGGTCTTAAAAAGTCTAAAATTCTGAACTTTAAATTTAAGGCCTTAAAAAGTCTTAAAAACCGCCAGATTTTCATCCGCAGTCTTAAATTTCATTTAGTCAGGTCTTAAAAAGGGTTTACCCTCGTTTATTTCCAGAAACGCTGGCCGCAGAAAGTTATTACAGCAAAAAAGTATCGAGTCGTAGCCTACAAAGCGGAGCTCTAGTGCAGGGGTCTCCAACACGTTGCTCGCGGCCTGATTGGAGGTCGCTCGCCAAGAGGCCGTTCACATATCGTAAGCGTGCTCATAATTGAAGCGACACGCTCGTTTTTTCCAGGCGCTGTCTGAAAGCTCAGTCAACAGGAAGGATGGGGGTGCACCCAAACACTACGGGTGTTTTTCTCTTCTCCGTAAATAAATCTTGTAGCAGAGCTACAGCAAGCGTTTTTCGGTGGTGGAAATCCATTAACAGTTAGCCACTAAAACTTTTTTGTCATTGTGGAGAGCGCAGTGCATGGTTGCATAGCAACGACAGACAAATCGGACCTAATTTTAATATTAATAATAAAAGATAAGCTAAAGTGCATTGTAAATGTCAGTAATTTATCTTTTTGGACTCATTCTTTTTATAAAAAATACTTAAAGTCTGAAATATGTGAGGTTTATCTTTTTATAAAACCTTTTTTGTCAAACCTTTATTTTAACTTGTACATGTTAGTATGCAAGACACTTTAAAAATGTTCATTTTTAATGGTATTATTTTAATGTTTATGTAAACAAAAAGTGCATATTGATGCTAAATGTATTTGTTATTTGCTGGTTTTCGACATAAAACTTGGTGAATTGATTTCATTGTGTAGTATTAGTACTTTTTGAACAGGATTCTGTGATAACCGTGATCTTTGTCACTATAATCATTAAATTTATAAAAATAAAAATAAAATGTTCATGCCATTTCATCTCTAGTTATGATCAACTATGATCAACTAAAATCAACTAATTATGTGTTTTTTACAGTATAATATGCAAAGTACAATTTTCTATAAAAAAATTATATCTGATTCTGTTCTTTTCTCTGACACGCGTTGTTGGGTGTGTGGAAGGTTACTAATGTGATTTATCTGTAAATTAAATTAATGCTTTTTCAATTACTGAATTCATTGAAATAAAATAAATTCTTTGATTTTAATATTTATTTGGTAATGCGTCGTGTAGGTCTTAAATTTCAGTCTTTATGTTCTTAAAATGTCTTAAAAAGGTCTTAAATTTGACTTACTGAAACCTGCAAGAACCCTGGGTTATGCATGGCCTAATTACCCTTAGGAAAATAGTATTTTGGGACAAAATATTACTATAGAAGTACTATAAGACTACTATAGAAATACTATAGCGGCTCTAGGATATTATAGAGGTATTACAGAACATAACATACTTCTGTGATGTTCTGTAATACCTCTATAATATTTTAAAGCTGCTATAGTATTTCTATAGTAGTCTTATCGTACTTCTATAGTATGTCCCAAATTACTATAGTATTCCTATAAGATTACTATAATATTTTGTCCCAAAAGATTCCTATAGTACTTTTTCGTAAGGGTATGTCCCCCACCGAATCGGCTTCATTAGCCTACCACTTACGGTTTGCAAAGATACAATTATAAAACCTTTAATCTATCAATATTTGTGTTCTATTATGCATTTTCCTTGTTATATGAATAACAGAAATTCATGAAATAATATATAGGCAGACACACAGGAATAAGATATTTATTCAAATGTTGATTTTGAAATTAGTGACCATATATATGATTTGGAAAAATAAATAAATAAATAAAATTATAAATGAACATTTCTGAAGACAGTTAATCTTTTACATAGAATATCACAAAAATATTAACAACTTGTTTTTTTCAACATCTTCAGTGAAAGTGCACACAGTTTCAATGGCAAAAACAATCTGTGAATGTGAATGTCCTATTACAGGCGGAAAGGTACAAAAAATATGTGCACACATGAACTATAAACAGTACTAAAATGGAAGTGGTGCCATAAGATCTCAGTAATTAATCAGACACCACCATCTATTGTGTGTGCATTTGTGAATGAGAAGGGTTTTTTTTGTATTTTTTTCTTTTTGTGAGAGAAGAGGCATTGAAATAGAATGGAAGCATTAGTCAAAAAGATGTGTAATCTAGCAAATGCACACATGAACAAAAAAGAGCTCTGAACATCTTTCGGAAACTAGTGTACTACTAGCCAGCTACTTGCTAGCCAGCTACTAGCCAGTTCAAGTTTTGTATAGATTTCTAAAAACGAACAGCAAAACCTCTACACTGGTAGAGATTTGAACAAACAAACAATAAATATCAGTTCAAGTTTTGTATAGATTTCTAAAAACAAACAGCAAAACCTCTACACTGGTAGAGATTTGAACAAACAAACAATAAATATCAGTTCAAGTTTTGTATAGATTTCTAAAAACGAACAGTAAAACCTCTACACTGAACTGGCTGCTGTGGAAATGGGCACTGCACACCCTCTAGGTCCGATTTCGGTCAGGCATTAAGCAAAATTAAGTAATCACTACTTCTCCTGGCGCATACCATCAACATAGTATATTGTTATTTCTGTTATTTCATTTTAAGCTGGTGCGGGTTTTAATCAACTCATGCAAGCATCTATCATTTAGCATTCCCTGCTAAAAGAAATTCCCGCCAGGTTGAGCCTGAAAATTGTTACCACTATTTCATCCACCACACTCAAAACACCAATTTTATTCTTAAAAAAGCATGTCTATGCTATGGAAAATAAATGTGATCTAATAATCCGTCAATCATTAGTTTATAAGGCAAACTTGACAGAGATGCACTAGCCTAACATTCATGCAGATTTACAAACGCTAACAATGCTGTCATTCACGTTCAACATTCAAGTTAAATCACAACATTAAAATATTTCCACTTAAATGAGTTATTACCTTTGTGCATCCTTTGGAAATCGATGAAATGCCAAATCGCTTCTGGTGGACTGATAATTTTTGCAATTTATTGCAGAACACTGCTTGCGTTTTGACCACTTGCTCATCTTCACAGTTTGGTTGTGTGGCGTGCAAACTGGCGCTAACGATTTCAGCAGCTTTCAGTCCATAATGGCGGACGCGCCTCCGCAGCGCCATCTACAGACTGTTACCCATAACACAATACTCTGTGCTTGCGCTAAACCTGCGTCCTACGCTGGAACACCAGTCTCTCGTGAGAGGATACATATAACCAATAAGCTACAAATTAAGGCTGTTGTAATATAGTTTATTTTAAAAGAACCCGGTTATTTTTTTTGGTCCTCTTCCGCAATTTGGTCCACTGGGGTCAGCCCTATGTTCCCACACCCCTATGTTCCCACGGCCCTATGTTCTCACATTTCTAAGATGTTTTTTTTTACTGAAAATTTTGAAAATTAGGCCCTGTGTTCCCACAACCATATGTTCCCACAGTCCTATGTTCTCTCATTTAACTATGTCCCCTATGAAGGGTAGGTTTTAGTGCTTGTGCTGGTACTGGGATAGCCCAATTACATCCCAGACAAGTCTTCCTCCTGTGAGGGGTAGGTTTAGGTATGTTAACTAATTAAACCCTAGTCCCCTATGAAGGGTAAGTTTTAGCGCTTGTGCTGGTACAGGGATGGCCCAATTACATCCCAGACAAGTCTCCCTCTTGTGAGGGGTAGGTTTTAGGCATGTCAAACAATCAAGCCTAATTCCCCCACGTAGGGTAGGTTTTAGTGCTTGTACTGGTACAGGGATAGCCCAATAACATCCCAGACAAGTCTCCCTCCTGTGAGGGGTAGGGTTAGGGTTAGGGCTGTGGGAACATAGGGCTGCTCCCGGTCCACTTACACATTTCAATAACATTAAAGGATTAATTCACTTCAGAATTAAAATGTTCTGATAATTTACTCACCCTCATGTCATCCAAGATGTTCACGTCTTTATTCAGTCAAAAAGAAATTAAAGTTTATGAGGAAAACATTACAGGATTTCTCCATTTTAGTGGACTTCACTGGGTACAGTGGTTTGAAGGTCCAAATTGCAGTTTCAATGCAGCTTATCTAGCAAAACAATAGGTTAATTAAAAAGGATGTATATATACTCTTTAATCCACAGAAGCTCGACTAGCACAGCGTTACGTAATCATGTTGAAAGGTCATGCGTGTTATGGTTCAAAAAAGTAGGGCAAGACGAAAAAATCCATCTTATTTTCTCCTTATCCAGCTTCAAAATCGTCCGACATCGTTGTTTTACTTTTTATTTATTGTAAATGCCAGGCTTAGTCTCTGTACATTTGCTTTGTAAAGACAAGGTCGGCATGACCATTCAAAGTGAGTACGTAATTCGTGGTAGATCGCTAGTGCAAGACGAGCATTTGTAGTTATAGCATATAAATGTTTCTTTCTTTTTTTTTAAATGGCCGATCGTTTCGCTAGATAAAACCCTTATTCTTCAGCTGGAATCATGTAGAGTCCTTTGAAGCTGCATTGAAACTGCAATTTGGACCTTCAAACCCTGTACCTTGTACCCTGGTTGTACCCCATTGAAGTCCACTATATATGGAGTGTTTTGCTCAAAAACCTTAAAGGTCCCATATTGTACATATTTCTGAAGTTTTATTTTAGGTTTTGATGTCTTTAAGAATATATATTTGCGGTATAAGCACCAAAAACCATCTCAATATATATTTCTCCTTTCTCAGGAGCTCTGCCAAGAACAGGTCAATTTTGGCCAATCTACTTAATATTCATGAGCCTCTCTTCTGATTGGCCTGTTATTTTCTGAGTGACCCACCATTGGTGGGGGTGGTGACTGAAGGCGGTGACTGAGTAGTTCTGACATCACATTTATACGGAAGTTAAAACGGCTCGTGAAAAGGCACTGCTACTTTATGCAGGCTGTGTGCATTTGTCTGTGGATTGACTGTTTTGAAACTTATATGGTAGTTTCACAGCCCCTAGCCATCTGTTATCTTGAAAAAAGCCAGGAAATTTCAGTTTTGTCAATATGGGACCTTTAATTTCTTTTTGACTGAAGAAAGAAAGACATGAATATCTTGGATGACGTGAAGGTGAGTAAATGATCAGGAAATTTTAATTCTGAAGTGAACTAATCCTTTAATATTGTTTAATATTAAGCGCTTGTACGTGTCTTACATATGTTGTTGAAGGTGAAAGTGGACCATAGAGGGAAAGAGGACCAAAAAGTGGGTTATTTTAAGGTGTTTTCACACCTAGTTTTTTTTAACCCTCCAAATGCTCTCGGAGCGGTTCAGCATGTATATGTGAACAAACCAAGTGATCTCAGACCCCCCTAAAGGGACCAAAAAGCAAAGCGTACTCAGACCACCTCAGGGGGTGGTCTGATTACGGTTCATTTGTGGGTCTGTTTGTGGTTCCTTGTGATTATGTTAAAGCGATGAGGTTCCGGTCCATTTTGCGTTTCGTTTCAACATATGTACTGCTTTTATGGTGCTTTTCCATTACCAGTACCAGCTCGACTCGACTCGGCTCGGCTTGCTTTTCGCTCCGTTTTCCATTGCAGATAGTACCTCCACAATAGTACCTGGTCATCATAGTGACGCCGCAGGAAACTGCCGTGACTTCTTCTACGCGACACACACCAGCTACCCACACACACAGGACAATGGAGTCGAGTGTAAATCGAGTGTATGCTGTTTTTGGATGGTCTTGTTTTTGTTTATTCAGGATACTCCGTCTGGCGAGTGCAATGATGACGCAGTGAATAGTGACGATTCTCTCTGACCAATCAGCAGTCTGCCGTGTTTTCACGTCACATTTTAGTATCGCCTCAGCTCGCTCAGAACCTCGCCGGAGGAGGTACGAAAAAAAAGTACCTGAAAGCAGGTACAGGTACATCTTTTACACAGTGGAAAACCAAACAGAGTCGAGTCGAGTTGAGCCGAGGCGAGGCGAGCTGGTACTGTGTAGTGGAAAAGCGCCATTAGAAATATCGTACTATCGTGCTACAGTGTAGCCTATTCTAGGCAATTCTGGCACCTCCGTCCCAACATACTGTACAACACAAAATACATTCACTTCTCATGCAGCGGTAGAGTTACGTTCATGTGACACTGCAGTTATTCGCAGTCATGGACGTGTATAAATTGCATGCATTAATCAATGCATAGCATAATGTTGTATAACATTTAATTCACATGCTGTTCTGAGGGCGTACACACGAAGCGCACGCATTCTAGAAGCTTGCAGCGCTTGAGTACTGAGCTAAGTTATCTTTTGCGTCTTGTTGGGCTTAAACTGTTGAACACACAAAAAAAATACATAAACAGTAATTTGTTTCTAAAGTGAAAGTAGACAGTTGTAATATAAATGGATGCGTGTCTTTATCCATTCTGTGTGAGCTCTTAAAGTGGCAGCAAACAAAAAAATTCAAGTTGCCGCTCGCCCTTAATTAACAACAAGAAATTAACAAAGGAGAAAATCACTCATTGATCTTCACTGAAAAACTTCAGTAGTTTAAATGGGAATCAATGTATAATTTTTTACAGTGAAGTCTATGTAGCATTTTATTTTTTACATGTTTATTAAATTTTGTATTTGAATGGTGCTGTTATATACACCACCTGTGTCTAAAAAATAAAGCACTGTTTATTTAATTTGTATAGTATGTTTTGTATTTGTAATGTGCAGCTTTGTTGGTGAAATAATGAAATAAAGATTTTTATCTTCGCCCACTACATCTGTAACCCAGGTCATACATCCTGAATAGGATTTCTTAGTTATTAATTTAATTTAATAATTAATTTTCTCCTGTCTGCATATTGGTTCTCCCGGTCAAATCTCGTGATGTTTTGTCATACTTTCGCGAGAGTCTCTGCGTCCAATCACGTGACGGCGTGAGGTCACGTGACCTGCCGTGGTTTACAGGAAGTAAAGTACGCTGAGGTAGGGAGCATGGCAGACGCAGTGGGACGCCGATGTGGGTAGAGCTGCAGGTCAGTTAGGGTGGTTCTGATGTTTTCCGTTATGTGATCCTACTTGGCATTTATTGATTGTGTGTGTGTTACGATCTCAGGAGCCGTTTACCATGACCTAAGCTGTAGCAAACGAGTGTATGTGAGGAGTGTGATCTATGGAATTGGTTTGTGTTGTGAATTGTTACTGTTCGTCTAGCTGCTATCTCAGTGGTATTAGATCTGTGTTTTACTCATTCATTGACTTCGTAGTGTTTTACACTTATAGGGAAATCTGTCTGTGCCAAAATTAATATGTTCTACTTTGTGGCACTAAGCACTTTATATTTGACCTGGAATATGACTATTTCTTTCTTTTGTACTGTTTGTATTTAGTTTGAGACATTCAGATTAGTTTTTGTCTAATGTTTATTAGGACTTTGGATGTGATTTATGGTTTATATTGTATATTTTTATACTTTTTGGGAACTTGTATATTTAATTTGTTTATAGTACAAATAGTGCTATTTAATTGAATGTGTGCACATTGAATTGTTTTTGTATTAATTGATTTTTGTTTATTTATTTAATTGAAACGATGGCTTTGTGTTAACCAGGCCAGGTGATTTTGATGGCGAGCTAACAAAGGAGCAGGCCTCAAGCCTGTGAGCCCATATAGAGACTGCTTTTACACAGTCTGAAGACTGAGCTACTCCTGCTAGGCCGGTAGGGGGCTCCTTGCAGCCCATGACCTTATTCCCCCACACCGCTCCTACTCATTGCCCACTGCAGCACACCTCATCCCTTTCACAGACTATTTCACTGTAAACCCTCTGGACCCTGATATCCATATCCAGCGTGGGTTTAATGAACTATGGGTGGGTGGGGATATTGTACTAATGGACTGATGATGACTTAAACTATGAACTGATATTGGTCGTAGTTATTAGATGATTGTCTGATATACCTATCATCCTTAAACTATCATTACATTATATGGTCACGCTCCTATTCCTGCAAATGCTTTTAAACCATTTAAGCATGGTAAGACAAAAGAGAACGCTCTGTTTGTGAATGTCCTGATGCACACACGACGCACAGAAAGACGCGCAACAGTATCAGGTGCACAGACAGCGGAATCTAATTTTCTTTCATGCTTGATCGAACAATAAGTTAACACACACCATTATGCCAAAATGTCTGTTTTGTTAAGTATCCTCATAAGAGCAGTCAAATAAAGTCTTAAATGAACGTAAAGACTTGGTAAATGTTAATCAGGCAGCTTGTCTCTTCGGAGCTCCAGGTCAAACCACGACTCATTTTTGCAAATGTAGTAAACACAACACTTTCACATAATGCAACTACGACTACGGAAGCCTGTTAACTCAGGGGTGAACCAATTGTAAAGCGAACCGTACCAGAGTTCGTTTGGAACCGTACCGAGACCACCTCTTCAGCTGGGTCTCGGTTCGGTTGTTTGGTCCACACCCGAGTGCGATTGCTGTATTCACACCTGCCCAAAAGCTCCGCACCAAGGGGGGAAACGAACTTGAGTTCGATTCAGTCGAACCAAACAAGACAGGTGTGAATACACCCTTAAATTATAAAGTCAAAAAATAAACATTAACTCCTGAAATCATCAATATATCATAATTACAGCTGACCTACCAGCATCAGCTACACTGTTTATTGAACTGTTGTAGGAAATTAATGTCACATTTTCAATCATGATGGTATTCAGGAAAAAGTATTGAGGTTGCTTAACATAAGGTCAAAATATAAAAGCTCCACATTTAGATTTTTTATAGGCAGTATGTTGTTAACTGAGTGTAGATTTCTCCTCGAGAGGCTGCGTGAGCCTCAACAGTGCAACCATGTTACCGCCAGTAATACATTTATTATCCATCAATCACAACTTAAATAAAAAATAAAATCAGAATCATTCTTTTAGTGATTCCCTAGTTTTTTTAACCCCCTGGGGTCGGCTATCGCGGCTCGTTTTTTTCCTTATGAGTGCAAAAAAATAAAAAAATAAAAAAAATTGTTTTATCTTATATGCTTGTGTTATACATCAATCGATCCTGTTTAGTGTGTTTTTTTTTGTTGTGTATGCTCATAATAAAAACAAAGTGTTGTGCTTTTCGCCAAATAAAGAAAAATAAACATGATGCGAGTTCTGCCTACTCTCCGTCAGTGAAGTCAATTCTGAAACGCGTCTGAAAATGAACTGTAACTCAGCGAATACTCAGTCAAACAGGCATACAGACACACAGGCATGAAGCTTGAATTCTCTTCTTTTAAATGAAGTAATTTTTATAAAAAACAAATACTCACAGTTTATATAATATGTATGTAAAGAGAGAGATGTCAGTCGTTCTCATCTCAGCTAATTAAGTTGTAATGTGACTCCGCCTACGGAGACCGCGCTATACAAACGCAAATGTGAGGCGATCCTACAAACCTGTGAAACGCCCACATCCGCTGGATAAGGCCGTTGAAACACTGGATGCGTGGCATAAGCGTCTCTGCGTGGCGTGTCCGTTTTTATTTCGGCTCCCATGTTAACAGTTTAGAGTTTGCACACTGCCTGTGTGAGACGCACGTCTCAGGCGCGGCACGAGCCGCGTGGAAAACGCGTGCATGCTAGAAATAGAACCGACGCCTATTTTTCACGCGACACGCAAGCGTCTTGGAAGCGTTTCCATGCAAAATTGAATAGGAAAATCTGTTTATATGTAATTTTGACACGAATACATATTAATAAATGTCCTTTTGATGTTTAAAAGTGTCTAGGTTTTGACATAAATGCAAATATAAATGTAATTTTACAAAATATTATCGATTTTCAAATACTGTATTGAATGAACAGCTTTTAGCAAACTCTATTGCTATACTGAGATGAGGAATATATACTGTATGTGTTTTGTCAAAAATAAAGTCATCAACTAACTAATGAATCCTTTACTTTGAAATACGTATGATAAAATGTATACTTTAGTTTTGAAAGACGTTGACTAGTTTTGAATAGATTATAAAGTATGTATGTGTATGCATATATATGTGTGTGTGTATGTATGTATGTGTGTGTGTATATGTATGTATGTATATGTGTATATATATATATATATATATATATATATATATATATATATATATATATATATATATATATATATAATATAAAATATATATATATATATATATATATATATATATATATATATAATGTGTGTGTGTGTGTGTATATATGAAGAGTTCAGATGCAAAAGCCTCTAAATGCCATCTGAAATTTTCTTCTAGAATGATCATTTTTATGAAGCTTGTATATTTAAGTTAGCTATTAGGTGACACACCTGAATGAATGGCTCATTAAGTATGCAGGGACATTGTCTCATCAGGTGTGAACTACTAAATATGCATGATGCTGTTGGAGCGTTTACGCCCCACTCGCATATTGCCTTTCCAAACTAAAAGTGTTTCACAAAACTTAAATCAATGTATCGTTTTATGTGAATGATTAGGCAGGATGATTGAAAAAACTCTAGGCGACGACATCCATTAGTCAAAAGTCTTATTGCCACATATTTAGTATGTGTTTTGTGGCCTTATTTCAGAAACTTTAATTTTTAGTTTTTTCGATAACCATGAATAAACATTATTCTCTCAAAAATGAAAACATGTACATACATGTGGCTCACATATTATGGTAGTCCTGTTTGTGCTATATAGAGTGAATTTACACCTTTGCCATTAATATGTTTATAAGCAACTGAAAAAAGTACAAATGTCAGGGCATGTCAGAACATCTCAAGGACCCCAAAAACACCCCAGACCCCAGAGGGTTAATCTACTTCTAAGCTACTTAAAATTCAAAAATTCTCTTTTACTTGTCCCTTCAAAAAATCGACGACAGGCAAGTGGACAAGCGTTAATGTCGAGCCCTGACAAGCAACAATTGTAAAGGACTATTATAAATTGCACAGTGTGCACCTGGCTTTAGTGACAATAAAAAAGACTGAGAGTAAATCCTTACAGGTGCGCACACAGACACACCATTCTCTTAAAATGCACGTAAATGCAGATTTTCCAGTGAACTCCATTCTCATTTCCGCTATCCCACCAAGTCATCAACCACATGTGCATTTTAACGTATTAAAATAGAACTGTTAAACAGATTGTAAACTAAGGAAGACGGACAGTAGTGGTGAGTGCTCAGGCTCTTGCATTCTCAGTTCTGTCAATATAAAAGTCTGCCACCCTGTCAAAAAATAAAAGTCCCACAGAACAACCAGAGAGGCAGGACTTTTGTGAAGGTATACGTCACTTCTGAGTTCATATTGGTGGTGCAAATGCAACTCTCCAAGAAGAGTTTGGCACCCCTGGTGTATAGGATCTAACATATGTTATTAGTTTTAATGTTGTATGAGTCTAAATGTTTGTGCTTTGTGGCTTTAAATGGGGATTAACTTTTCTGTCTTTTTTCCCTCAGACCTGATGCCGTTGAAAGAGGAGAGTCAAGATCTGAATGAAATGGAAGAGAAAGATCAGCACAAGATGCATCATGATTTCATAACTGAAGAAAAGTCTTTGAATTGCTCACAGACTGAAACAACTTCCTCACAAAAAAGGGCTCGGAAGACGGGGACTATATGTAATTTCACCTGCCACCTGTGTGGACTAAGTTTCAGAAAGCAGGGAAACCTTGAAGTCCACATGAGAGTTCACACTGGAAGGAAGCTTTACCCCTGCCAAGAGTGTGGAGTAATTTTCAGTCAACAAGGAACCCTTAACGTCCATATGAGAATTCACACTGGAGAGAAGCCTTTCACCTGCTCTCAGTGTGGAAATAGTTTCAGGCAAAAAGGAAACCTTAAAAACCACATGAGAATTCACACTGGAGAGAGCCCTTACACCTGCAAACACTGTGGAATGAGTTTCAGGCAAAAAGGAAACCTAATTTACCATTTGAGAGTTCACACTGGAGAGAAGCCTTACACCTGCCAACAGTGTGGAACAAGTTTCACTCAGAAAGGAAACCTTACAAAACACATGAGAGTTCACAACAGAAACAATCCTTTACATGACAACGGTGTGGATGCCGAATCAATATGAAAACCTTAAAGGGGTCATGAACTGGATTATTTTATTATTTTGTGTTTCCTGGGGTGCCCTTATAATGTTAGTTATTTTTTTTTTCATCAAACATTTCGTAATTTAGAAATAAAAGACATTTTTCCTACCCTAATTTTAGCCTCCGATTTGAACGCTATGTTTGAAGGGGCGTGTCTGCTGTGAGACTTTAGTCTAAACACCCACTGCTGTGATTGGCTGCCTGTGATGAGCACTGAGCAGATGACAGGCTGTTGATCGCGTGAATGAAGAGATTCATCAGTGCAACGCAATTTCTGTACTCTCATGAATGCTTTCACCAAATAACAATGCAAACAATGCAAACACGATGTAAATACAGTATGAGCTTTGTTGGGCAGTGTAACAGCATCATTGATTTCATTACGAGTTTTGGCAGGTGTCCAGATAAACTCGCGCTGTGTGATTGACAGCTTGGGCAATTGGAAGGGATTGTTCTTTGATCGGTTTCTGTATATAATTTAATCACTGTTTAAATAAGATTATTTTCATCCTACTAAGAGGAACGATGTGAAGTTGATCTTTTAGTCATTGGCTTGATTTGCTGATGCATATTTAACCACTGTGCACCTGATGTGAGCTTCAGTGGAAGGTAAAACCAGTGCACATTATCACTAGATCCCACACAAAACACAAGTCTGTGCTGAAGAGTGAAAGGACTTAACATAACCCACTGCAATCCCCTGACTGTAAGTAATTAATAAATGTTTATTTACTTTTATAAACGTTAAAACATTGCTTTAAAGGGATACTCCACCGTTTTTTCATATTAAACTATGTTATTCCCTTAACTAAGACGAGTTGATACATACCTCTCTCATCTCAGTGCGTGCACTTAATCGCTCTGGCGCGCGGTGACACTCTGATAGCACTTAGCTTAGCCAGTATATTCAATGGTATCTAACAGCAATGAATTTAGAAGTGACCAAACACATCAGTGTTTTCCCTATTTAAAAACAGTTACACGAGTAGTTATACGACCAAGTATGGTGACACAAAATAAAACGTGGTGCTCTTCTAAGCGGGTTAAAAAGGATAACTATAATGTATGGCGGAATATCACTTTTGGGAGTAGTTCGACTGACACAGTAAAAAGTCACGCCTGCTCCTCTTCCCACTATTGACAGAAGTGAGAGGAAGAGGATCAGCCTCTGCTTCACCTAACTTCAAAATACCCTTTGCTAACCAATCCTTCCACAGAAAGGTTGACTTTCCAATGCATAATTTTGGATTCATCCAGATACTTGAAGCTGTATTCAAAAAGTTGAAGTTGAAAAGTTAAACTTAAATATTTTTGCTATTTTCTTCCAAACTATCTGGAGATGTGATATTATGGGATGAGACTTTACTGTTTGAGGTAATTTAGTGGATAAGCAATGTAGTGGCGGCAGCAGAATGGCTTGTTCAACATTAAACCAAGCGGGGGGCCCTCTCAGGTGGAAGGGACCAGTGAGCCAGATGTCTTAAACTGAAGGCGTAATAATAAAACATAAGTTTAGGAAGACCCAACCCCCCTCTATCAACCAGCTTTTGCAATTTGCTCATATTTAACCAGGGTCGCTTCCCATTCCAAATAAATGACTTGGTTATCTTATCAAACTGTTTGAAATAATGCAGTAGAATTTCTACTGGGATTGACTGAAGTAAATAGTTAATTTTTGGAAGACAGTTCATTTTGAACACATTCTAAAATCTTTTACTTTTGAAAGAAAAAGTTTTATTTAAATGGCAAATAAGCTGAACTTAAGGTTGAATCTTAGGGCCCTTTCACACTTACTTTGTATGGTTCGGATTTTAAGTCTTTTCAGTTTGATCCGAATAAAAATTACATGTGTGAAACCTCCCCCGGACCAAACAGACGAAATTTGGTCTCTGTCCGGATCAAACGGAACAAAGGTTTGGTTCGTTTCTAGTGTGAAAGCATTTTCTGTATGGTTCGGACTTTAAGAGCATTTACAGGAAGTTCCGGTGGTTCCCGCAGGATTGCTTGCAGTCTTCTCCTTTCCTGCCGGCGACAATAAAATGTTCGCACAATGAGGACGCTCATTTGGCGAATTTGAACTAGCCTCGAGTATAGTTGGTGCTGCAGGTAGTAATGCCGTAATAATAACAATATGCGTCTGTTCATTCATTGTTGTCAAAGTTAGCCGCCGGAATTGACAACACGCTGACGTCAGACGCACGTCCGTTTACAAACCAATCAATGTCAAGATGCAGCCCACATAGATGATGACGACAGGACGCAAGTATGTCATGTTAAGTTCTTTAGTGCGCTCGCATAATTGCAATGTAAAACCAAACGAAAACTTACCGAATGTATAAAATATATCAAAACATGAACTTTGGTTCGGACCTTGGTGCGGACTTTCAGGTGTGAAAACGCCCTTACATTTAAATTGAAATCTTAATTTGTGTAAACCATGAAGCCAATACGGATTTATGTTTTTGTGAAGGAATAAGAGAATGTTGAGGAAAATGTCCCTTTAGATTGTTTCTTCTTTGACTGATCAACTTTTTTTTTTGCTAGTTTGCTGAGAGATGGGAAGGTTTGTTCATGATTTTCTTTGTTCATGCTAAGTTGGCAACACTGATTGTGAGCGAGCGGCATGCAGTCATAAACTCATAAGCACAGACACAGCTGAAGAAAAATTAGATCCCATTGACATTCCAATTTAAAGAAGTATTTCTATACGGCCTAATATTAGTATTTTTAGTATTCTAAAATCATTTGAAAAAATCCCAGGGAGGACCGATACATACAACCGGCACATCCGGGAACTTAACTGTAAATTTCGTAACCGCCCCTTTTTAGGGAAAGCAAACTAGACTTCCCATAGACTTCAATACAAAATAGCGGCACAAAACAACGTCCGTACACAGCCGGCAGACGTGTATAACTTCAGAAATCACTTAGATGAAATATGTCGAGTAATTATGTCCACCCTGCCTTCCATAGAGCATGAACGATACATTTATAAACTTAATTTGGGCAACTTAAAAACACGTCCCTACCAGCGTCAAATTGGTCTAACAACCCCACCCAGTGGCCAGAAGTGTCTTACCCGGACATTTACTCGTACCTCATCGAGTCACCAGGTAGCCAGTGAATGATTTTACTTCGGTTTTAAGATGTAAACATCTATAAAAGTATAATATTATGTCTTTATATTTAGAGTAGCTACTGAGTGCACTTTTCCATCCAGCCATACAACTAGCCTGATTTAGCTTTCGATAGCATCATCCCCGTAATTCATGATATTTCCATAACAGCAAGATATTGATGATGATGATGGCAGGCAGAGATGGGCATAAATACATGGAAATGTATTTAAAATAAAATAAAAATACAAAATACTGTGTGGAAAAATTTAATTAAATACAAATACATAATAGGGGTAGCCTACTGTGTGAAGAAAAATGTTTAAATACAAATTACATGTTTGTAAGGGTTAGTACACATCCTCAATCCGATACTGTGTATGGCGCTCGCCGGTTTGTTTTCCCCTAAAAGTGGGCGTGAACCTTTTCAGAGACGTTCTATGACGCTACGCCGGTTGTATGTATACTTCAATTTGAGATCGATCCACCCATCCCTAGCAGGCTGTGCAGTTTAAGCCACCTGAGTAGTGCAGCAAGTAAAGGTGCTATAAGCGATCTCGGTTGGCGTAACCTCTTGTTGATGTTTGAATTATTATCAAACAAACGGAGGCTAGCTAGACACTCCCTCCTCCTCATCCGCGCAGTAACCCCCGAACCCCACCCCCACATCATTCTTGTCGGTTATTGGCTGGAACAGTTTGTTATGTTTCGTGCTGCGGGTCGCTCTGTTTGTTGCTCAGTTTGTTTTTGCTGCAGTTTGTGGAGCGTGGGCTGTCTGCAGAGACCGTGTTTTTTTTACAGTGTGTTCAGGGGACAGGCAGCTGAAATTTTATGTGAAAAAAAATGTTTTGGCCTAAAAAATGCGTGAGATCGCTTATAGCACCTTTAAACCATTATTCACGGAAGGAAAGCATTTTGAACAGGGAAATGCCTTCAGTGAAGCCACACCTCCCTTCAGATTCATTTCTACACATGAACCATCAAGTCATTCTCGAGAGTCTGCAACTTGGGTTACAGTTTACCATCTTCCAGACCATGTAAAATCTTCTGAATGAGTTCAAAATTGTTGGTCATTCTCATTGGATAATTGTGGCGTAGTGCATAAATTAGTTCAAAACAAGGAAGGCATCAGCAAGTTTTTCTAGGCTGAGCACAATCTCACTTTCTAAGATGGAAAAAATGAAAATTAGCCCATGATTTACTCACCCTGAAGCCATCCTAGGAGTATGACATTCTTCTTTCAGGCGAATACAATAGTCATAAAAAAATAATTCCTGGCTCTTCCAAGCTTGATAATGGGAGTGAATGGCTGGATGACTTTGGAAGTCCATCAAAGTGCATCTATTCATGATTAAAGTGCTCAACGCGGCTCTGCGGCGGTTAATAAATGCCTTCTGAAGTGAAGAGTTTGTGTAAGAGAAATATCCATAGTGTTTAAAACTTTATCGACTAAAATAACTAGCTTCTGGCAGACGGCAGAATGCATCGACTTGCGGCAAACGAGTAACCCTTGAACTTTATGCACAACGTAATGACGAACGCGGTTGGCCAGCCCGTTGTGATCATCACCTTGTCCATCAAGTTCAAGGGTTGCTGTTTTGGCGCAAGTCGATGCGTACGGCCTAAATATCTAACCGACTGTGGTTCACATGACTAATTGTAACAATGACTAGTAAACAAAGAAAGAACAAACCCAAACGAAAAGCACCTAACGGGAGAGCGTAAAGCCGCTGTGTCTGTGCGCGGTAGCATGTTAACTGTAGGACCGGAAATAGATGCTACCTGGAGTTTTTTTCCCCCTACTTTTTTGGACACCAACATCCAAAACTAGCTCTTCTGATTGGCCAAAATTCTCCGATGTCTGAATAGTGCCTCCCTCTAAAGATGCACAAATTAATTTACTCCACATTTTACATAGATATGTGGTGCAAAAGTGAGTGTTTGACACTCTTTTTTTTGCTAGCGAAAAACTATGTCCGAGACTCGTAGCTGCAGATTCAAGCAGTTGTAGTTATGAAATAGTGTTTGTGCTAGAAAAATGTCAAAGTAAAAAAATAAATGGGTAACACTTTCTATGAAGCCTGTGTTTACTCTTAATGCATTATAATACATACAAATTTGTGGTTACAACTTTTAAGAGTACAATACTGTAAAGTTTTAGGTTCCACAAGGGAACCTGGAGGAAGCGGAAGTATGACAGTTCCAGGTGAAGCTGAGGGTTCGACTGGCAGAAGTGGAGAATAGCCCAGAAGCTGAATGCAGAGCTATAGGAACTTCTTGCCTAGATGGTGCTGGCGACCGGATGACCCGAGTGGGTCTACACACTTCACTGGGGTAATAGATGTCGAGCGACTGTAGGGAACCAGCAGAGTCAGGGCTGAAGAGCTGGCTGGATTGTGAAGAGGAGGTGGGAGAGGGAGGCTGAATGGGTGCTCTGCAGATAACAGTAATTCACAGTTGGGCAGGACCAGTGACGACAAATACACAGGGGATTCTGAAATAGGCGAGATCAGTAATGACGAAGAGTCAGACAGAGGAAATTCTGACCTGGGCGGGATCAACGGTGTTGGGAGAAAAAAGGCGACTACCTTCTTTAAAGGTTGCAAATAATTGCAGTCCTCATATCCAACTTCAGCTCACCCTCAGCGGTGGGATGGTGGGCAGGGTCCTTCTCCATACCCTCATACTCCACCAGGGCTCCCATGGCTATACAGGGGGGTGCTGGCTCACACACCTGGTCAGACTTTGGCCACACACTTGAAGATTTTAAACCTGGTTTTGAGCCCGATCTGCACCCCCAAGTAATCGGGGGTGAGGCCCGATTCGAGGCTGGACGCAAAAAGCTTTTTGTCCAAATAATACTCAATTGTGTGGTGCCGTTACGATTAAATATTTTATATATTTACGACTCTTGATCGGGCTGCCTCTGACATGACACTCGCAATAGCCAATAAGAGAGAGCAAACTTCACCAATCAGATGTTGCTTTCTTCTATAGCGGAAACTTGCTAGCCACAAACATGCCACAAAAGTGGAGTATTGAGAAAGAATATCACCCATATTTCTTTTTCTCCTTTGTTTTTCTTCCCGTAAAACAAAACTCATGCCAGGAGAACCAGCTGACAATGTCAATCATCCTCCATTTGTTTTTCTTCTCAAGTCACATTTGATCTTGCAAGTCTCCATGAGATCTTGTCTCACTGTTCAATCGACAGGTGTGTGGTCTCGCGGTGCAGAAGAATCTTCTAGTGTGCATTGGGAGGATTATAATGCTAAAAATCTGTTGAAACTGCCCTTATGTCTGTGGTCTTCTACAGTTTTAAAATCGATTAAGATTTGAAAATCATCTAGTGTGTCTCAGGCCTAAGGTAGTCTATTTACTGGTATTTGAGCCATCATTTACTGCCCAAAAAAAGCATTGTCTTAAACCAGATTACGTTGGTAATTATGGAAATGATCCGGCTGCGTCTGTTTTCTCTAATGTACGCATCGACAGTAGATCGTGAACAGAACTTTCCACTCTCATCTGCACTTTTATGGGATTGCGCTCTCTTGCTAATTTGCCCTGTTTAGTAAATCTGGCCTTTAGTAAATCTGATAACTGCCCCAGTCATCATTGAGCTATTTCACCTCATCTAACACATAAATACGCTGGTCATAAAGATACTAAATCCTGACTATATGCGATTTTTAGTGAACGCACAGTTGTTTTGAATCACTGAAAACTTTTGACCACATGACTGAAAAAACTATTTTTTTAAGCTATAACTTGATCCTTGTACTATAATTCAGTGTTCAGAGGATAAGTCGTAGTTTTGACAGGTTGGTCTGCTGTGTTTTATTTTCAAAGAAAGATGAATCTGAAAAGGAAGTAGACCAGACAGCAGAACAGTATCATATCTTATTTGTGTGTTAAGCCATCAATCATGTTTCTGGGTAAAATTAAAGCTGCATTCCAGACAAATTACACCTTTTTTTATTATTATTATTTTTATGTACCACTGTAGTATTTTTAGGTTCAGATTTGTTTAATTGTATACCTTTTGATAACCGCTTGGCCCTTAGGACTCCTGTCCAATTTGTGGAAAGCAGATTCCCGCAGAGATTGTTGCCTATTGATGCAAGTTCATGTAGGGAAAAGTATCGCAAGCATGATTTAGATTTAAACAATGAATTTTATGATTTTTTATAGCGGTAATGTACACCTGCTGGTTCAGATTACCTGATTTTAGCCCGATTTTAGCATGATCTGTTTGACATAGGGTGTCATGGGAATAAGCAGATCATTATAGATGGCAGTGGCTGAACATTAAGATGAGCCAAAATTAAAATAGACATCGGGGGAAGATGTAGAGGAGCAAGAAGAATGAAATCCTCAACTTTCACAAGGCTCCCAACATAGTCCGGTACAGACCATTTTAAGATAAACTACAGGTTACTATAACTTGACGGACAATAAGCTGTACATATGATGTTCACATTATTGTTCATATTACATTATTTAATTAGATGTAAAAGAGCACTGACTGTCTACTCACTGATTTCTAGCCTTTTCCCCATTCTTAAGTTCATAAAAAAAATTCTAATATACATTCTGAGCATCTACTGCAAAAATGTCATATTTACCAGTGATTGTCATAATAATACTGGTATACAAAATGACACCTGGATGGTTCCTATGATTCTTACATTTGAAATGCCTTGCCACAACTCTTTCCCTATGATGACAGGTTTTTTTATGCCTTAAAGGCACAGTATGTAACTTTTGCTGCTAGATGTTCACTGTTCTAAACAAAATTGTAGCTTGATGAGGCTATGAATGAGCGTGACAATAGCTGTACATATGTTTGCATTGTTGTTCATATTACATTGTTTAATTACTTGTGAAAAAGTCTACTCACTGATTTCTAGCTTTTTTTCCCTTTCTTAAAATACTAAAAAAAGATTCTAATATACATTCTGAGCATTTACTGGTTGTTTATTCAAAACGAAAGTGTAGCTTGATGAGGCCATGAATGAGCGTGGTATCATGGGAGTTGTTGTCTTCACCACACAGCTAATGGAAAGCAATCCGTCAGGACTCAGGCAGAAATCATGTTCATAGATGAGCTAATATATAAAAGTTGTATTAACGTTATATAAAATATATAGAACTAATAAAAGAGTTGACAGTTTCATGTATTGGTGAAATACATGTTGTCCAATGATGTGCTGAAAATATTAGCAAATAACTAAAGACCAAGAGACTTAGTCTAAAGGGTATAACTGTTTTGGTGAAGAAATCATTTATACCAGATATTAATTCATTTGAAAAATATGATTAAATAGTGACCAATGTGATAAAATGTATATATGTGTCAGTATTGAAATGCATATACATGACAGTGTTTTTTTCTCATATTAAAAATGTGGACATATCAAGTTAATTTGAGACTAAAAATACCTGAAATAGGTATAGAATGTCTAAAAATGATGATTGTTCTAGAATCAGTAGATTTATTTTCATGATATCTTCATAATCTTTCAACAGTTATTGACATTGTTTGGGTCACTTTTCCCATTTTAAAGCCATAAAATAATAAATGATGATAAAGTAGCCATAAGAAAAAAAAAATAAGCTTTTGTTTTAGGGTTAAAGCTAAACTGCTCGGCCTCACTACACTCTCAAACAACATTTATCTGCACATATCCAGACCGCAGCGCCTTTTTTTCCATTCCCAAATTTAAGGCCTATTAAAATGTTAATTTAAGTTTTGTTGTACGATCAAACCAAATTGTTAAGGACCCACAGAAACCCTGTTACTTGCTTGTGAAGTAATGGTATTTCCCCATTCATTTTATTTATTTAACGCATGTTTTCTATATTTTATGTATATAAGAAGACAGTAAAAATTAAGGTTGTGTGCTGTGTCTTGATTTAGGGTAATTTAACATGTGCTATGGTTATATACAATTTTGGATAATTATAGTCTATACCAGTGGTTCTCAATTCCAGTCCTCGTGACCCACTGCTCTGCACATTTTGTATGTCTCCCTTATTTAACACACCTGAACCAGATCATCAGCTCATTAGGAGAGACTCCATGAACTGAACTGAGTGTGTCAGATAAGAGAGACATACAAAATGTGCAGAGCAGTGGGGGTCACGAGGACTGGAATTGAGAACCACTGGTCTATACTATTGCAATTGGACAGTTTTTACTGTAATTTTACAAAACAAAAATTAACAGTGTCACCCACACTGTTAATTTTTGTTCTGTAAAATAAATACATACATACATAAGGGTGAGTAAATGATTTTGAGGAAGGGTGAGTGAGGATTTTCATCTGTGGGTGAACATTTAATGCTGATCAATGGCAGATTGAAGAACCTGCAAGAATTGATAACTATGGGACAGTGGATGAACCGGAGAGACACTGGAGTGGCGTAAATCTCAGGGAAAGGTTGGTGGCTAAACTTAATGGGTGGGACAATTAACTACTTTGCCTGTAGATGTGAATCTAAATGGAAAAAAAGTAATAAGAAGCATTTCATTGAGACAAAAGAATAAAGTGACTGCATTGTGTTATTGCTCTAATTTTATTTTTTGTGAACTGTATTATTTACTTACCATAGTGTTATTAAAGGTATTTCACAAATACATTCAGCTCTGAGTTGTGACATCTTTTATATATATTTTGTCTACGTAAATTTCTATGCACTTTTGTGATAGTAACCTGCAGCGTGTGAACAGGACTTTTAATTTGGTATCCGAGTGTGATGTCATAAGGCAGCGCCGCGCTCCCGCATCTGCTGTGATTCGGCTGAAGAAAGGTTTGTGTTTTAAGGTGTTTAACGCGATAGAAACCGTTTAATCGGCTTCAAGCGACGCATACTGGTTCAGGCATTGTTAAGTTTAACAATGCATTGCTTTATCTAACATTTATTAACGTCGTGTGAGTAAAGTAACAATGAAAACTCGTGAATAACAAAAGGTGCGTTTCAATTCGGTCTCTGGCGAGCAGTGAATCAAATACTTATTCTAAATGATTCGAAGCGCTATATTTCTATTTCTACAAATCATTAAATACTTAAACTGCCTAATATATTAAGTGTCTCTAAAATTTGCATTCTTTTATTAATTTGTAGTGCTAATTTGGTGTTTTTTTGTGTAATTTAGGTGTTTTAAGTACATTAAATCTGACTGGCTCCCTTACTAGTTTGCTGAACTACTGAACTAGAGCAGATTGAGATGCACAGAGATTTAGTTTGGAATTTATTTTTCTTTCTGTTAATTATTCTCATTTTAAACAGGACAAACACACAGTGAAGCAACTGAGGTCCACGTGACACTGTATAAATATAGGCTACAATACAGATGATATTTTTTAAAGAGGAGAGTGAAGACATGAAGATTGAAGAAACATTTAGTGTGAAACAAGAAGAAACTGAGGAACAAACAAAGATGGCATTTTTTAAAGAGGAGAGTGAAGACATGAAGATTGAAGAAACATTCAGTGTGAAACAAGAAGAAACTGAGGAACAAACAAAGATTGAGTTTATTAAAGAGGAGAGTGAAGACATGAAGATTGATGAAACATTTAGAGTGAAACAAGAAGATACTGAGGAACAAACAAAGATGGCGTTTATTAAAGAGGAGAGTGAAGAGATGAATATTGAAGAAACATTCAGAGTGAAAGAAAAAGAAACTGAGGAACAAACAGGTTAGTTTCATTCTCAAAGCTGAACTCATCTGATCCCTGTTAGGGGTGTGCACTAGGGCTGTCACTCTTTATTCGATATTCAAATATGCATTCGAACATGACGTGAAATATCCGTAATCGAACTGTAAATAAACTAGGCCTATCCGTTTTTTAAAGTGCCACGTGTAGCGCATTTTTTACAGTCTTATCACGTCTTATCACGGCTTAAAAAGTCTTATCACGGCTTTATAAAGTCTTAAATTTTGAAAGTATTTTTTCTGAATTAGCTGTCCAACAGTTTGAGTCCCAAAAACATCGTAAAAGTGTGTGAATTTTTATTAAAAAAACGAACAGGTACATAAAAAACTAGGCTATTGTGGGTGCGTTCGTAAATTGCCTCTGAGAGCACCAGAGCGGGCAGGCGGGCGGAAGTTCAAAAGCACAATGTATGCTCTGGCGTTCCCAGTGCGTATTACAACGCACCGAAATGTTTTAAGAGAAGGTTGGTGAACGCATGAACAGAATGCAATAATATCTGTCTGCAGAGCCACAGTTTTACCCCAGCAGTTTTACCCCACACATGCGCAGTTTCATCACAACAGTTTTACCCGCAGAGTCCGTTTACCGTTACATTAACCCATACAATTTGTATTATGCATTTCCTTAACATGTACTTGCTAATCAAACACTTTATATGAACAAACTACTAATCTATAAAACACAATCGGTCTTCTGACCTTTTACTATTGTGTTGATCTGCGCGAGGGAGAGAGCGCAATACAGCGCTCGTGTTGTTTGAAGGCGGTGAGAGTGCGCGCGCGCGGCCGGGGCTCTCTCTGTTTGTTCTTGCACCCTGTCCACTGATCTAAATAATTAGTTGTCACGACGACTTATTTGTTCCCTCGTTTTAATAAATCGTGGACACGTTGAACTAATTCCCTCCCTCATTTTGATTTAACGAATTACAACGTGGCCAAAAACAGTTTGATACTATTAATTAGTGAATGCTAAAGACCTATTTTTGTGAATTGGTGAATATTCAGGTGAATTATTTCGTGGCCACGAATTAATAACAATTATTAAACTGTTTTTCTTACCTGTGAAGATAGCTCTTCAGTGAAGGCCGACTATTCTCGTACAGCTTTTTATTCCTTTTTTTTTGTGAATTGGTGAATATTCAGGTGAATTGTTTCGTGGCCACGAATTAATAATACCTCAGCACGTTTTACAAATTTACAACGTGGCCACAATAGTAAAACGAGGGAACAAATTAGTATAACCTGCTGAGGTATTATTAATTCGTGGCCAGGCTTGAAGTGGCGGTGAGGTATTAAAAAATATTGAGAAGGTCTTGAAAAAGTCTTGAAAAGGTATTAAAATTAACTTCAAGATTCCTGCATATACCCTGTTTTTATTTTATTGTTTGCTCTAAACGTAGCCTATTGTAGCGTAGGCCCATGACCAAATCAAGCAAATAATAGCCAATAGCTGGCTGCTTAAATTGCCAGTTTAAAATTTGCTGGATCACAAATGTCTTTAAGAGTTTTGGCATGCTTATCAATCTCCTTGGCAGCCAACATAAACCGTCCTAGTTCTCTCAGCTTTTGTGCAATGCATCTGTGCTGAGATTCTTCACGGCCCTTTTTTGCATCTCCATACGCACAAATCATCTCATCACTTCTGATGTGAGAGGTTACATGATCTAGTAGCATAGAGTGGATGATCTTTTGTACTCCTTGGCCTATTTTTAGTGGAAGTAGATGTGAGGAAGATTTTTGTACTCTTTTGCCTTTCTGTCTTTCCTCTTTCCGTTCTCTACATGACTTCTCATGTCTCCAGAGTTCAGTCCTCTTGAACATTGCATAACAGTGTTGACATGGTAGGTAGCTCTCTACGTCTGCCTTCACAGAGGGCGGTTTCCATACTACAATCTCACCATTTCCTTCCTCGAAGACCATGTGATTGTGTTGCCAGTCACCCTTATTACGAAGGCCTTCTATCAGAATCTTCCTTTGTTTTGAGCCAACTGGGAAACTAAAAGCATAGGCGACATCACGTTCCATACTATGTTTTCTTTCTAGATGCCTAGCTATCTTCAATTGAGCCTTTTCACAGAATACACAGTAATGGACTTTGTCCCAGACTCTGGTGCCATCCTTTTTTATGCTTCTTTTAACAGTAATCTTTTTGTCATCTTTAAACTTCCCTTTTACTTTTGACTTTGTACCTTTTTAGTAGTAGTTATCAGTCAAATTAATTTTTACTTTGTTTATATAGTTTTTCTTTTTTACCCAACAAACATAAGGATACTGATAAACACAAGGCACATGCATTTTTACTACTTTCGTACTCAATCTATGGCAATTTTTTGTGAAGGAAGACAAGCATGTGAAGTTTATCTGGTTTTAAACTGAAGCCAAACACTGTCTGAAGGTTTCCTGAAGAATCTATTGCCAATAAAGTCATGCAGATAGCAGATTTGAACAAAAAAATCAAGTGCAAATACAAAAATAAGATGAGTAAAGAAAACAGGGTTCTTAATTTTAATAATCACCCTTTATTAAATAGGCCTATATGAACACAGAAAACCCCTGTTAACAGTTAATGTCACGTCTCAGAGCGTCCGTTAACTGAATGCATTGAGAATATCACCTGAAAATCCGATAACATCAGCAATTTTCATTCAAGCAGCTGATTTCTGTAAATAAATGTAAAATTAAATGTATATTGCAGCACAGGGTGAAATCATTTAGGATGATTTGAGACAAATATAATGTAAATTTAATATAAAACGATGTAAATGGCGCTCTGTGTCGCGGCAGGATTTTGAACAAGGTCCTGAGCCGTTGCCGCCGGTGTGTGTACACCATAGACTGTAAAAGGTGTACACTCATACAGAATGTGTTCTAATTTTAAATATTTAAATTTTAAATACGTGGCGCTGCGCTTCTCGTCCAGTGTGCGACCATCTTTAATGTGCTGTTTTCTTTGATGAAGTCGAAGAACTCTTTTCTTATTACTGGCGAGCTTACTTTTTTCGGTTGTGGACAGAGTGTTTCACTCTAGCTGCGCGAGCGTGGACGAGCGCTGCGTCGTCTTCTTATTTGACAGGTGTTCGCGGGTGCAATACTGCCACTTGAGAGGTCAACCAGGTACTGGCGCTGTAGTATTTACGTGTCATGTTATCATAAGAGTCCTATTCATTTTAAACATTGTGGTTATTATCGCCAATACCGGTATATTTTCACACTCTAAATTAACACGATGTCGATATTTCATGCTTTGAATATCACGATTATCGTCAACACCGGTATATTGCGACACCCCTAATATATAAATATAAATATATATATATACAGGCTAAAAGCTTGGACACATTACTATTTGTAATGTTTTTGAAAGAAGTGTCTTCTGCTCATAAAGCCTGCATTTATTTGATCAAAACTACAGAAAAAAAAGTAATATTGTGATATTATTACAATTTAAAATAATTGGTTTTCAATTTTATACTTTAAATTATCATTTATTTCTGATGCAAAGCTGAATTTTCACATGATCCTTTAGAAATCATTCTAATATGATGATTCATTATCAAAGTTGGAAACAGTTCTGCTGCTTAATATATTTTCATAACCTGTGATACTTTTTTTCGGATACTTTGAATAAAAAGTAAAAAAATAAAAATAAAAGAAGCAAATGTTTTAAAAATAGAAATCTTTTGTAACAACAACATACACTACTGGTCAGTAATTTGGGGTCAGTAATTTTTTTTTTTCTTTCTTTTTTTGAAATCAGTACTTTTATTCAGCAAGGATGTGTTAACCCTCTGGGGTCTGAGGGTTTTTTTGGGCCCTGGAGGTGTTCTGACATGCTCTGACATTTGTGCTTATTTCTGTTACTTGTGACATTGTCATGGCTAAAGTCTGATTACACTGTATTCAGCACAAACTCTGCTACAATAATATATCAGCAGCATGTATGTAAAAGTTTGTAGTTTTGAGATGACATTTATGCGTGGTTTGTGAAAATACAAAAATTCTCACTGAAATAAGGCCATGAAACCCATACTGATTATTTCTTCACAAGACTTTTGAAAATTGTATCACGTAGCCTAGAATATTTGCTCCAAAACTATGTGAAAATCGCCCTGACTGCTCATTCAGATAAGACAATATATTGATTTAAAAATTGTACAACGTGTTTTGTGTGAGAAAGCTTTATGCAGGAGGTGTGATCACCTCATTAATATGTATGCATTTTCACACCTGAGAAAGACAAAGACCCTCCCTAATGGCCCTATTAGGAGCTATCAGGCCCTGTCATTCTGAACAACCTTGCACAAAGAATGAGGAGATTTAAAAAATAATGGCTTTTTGATTGTTTGGATTTATTTACAACACAACATAATCCAAAGATACACAACAAATGACAAAAAAGCACTTATTGAACACACTGATCCAAAGACAGAGACCATTGTGCCATTCCTAAAAACATTGTACATACCTTTCATTTCCAAGGTGTTTGATTTTCACTTTACCATGTTCATGTACAGAAACTCATGTGAATGTTGAAGTCAGCAGGACTCAGTGGCGGGAATAAATTTTAGATTTTTCTGGTTAAAATTGCTTTTTAAAGTTCACAGAATACACACACACACACACACACACAAATGTTTCCAACAATATATAATATAATGAACACCAGGTTTGTTGTGCCTTGTAGTCATTGGCTATGCGCAGTGCTGCATAAAATAATAACAATAACCTATAGCAGCCTATAAATCTTCCAAAAGATTTCAGTAACAACTAAGCTAGAGAAAAATATATTGATTATCATGTTACTTCAAATGTTTCCATTCGTTATGATGATATGAAATGAGATAATAGTAAAAACATGAAGCCGTTTGGTGCGTTTTGCTTTTCAAATGCGATCGCGCTCCAATATGAAACATAGTTACCATATATACGTTTGAGCAGATATCCACAAACACAGTAACCGTAAACACGGGTCTAAATATTATAATATTCACCATATATCTAGCAACAGTTCAACTGCAATGTGAAGTTTATGCAACAATAACTAACTAATAATTAAGAAATTCTTACCTTACATCTTGTCTTCAAATCGCGTTCTTCTTCTTCTGAGTTAAATCCAATGTAAGCTCAGGCGCGTCTTCCAAACTCGATGAAAAGCAGAGACTTGTGAAGTTTTTTCATGCTTTGTTGTTGAGGTAACGAGCGCGTTCCATGTGGAGATTTGCATGTGAATCTCTTTTGCGCTCGTGGGCGTGGTCAAATTAAAACTAATGAGCAAGGGTTTGAGATACTGGAAAAGTACACACTTAAATGTTTATAAAGGTATATGGCTCATTAATATGTGACAAGTATTCGCTGAGTTTTGTTTCAGTTTATAGACGTGCTCAAGAAAAAAAAGTTCACCGTGACGGGGAGGCAGAACGCACACCCTGTTTATTTTCTTTATTTTACAAAAGCACAATGTTTTGATTTGATTGTAAGTGGACGCATACAAAAGTAGAAATATCACAGATTATTTTTTCATATTTCTTTTTTCTGTATGACCATAAATGACGGAGTAATTTAAGTTTATGTTGCTTTGTCGACCCCAGAGGGTTAAAGGTGCCCTAGAATTTGAAATTGAATTTATCTTGGCATAGTTAAATAACAAGAGTTCAGTACATGGACATGGCATACAGTGAGTCTCAAACACCATTGTTTTCTCCTTATTTAAATCTCGTTTTTGAAAAACACCCCTGAAAAATAGGCGAATCTCCACATAACACCGACTGTGACGCAACAGTCGGGATCATTAATATGTACGCCTCCAAACATTTGCATATGCCAGCCCATGTTCAAAGCCAGGCGGAACTGCGCAGCCGAATCATCGTCCGAATAATTTTTCTTCGAGAGACATCATGGCTTGCAAACGAGCGGAGCATGGCAGTTGCTCAGTGTTTGGATGTACAAACAAACACACAGGTATTTTTTAGTTCCTTCATCCGAGCCTCTGAAGAACCAGTGGGTTATGTGAATGTCTGATGTGTAATTGTTCAAGTTCAGACAGATAATCTTTCTCTCAAAATCGTTCAATACTGTTAATGCATCAGTAAATCAAACCAGTGACTAAACGATCAACTTCACGTCGTTTCTCTTAGTAGGATGAAAATAATCTTACTTAAACTGTGATTAATATACAGATAGCGATCAAAGAACAATCCCTTTACAGTCGCCCAAGCTGTCAATCACACAGCGCGAGTTTATCTGGACACTTGCCAAAACTCGTTATGAAATCAGTGACACTGTTACACTGCACAACAAAGCTCTTACTGTACTTACCTCATGTTTGCATTGGTGAAATCATTAGTGAGAGTGCAGAAACTGCGTTGCAATGATAAGATCTTCATTCACGCGATCAACAGGCTGTCATCTGCTCAATGCTCATCACTGCAACCTTTTATGTGATGGGAATAGATCTAAATACTTAAAACAACTTCTCACGATTCGTTAATCTCGATAGCTGTAATAGTAGAAACGTATAATAGCTGTAATAGTAAAGCTTTTCGAGAGACAGAGTTCCACATGTAATGCTAAATATTTCATATGCAAGCATATCAGCCAATCACAGCAGTGGGCGTTTACACTGAAGTCTCACACAGACACGCCCCTTCAAACAGAGCTAAATTCAGGCTAGGAAAAATGCCTTTTATTTCTAAATTATAACAAATTTTGATCTAAAAAACATACTAACATTATAATGGCACCCCAGGAAACATTCTAAAATAATCCATGCAATGGGACCTTTAAATTGATAAAAAGTGATAGTAAAGAAGATTTATATTATTAGAAAATATTTTTTATTTTGAATAAATGCAGTTCTTTTTAACCTTTTTATTCATCAAATATATTAGGCAGCAGAACTGTTTCCAACACTCATAATAAATCAGAATATTAGAATGATTTCTAAAGGATCATGTGATAGACTGGATGTCACATGTGACACTGAAGACTGGAGTAACACAATGCTTAATCATAAAACAGATATAACATTATTATGATGTCCAGCAATCGATTTAAATACTACATTGATTGGGTTTAAGTGGTCGTTCAATGAGGCCTATTATATGTTGATCCGACTAATTTAAACGTGTATTTAAGTGGTCCAGGGGTAGAACTTTTGCCAAGCGTGTCAGAGGTTCTGAGTTCTAATCCGCACTCATAAAGTTTTTTTGTTTTTTTTTCTCATCAAAACCAATTATGTTTTTCAGTGGTTGTATATCAGACAGAGACACTTTTTTTGTGCTTTTTGTTTTCTAATTTCACCGGAACGAATAGAGAGTCTCTCCACAACGGATTGAAGTGCGCGTCCGAGTGAAGGCTGTGCGCGAGCCAGAAACAAACATCCGCGCCACTGATCGCAGCGGCAACGAGCACTTTGATCAGTTGATTTTAAAAACAACACATTTCAGCGCTAGATCGCCTCTTATTTAAAAAACGAACGAAATGAATGCTCTGCTAGTTAACTGGAGATGTTTTGTTTATTTGTATTGGCACATTCGTGCCGCGAGATGTTTCAAAAGTGGTGGGGACAATATCGACCTTAGAAAATAGTGGTGGGGACATGTCCCACCTGTCCCACCCACAAATTACGCCTATGCATACAGCCCAGAAGTCACTATGGCAGACCTCGGTCCGGATACCACGCGCCAACCCGTCCGGACCCGAACCTTGGACCCAACCGTGAATCCCCACAGACGAGCAGCTGCGTGTGCTCTCCCTTACCTCTCTGACTGCTGCAGATTAGTATAACTACAGCCCAGATGAACAGAAAGAGAAACGTGTCCTTATTTTTTCTAGAAACGGCCGTGGAATGACTGAAATACAGTTCTCTGGGGTTCTCACCCTAATTAAACATGCACACGCTTAGATGGCGCCCCTGTTTCCCGATCGGCAGCAAGCAGGTCTGTAGACTGTACCAGAGCTGAGTGAAGCTGGCCCCCCTTTAAACGAATATGTCAATGGTCGAGGTCAAGGCCAGCATTTACCTGCTTTAAAGTTACCATAAACTTTGCCGCTTTAAAAAACAATCATCATTTCTAATGCCGAAACCAGACACCCAATATGAGTCAGAGTAACGTTAGGGCAGAAATGTTTTCAAAGTCTTTTACACCGCGAGTCTGACAACTGGACACACTGCCTGGAAAGCAAGCCTGAGGTAAGTTAGCTTACAGCTGTTAAAGGGATAGTTCACTTTAAAATGAAAATTCTGTCATCATATACTCATCCTCATGTTGTTTCAAACCTGTATGAATTTCTTTCTTTTGCTGAACAGAAAGTAAGATATTTAGAAGAATGTCAGTAACCAGGCAGTTTCTGGGTCCCATTGACTTCCATAGTAGGAAAAAAAATATACTATGGGATCAATAAGTCAATGGGACCCAGAAACTATCTGGTTACTGATATTCTTCTAAATATCTTACTTTCTGTTCAGGAGAAGAAAGAAATTTATACAGGTTTGAAACAACATGAGGGTGAGTATATGATGACAGAATTTTAATTTTAAAGTGAACTATCCCTTTAACTGTCCTGTCAGATACAGACAGCGATGTTGCCGATGTCATTATTTTGACATAGAAGTGGGCGGGATAATATCGCGCGCGGGTGCCGTGAGCTCTGACGAGCCGGAACGAGTAACAGTGAGTTGTCGTCGGAAAAGATGGATAACGCAAAAAAAGAAAGAGGGGAAATGAGATGGCATGTCAATGTCAACTGATGCGACAGCAGCTAAATAAGTGGATGGTGAAAGGCTACAGGTAGGATTTTGTTTTGTGTGACGTCCAGGCATGTAGGCTAATGCCATCGGGACTACCGGGAGATTCCCGGTGGGCCTACATGCCTTTTGGGTCGATACATCTCATACTTTTTTGTTTTGTTTTTTTGTCTTAACGGCCCATAAAACTCATACATCGGCGGCCCATACGTTTTGTTTTGGTTATTTGGTGGCGCTGGGTTAGACAGTGCGTAATTATTGTGTAATGCATTGGTCAAAAAAAAGTCAGCGCTAGGTTTTTTTGTTTTTTTTTGACACCCGATGAAACACGTAGATCAGCGGCCCATTGGTTCTTTTCTTGATTGACACTGGGCTAGCCCAATCACATCTTTAATGTGAAGTATAGAAATATACTCTTTCAAGTATAGAAATTAGTACAAAACTAATTATGAAAGTTTCCTTTATTTTTCAGTGCATTTGTTTTACAATATATGGCTATTACTATCATGGGATTAATATTATAACTATTATTGTAGTAGTAATGTAGACAGACACTGTAACTTAAAGAGTTTTGGATTTTTCTTTGTTTAATTTGCACCAGATTGCTGAATTTAACATTAAAAAGCACAACATTTTCTTACGGGGGAGCATGCCCCCGAACCCCCCTTGAGTGGCAGAGGTCCACTCACCACAGAGATCCAAAAAATCCTGTGAGAAACACTCGTATTACTATGACAATGCAGCTTACAGCTTTTTGGGTGGGTCATTCCTACTCACTCATTACATTTATTTATTTATATGTATGTATATGCCGCATCCTTATCACCTTTTTTACCCCTGACCTGTTTTCATGCCTGGTCTGTTGCCCCTCTGCTCCAATAGTCACGGCTCAGACCATATATCTAAATAATAGAGATCAGCGGGTCCCATTCAGCCCCATTCATAGTAATGATCCTGTGTGGCCTGTGAAGTTAACATGACTGCTCTGTCTCCTCCTACGAAGCCTGTTCCTTAAAAGGGCAAAAAGGTGGGAAGCCGACAAGCCTCCAGTGCTCCGGAGCCTGTCAATCATAGATTTAAGCTTCTACTTTTTATTGCTGATTGTGATGTCCCCTTGGTTGTCAGTGTGGGCGGGCCTGCAATCAGGGGCACCTGGGCCCAGTGTCCCTGACAGTTTAAAAGGCTGTGCCACTAACTATCTGCCTCTCTCCCCTTCCAGGGACACCAGTGCCTGCTGCGCGGTGACCCATTCAGCTGGAAATATATTCACCTATATTTTGTACATAATTAATTATTATCTAAGTTTTGTAAGCAATAAAAGACGTCTAACTTTTATGCTGGTGTGGTCTTCCCCTCTTTGTTGTGGTCCGTTTGAGCCATTACTTTAAGCAATACAAACGAGGCCCAAAGCTACAACAGGAATCCTGTTTTCCAACTGTCTTTTGGAGTCGCCCCTGGCCAACAGGGGATGGTATTACAGCAATGACAGCTCCCGGCCATGAGGCCCATTGGCTCAGACCTACTTGTTTTAGCTCTCTTTGAACAGCAATATGGTCCTAATATTCATAGCAAGAAAAATACTGTGGTTTTGCGCTAATGGGCGTGTGTGCATAAGGTTGTGTTGATTGGTCATGCTTGACTGGTAAATTGTGCTTCCAGAGAGTCTGTTGCTTTAATAGTTTATGCTTCTTTAATTGTAATAATAATTTGTTACATTTATATAGCGCTTTTTCTGAGACCTCAAAGTGCTTTACATTGAAGGGGGGAATCTCCTCAACCACCACCAATGTGCAGCATCCACTTGGATGATGCGACGGCAGCCATATTGCGCCAGAACGCCCACCACACACCAGCTTACTGGTGGAGAGGAGACAGAGTGATGAAACCAATTAGTATATGGGGATGATTAGGAGGCCATGATAGACAGAGGCCAAGGGGCAAATTTGGCCAGGATGCCGGGGTTATACCCCTACTCTTTTACGAAGGCCATCCTGGGATTTTTAATGACCACAGAGAGTCAGGACCTCGGTTTAACGTCTTATCCGAAGGACGGTGCTCTTTTTGGCAGTATAGTGTCCCCGTCACTATACTGGGGCATTAGGACCCACACAGACCACAGGGTGAGCACCCCCTGCTGGCCTCACTAACACCTCTTCCAGCAGCAACCTGGTTTTTCTCAGGAGGTTTCCCATCCAGGTACTAACCAGGCTCAGCCCTGCTTAGCTTTAGTGGGCAACCAGTCTTGGGCTACAGGGTGATATGGTTTCTGGATACTACTTGCTTACAATTTGTCCTGTGCCATTAATTATTGTAGTTCCTGCAAGTTCCATTCAACTGCATTAAAATCTCAGTCCGTCAATTACCACCGCTCATGGAGTCTTATTCAAATGAGTAAAAACCTCTGCCTGTCAAATAGGCACCTTCTCTGTCAGATAGTGCCGGAGTTCCTATTGTAATCCTATCCAACCTAGCAACTGGTCTATACTTTTGAATTATCGGTACCTACTTAACGTGAGTCAGGGGTTACAATGCATTTTTACTCACGACTGTCCACTTTTAGTCTTCAGAAGAAAAAAAAAAACTTTGTGCTGTTGAACTGTGAAGCTAACTCCGTTTAAAGAAACTCTGTAAACATATGTACATGAAATATCTCACTTAGCTTACCACTTGGAAATTCATATTTTAATCATATTCTTTTTAACTTTAAAGTAACCAGTAACACTGCAAGGCTTTTATATAACCATGGAAGGCAAGAAAAATGTACAAAAAGCTTTAAAAAAAATATGTAATACATACAGATGTTATGTTTAAAATGGCATCTGGCAACAGTACTATGATTTATATTTAGTATAACCTAGCTATGACCATGCATTTGTGCCACTCAACTTTACCATACCGTATGAAATGCATGATCTCACCATTCCAGATTATATTTACTTTACATTATTAGCCTCGGCATGCAACAGGTAGAGTCATCGTGCATACTAACATTTGACATTTCTGTATATATGACCTTGCTTTCTTCCATAGGTTGTAATTACTTCGTTTACATTTCAGAAAATATATTGAACCCAGAAATCTGTTAGGTTCTCAGAAATCATTTTAAATGGTTTAATCCTTAAAAATACCACAAGGTTAGGCATTTAAGTCCAAAAGATTGTAGATAACTTGGGTGCAGTACCAATTTTGGGCCATAGGTGGAGTAAGAGTGCAAAAGTGTGTGAAAAGTTAAATTCTCAACATTGACCAAAACTGAGGACTTTCTGTGAGAAGCTTCTAGAAGGCATTTAGAGGTGATTTAACAGGAGACAAAGTTAGGACTGGACAAAATGTCCTCACTTTCCAAAAATGTCCTCACTGTGTTGGTTACAAACTCACGCTGGTCCTCACAGTGTTGTAAGTACAAGAACACACACACACGGTTTAAAAGCAGAAAATATTTATCCAACCCCATTTAAAAACAGTCTGTGGGTGCCATTGTTTGGACATTCATCATATCACATTGGTTTTCATTTCTTGTCCTCAAACAGAGGACTAATCTGTTTATTTTTAAGTTGCACATTCTACATTGATTAAATAGAAAATCAAATTCGTTTTTAATGGTAGTATTATTTTATACAGAAATAATATAAAATAATTTATACTTAAGATGAGAATAAAGTTAGTGTTAATTAAAATTTTAAGGAAAACAAATATATTGATCTAAAATATAGCAAATTAATTTTAAATTAATTCAGGTACAATTACCAAACACATCTCAAGGTATTTTTGTCTTTTTATTAATTTAATTAATAAACTAATTTTATAAAACTATTGAAATTTTATAATTTTATAAAACTAGTGCACTAACAAAAACTATTGTTAGTGCACTACAAATAAACTGGTTCAATACCTTTACTTTATTAATAAAACTTATTTAATAAATACAAGGCTTAAGACATTTATTTTCCTTTGGTGGTACAACCTGAGACATGCACAAGCCTTCTGCATTTTTGTTTTGCTTTTCCCTCCATTGTACCGAACTCGTACCGAACCGTGATGTCTAAACCGAGGTATGAACGAAACCGTGACTTCTGTGTAGCCTACCGTTTCACCCCAAATAAGATTCTAAATGTACTGGTCCAATGTTATGACGAGGATGCAGGCAGTGTGAAAACACAGCACCTTGCCAAGGGACTATTTATCAAAATGTTCTCCCAGGGGAGAACACCCCTGGATCCCACTTGACAATTATGTTGATCAGGGCATATATCTTGTCTTAGGGGCCCGCTTACCTCCCAGGGAAAAAGGTTCAGGCTCAGGATTTTTTTCTACTATCACCCCTGTTCCTTGTCAAGAGCTGCCTACAGCTGACAACCCAAAGACTCCCCGGATTGGGAAGCCTTGTGGCCCACAGTGCAGAACAAAATGCATAAGGAAAATAACAGAGGGCCAGAGGATGGAAATATTTGGTGCATATGGAAAGCTGACATACCCTGAAAAGAAGCACTTCATATTTCGTATGATCTCACAGCAGCAGACACAGCGATACACCACAGGTGGTCCAACTCAACGAAAGCGGTCATACCAGTATCATCTTAATGATAACCTGGGCCAGCGACAGGAGGTGTGTAAGACTATGTTTTTGTCCACCTTAGGATACCACCCAAAAAATGACCGCTTGATAGTGACTGTTTTTGGTAGTGCCACCTCCTCAACTCTAGCACCACCTCAAGACCGAAGGGGAAGACATACCCCCAGCAACAAGGTGGACATGACTCCAATATTTAAACACATTGAATCGTTTCATCCCTCAATAAGCCACTATAGGCGGGAGCATGCTCCAAAAAGGAGGTATCTGCCCAGTGACATCAATATCCGGTCAATGTATAATGACTACAGGCAGGGGTTTCAAAAATGCTCTTACGAGACTTACAGGAAGGCTGTGAAGGAACTGAATATCAGCTTCACTAAACTGGGAGAGGAGTGTGAGCACTGCTTGCAGCATGAGATCCACCTGAATACAGAGCATCAGGCTGATGGGAATTCTCAATGCCATTCATGTCTACAGTGGGAGGAACATAAGAGGATAGCAGAGATAGGGAGGCAACACTACAGATTGGATGCAGAAAGGGAAGAGGTGGATGACCAGGTAATCCGTAGTGTTGACCTCCAAAAGGTCATTATGCTGCCCCGTATGCCAGGATTGAAGTCTGCAGTCTTCACTCAAAGAATCACTGCCTTTCATGAGACTTTTGCCTGTGTTGGCAAGAAGTCACCCTTTAAAAAGAACACTGTGTCTGTGATATGGCATGAAGGCATTGCGGGGAGAACAGCAGCAGAGGTGGCATCTGCATATGTCATCGCCCTCCATCAGGAGCGGGATGTGCGACATGTGACATACTGGGTGGACAACTGCTCAAAAAACAAAAACTGGGTCCTGCTCACCACGTTGGTTAAGCTGGTGAATAACACAACTAACAACATCCAAGACATCACACTGAAATACTTTGAAACAGGGCACACCTTCATGAGCGCTGGCAGCTTCCACCATGGGGTGGAGAAAGCCATGAGGAAACAACCTGGAGGTGTCGTCCTGGACTTTCAGGACTTCAAAGATGTGATTGCCTCTTCCAGCTCAGGCAAAGTAAATGTGATGGAGCTTCAGTGCAACAACATCCTTGCATGGAGCAATGGTTGCTCAGTGGCCAAAGTCAAGAATGTGCCAAATCTGCCCAGAATGACTGTCATTCAGATGAGGAGGGGCTCCAGGTGCATGTTCTACAAACTGTCACACGATGAAGAGGAGTTCACACGATGTGACTTCCTCATGAAGAAGGTAAGAGTGTAAGACTTGTATTTCAGATACTATAGACCTATAAACATTGTAACACTTGCAATTATATACACATTTTGGTTGATAGGTAACCTTGGAGTACCCTGGACAGTTGAGGCCTGGAGACAAGGGGGTAGAGAGGGAGAAGAAGATGGACATCATCTCAAAGCTCTGCCCAATGATGCCCCCCAACCGCCGTCATTTTTGGGAGAATCTGGCTGAGGAGGATTGAGGAGGAAAAGAAATATGCACTTACACAAGTGCACACCCCTACTCTCACAAAAACATTTTCACATGTGCACACACTGTCCTTCATCATCCGCCTTTTCTGCTCTGATATGATGCAGTTAATATCAGGATGTCTCATTGCGAGATGTACTCATGAACCACAAATTCCTCATAGACCTTGCAGATCATAACCACATATACGCGATAATACCTGTTGTCAATTAATCTAATCTGCAAACTGGATGGAGTCCGTAGTAACACCTACACCCAAATTAATGCTCCATAAACAGCACATGTAAGCAACTCTGCATTTGCTTGGAGAGCAAGATGTTCTTACACCAACAGATATGAGACCACACCCAATTACACTTACTCAGCAAGAAAGATTCTTTTTCCATAATAACTCTACACTTTAGCGTACAGTAACCAGTTTATTATCTAAAACGTATAATAATACTTTCAGGAAGGTTAGACTGTGTTTTGATTAACTTTTTTGTTTTTGAGAAAAGTGTTAATTCAGTTATAACTTTGGAGGCTGTATATTTTATGCTGCGGTTACATTTTATGTGTCGTATGCTAGAGGTGTTATTTTGTCCGGATTGACTAGATATTAGAAAAAAAAACTCTCATTATGGAATACAGTTTAACAGCACCACAAACTACAGCCTCCAAAATGTAAAGGATTAACATTTTTGTCTTAGTTCAAACAAAACCTGAACAATACACGTTACATGCTACTTGAGAAGGTAGATTTATTGCAGGGCTGATGAATTACTTATCTAGCTTGGGAGTGTACACACACACACACACACAACATCTCCTTGTTATTCTGTTTGAGTTATGTTGTTAAATGTATATGAATTTTTCAAGTGCTGTTTCAAAGTAACCTTGGTATTTAATGAATTAATTTTCAATTAAAATAAAAATCCACAAACCAAAATACCAGCATTTTGATTGTGTGTAAAATTATAAGGATGTTTTGGGGAAAATAATGAGAATGACAATTTAATAATTTAAGACTGATGTGACAGGGACATTACGACAAAATACTATTCTTGAATACACTGGATGAACGTTACTACCAAGCATTTTCAACACTCAACCTATAAACATCCATAAACAAAACATAAAACCAATTAAAACAAATGAAAAGGTATAAGGAATAAAAAAAGGATTAACACATTTCAATTGTAGATACTGCACTCTGCTTTTGTAATAGTGTTTTAGTTAGACAAAGGCAGAGTGCAGTATCTACATTTTTAGGGTCAAAGGTCATATACATAAAAAAAGACCATTGATAACATTTTCCTTCCTGTAAAGGTATTACATAAAAGTGTCAACACTACCTACAACCTGTTTGGCTGGCCTGTATGAAAACTTTGAAGCCATTTTTCTCAGTTTCAGTGTTGGCGTAGTTACTGCACTTTGCCTTTGTAGGGCAGTATGGTGGTTGGCAAAAACAAAGGTTCCCAGTGCATCATCATTATGCAGCGTTGAGTGAATCTATTAAACGCAAGTAATCTTAGTTATCATTGCTAATTTTTCATGCTGTTTTTAAGATTAACTTTTAAAGAAAAGCTTGATTTATTTATCAAAGGAAGACCTACACTAGAGCTTAATTTAGAGCAGAAAGCCAAATCATTTGAAAGCATTTCAACTCCATATTGAAATGGAAATGGATATTGTTGAGGCAGATTTAAAGTCAGTGAAGAATTAACTTTATTAAACAATTAAACAAAGTGAGATGCTAGCTGTTCATCTGACTTACAATGGTCAGTCTACAGGTCTTGTACCTTTTTCTTATCGCTAGGTACCCAATGAGCATCCGTACAGTTTTTGCTCCTCCTAGAGATATCGCCACCGTTAGAAACATCTTCCCTGAGGCCTTCTTTCTATTGGTGGAGAATCTCTGACCATACACTTTTTAAAATAAAATAAAAAATCTCATATTACATATACTTTTTTTGAAAACTTCTCACATCACATGTTTTTCAGTACCTTCTCGTGCCTTTCACCATGTCCACCTTCCCATAAGATATATGTACAGAGCTTTTTGGTACTTTTCCATCCTTCCATCCTTTGGGGTGGCAGTGGCTCAGTGGTTCATGTAGGTTAATTGTAGTGGTCGACCGATATGGGATTTTTAATGGCCGATGCCGATATTGAGAAAGCAATCTGGCCGATTGGCCGATATGAGGCCGATACAATACATGTGAATACAGTAAATGAGAGACATAAAGAATATTGGTGAAACTAAATGAACATTTATTGTACATACTATTTATGCAAAATTCTTTTTGCAATCAAAAATATATACTAAGAAATTAAAATGTAAACAAAAAGGTAAGGTAACACTTCAATAAATAAAGTTTTAGTGCAGCTTCTTGTCTGCTTTAATATTTACAGTCATTTTTTCAGTCACATAAATAATTACTGCTGCTTACTGCAGGTTACAAATAACATTTATCATTAATGAACCAATCTAAACAATATTCATAAATTAATGACAAAATAGTATGTGAAATTACATACATTTTATGTACAATACATAGTTAAATATAAATCTCACATAGTTTATTTACACTATTTACTTTAAACAGGTTGTTTTACTTCAAGTATATTTAAATAATAATGATTTATGTGTTTAGTTTTGCTTGTTTGTTTCTTTAAAACGTTGCAAGCCGTCACATGTATTTGCATGACATACATGAACATATGAAAATGTATACGGTACTACACACGATATTACGCCAATCATGGATAAATAAATACAGTAGATAGTGAATAACATTTTCAACGATTTATTTTCAAACGTAATATTATTACATAGTGTTCTCCTCTCATCCACCTCACGCGACCACTGATCTGTAATGCACGCGGCCCAGCTTTTCCGTGCACGCGAGTCCGTTGGAAAACAGCGTCTAGTTTAAATGTAACCCGAGAACAACGCGCGTATCTGAGGAACAGCCAGCCAGTCACAGGAGTTTTGACTGTTTGTGAGGTAAAATGTTTTCAGTTTTGTTTGAATTCGTTTATATCACATCTGTGACCCCCACTGGAGCTACCGCTGGGCTGCGGATCTGACATATCACGGTAGCCTACTGTTTGAATTGACTCTGCTGCACGCCGGAGTGTTTTTGTGTGTAACACAATGTAGCGTCAGGTTAGAAAGCGAATGCGAATGGTCATTTACTGTGTCTGTCAGATGTCTGCTTCACTTCTGAGTGGCTTGTCTTACGGTGCTGGGCGGAGAGCGAGTGTATTCAGTTCATTCATGCTCGCTCTGTTCGCGGCAGTGGAAAAACGCGCTAATGCACAGTCACAAACTGTTTTGAAATATATCGGCCAAACGGAAAGATTTATCGGCCGATGCCGATATCTAAAAAATTCCAAATATCGGCCGATATATCGGCCTCGGTGATATATCGGTCGACCACTAGTTCATTGTCTACAAACCAGAAGGTTGGTGGTTCAATCCCCGGTTCCACCTGACCAAGTGTGCACCACCTGACCATGAGCAAGATGCCTAACCCCAGCTGCTCCTGACGAGCTGGATGGCGTCTTGCATGGCTGACACTGCTATGAGTGAGTGAATGGATGAAAAGCGCTTTGGTGGCCATAGGTCTGTGAAAGTGCTATATAAATGCAGTCCATTTACCATGTACAAACCCTGTAACCTAGTTTGCTGCATAGACTTAGACTTTTGCATGAGACAGATGAAATTCCCCAACAATATTAGGTTGAGGTTTTTTTTCCCTGACGAGGGAATAGGGGTGAGAGGGGCCAAGGTTCAAGAGTCATGGTTCGCTACTGGATTCTCACCAGGGGAGACAAAAACCCACCCATAATGGGCCTAACAAGGTGAATGTGACTGTAAGGAAATTTACAAAGTATAATAATCCAAATATTAGTAATGAAGAACAAAGGCACATTGAGGACACTGATCTAAACATAGAGACTTGAACAGTCACTCACTTTTGTGCCATTTCTGGTGCCAGATCCTGTGCAACTGAACAGTCAACCATACCTAAACATTGGTCTGAACCTTCTTAAACTGTAACATTTATCATACTACAATTTAAACGTTCATATTACTTTTGTATCATATTATATATTACATTATTGAACATTCACTCACTCGTTTTGTACAACATTTCGATGTGTTTGGCAATATCATTTTTGTGATGTGTTCCAGAAAGAAGTTCACAGAAACTGAGACGGCAGAAAGCACACCCTGTTTGTTTTCTTTATTTTAGAAAAGCACAATGTTTTGTTGTTATTGTGAATGTACACAAATAATAGTAGACCCTTTATAGTATTACATTTAGAAATATTACTGTAATCTGTATTTTAAGTTTATTTTAAAAAAATTCAAGTGCAACCCCCAACTGCTGAAAGTTTTTGAGATGTGTCCTAAAGAAAGAGAATATTTTTGAACAATATTGAGAAGTTCTGAGATTATGCAACACCCCATTAAGAAGGCAAGGCAAGTTTATTTAAATAGCACATTTTATAAACCATGGCAATTCAAAGTGCTTTACAGGAAGGAATTGAGGAATTGAATAATCACAAAATAAAAGCAAGGAAAATTAAAACAGCTATAAAATAAATTAAAAGATATATGATACAGTTATAAAATGAATTAAGAATAAAAGATGGTACATAGATAATACATAGATAAACTTCTCATCTGGCAAAACAACGGTGTATCATATTTTTCACAACTCCCAGTTTTACTCTGAGATTTTCCCATGGTGATTACACTGTCTGAGGTGTTCTTTCGCCTAAGAAATCTATTGGAAGTCTCCAATGGACCTGATTTTCCCCTAAAATCGGACAGGAGGAGCTCTAGGACTGACTCACAGGGTAACCTCGGGTTCACTAACCCATCAGTCCGCGCCCCATAAACCCATTTGTTCGGAAGCTCTAGGAATGAAATCAATCCTGTCTGCACTCTACAGAACCTCGCGTTTAATCACATATCAAACTCACTACTCCACCACAGACCCAGGTTATCAGCATGGTTTCATCTCTTAAATTCCCATTAAGTAATTTATGTTTGTCTCTTACCCAATTCTCAGTGTGAGTTCAGTTTAGAATCAAAGGGAAGGAATACAGTGCAATCAGTCGTACATACAGTGGATACAGTTATAAAACGAATTAAGAATAACAAGATTATACATAAACTTCTCATCTGGCAAAACACCAGTGTATCATACAGCTGCTTGTTTTACTGATTTACTATTTTCCCATGTGGATTGTAGCTCAGTAAGTATAGCAGAACTGAAAAACTCAGTTCCTGGAGGGCCACATTCCTGCAGAATTTTGTTCCAACCCTGCTCTGACAAAATAAATAAGGGTCTGTCACACCATAGGAACATTTTCATAGTTCCTGTAACTATTGGTGGAAAGTACCCGCTTTATGGTGTGTTGTCACTGCAGAAACTGTTATAGGAATGTCTTTCGGGCTGACTAAATTGGCTCCTATTTCAGAGTAGAGTGTAACCCAACCCAATAGGAACTTCCAGTGATGGAAATGTACGTTGATTGGCTGAACGTATGCAAAACACAGGCACCCGCCTTTTTAAATAACCATGTTTACGCAGTTGATTGCGAATAGGATCTATCATACATGTTATATATATATATATATATATATATATATATGCTTTACATGTCTTTACTTTGTGGCATTAAACTGGGATTAACTTTTGTCTTTTCTTTCGCTTTAGACCTGATGCCGTTGAATGAGGAGAGTCAAAATCTGAATGAAATGGAAGAGAAAGATCAGTACAAGACACATCATCATTTGAAAAATCCAACTGAGAAAACAACTTTTATTTGCTCACAGACTGAAAAAACTACCACACGAAAAAGGGCTCAAAAGACAGGGACTGAAAGATATTTCACCTGCCAACTGTGTGAAATAAGTTTCAATAAGCATGGAAACCTTGAAGTCCACATGAGAATTCACACTGGAGAGAAGCCTTTCACCTGCTCTCAGTGTGGAAAGAGTTTCAGGCAAAAAGCAAACCTTAGTAATCACATGAGAGTTCACACTGGAGAGAAGTCTTTTATCTGCCAACAGTGTGGAATAAGTTGCAAGCAACAAGGCAAATTTAGAATCCATATGAGAATGCACACTGGAGAGAAGCCTTTCACCTGCTCTCAGTGTGGAAAGAGTTTCAAGCAAAAAGCAAACCTTAGTAATCACATGAGAGTTCACACTGGAGAGAAGTCTTTTATCTGCCAACAGTGTGGAATAAGTTGCAAGCAACAAGGCAAATTTAGAATCCATATGAGAATTCACACTGGAGAAAAGCCTTTCACCTGCTCTCAGTGTGGAAAGAGTTTCAGTGTACAAGAAAGACTTAAAGTCCACATGAGAATTCACACTGGAGAAAAGTTTTTCACCTGCCAACAGTGTGGCATAAATTTCACTCAAAATGCAAGCCTTAAAGTCCACATGAGAGTTCACACTGGAGAAAAGCCTTTCACATGCCAACAGTGTGGCATACGTTTTACTCAAAGAGGACACCTGAACAGTCACATGAAAATTCACACTGGAGAGAAGCCTTTTACCTGCCAACAGTGTGGAAAAAGTTTTGTCCGAAAAGGAATCCTTAACAGGCACTTGAGAATTCACACTTGAGAGAAGCCTTAAGCAGGCTAAATTGTTAATTTCATTTATATATATATTATAGTTATTTTTTCTTGTCAACAAACAACAGTGAGTTGAAAGGTTCAGTAAATAAATACAAAAAAGTAATAGAACATTGAATAAATGAAATGTAAAAAAAGTTACTAATGTTATTCATTGAAGAGCCATGAATGATTATCTTGTTTTTTTCTTGTTGTTTTATTAACATAAAGTAACAGCAGTCTAGTACCCACTCTATATTAAAAAAATCCATGTTTTATAATGACAGTGAATGGTTGGTTGTTTTATAATTCTCATAATTCTCAGTTAATAAAGGCCTTCTGAAGCAAAGTGATGCGTTTGTGTAAGAAAAATATCCATGTTTAAAACTTTACAAGCTGTAATCTCTAACTCCCGCTAACTGTCGTACACGCATTCACGAGAGACTGGCATTCCAGCGTATGATGTACGATGTTCTGGTGAGAATTTTCTAGTTCTCACGAGAACCAAGTGTGTTGACAAGCATGTGAAGAATTTAATTGTTTGAGCTATACTCTACATTTTATTAGTCTAAAAATAGTTTTTCATAAGACAGCCCGGAAGGAGCGACAAGATTTAGCATCTCAGATTAAACAAATAGATCAGCAGTGTGCTCAGTCTGGTAACAAAGACCTTCTCCAAAAACGAGTAGAATTACAAACCAAATTTGATCTCCTTTCTACATACCCAATTGAACAGCAGCTCCTAAAGAGCAAAAGCCAGTTTTATCTACAAGGGGACAAGCCTGGGAAAATGCTAGCCAATTGCTTAAGAGGATCCAGAGCAAAACAGCTGATCACACAGATTCAGATGGCCGACGGCAAAATAACATCCAATCTTACTGAAATAAACAATACATTCAGAGACTACTACAGCAATCTTTATGCCTCTGAACTTCAAAATTATAATATGCAGATGTACAACTTCTTGGATAATTAAAAAATTCCTGAGCTCTCTCCTGATGACAGAGAGAGACTTGACAGGCCAATAACGAAGGAGGAGATAGAGCTGGCTGTTTCCTCTCTGCAGTCAGGAAAGTCCCCTGGACCCGATGGGTTTCCAGCTGAGTTTTTCAGGTCATTCTCTTCGTTGCTTGTACCGCACCTAAGTCTTGTTCTGTCTGACTCATTCAAACAAAACAAACTCCCTGTATCATTCAGTGAAGCAACAATTACTTTAATTGCCAAAAAAGAAAAAGATCCAACACAGTGCTCATCTTACAGACCAATTTCTTTGCTAAATGTGGACGTTAAGATTCTTGCTAAAATCATGGCTCATAGAGTAGAGAATGTTCTGCCGTCAGTCATATCCACTGATCAAAATGGCTTTATCAAGAATCGCCACTCCTATTACAGTACACGCCGTTTATTCAGTATGTTGTACTCCCCTGCCTCTGCTGTACCTGAATGTGTTCTTTCTTTAGATGCAGAGAAAGCATTCGATCGGGTGGAGTGGACATACCTTTTTGCAGTTTTGGAAAAATTTAACTTTCCACCAAATTTTATCTCATGGATTAGATTACTGTATTCATGCCCCACTGCATCAGTACTTACCAATTCCCAGCTGTCCAGTCCATTTACCCTTCACAGAGGAACTCGCCAAGGGTGCCCTTTAAGTCCACTACTTTTTGATCTTGCTATAGAGCCACTGGCGGCTGCCTTTCGTGACTGCAAGGAGATCTCGGGAATGTGGAGGGGAGGAGAAGAACATAAGGTGGCCCTGTATGCTGATGACCTATTACTTTTTATATCAAAGCCTAATGTCTCCCTGCCTCATGTACTGTCCCTGTTCAGAAATTTTGGCCATTTTCAGGATATAAGCTAAATTTAAGCAAAAGGGAACTTTTTCCAGTGAATGAACCAGCCCTTAAAGCACAATACAATAACTTCCCATTTAAAGTTGTGAAACACCACTTTACCTACCTGGGTATTAAAATCACAAAAAAGCATAAGGATCTTTTCCGAGAAAACTTCCTAACTTTGTTAAATAAGACAAGACATACCCTGACGCAGTGGTCACCCTTGTCGACTTCCCTAGTTGGCCGAATCAATGAAAAGTTGGCCTAATCAATGAAAATTTAATACAAATACTTTGGATAAAAAAAATAGTTTTTCATGTTTATATCCAGGTTGCTTCAACAAAGCAAAAGTCTTAAGATTACGTGCTTCAACATTTCACCATTTCCCTGTAAATGTTTGTGCCGCTGCTGTAGCTTCTTCCATCTCCCGGAGCTCATGGTCGGTATACTCTGGTTCAATCAAATATAGCTGGTCAAAAAACTCCTCTTGGATTATCTCGAAATCCTCCGAAATTTTTTCTTTGAACACCCTCGTTTTAGACTTCTAATTCACGACCAGTGTTTTGTTTTGTTCTATACTCTGCACTTCCGCATTCGTCACCGGAACTTACGATACACCTGCGTCATGCGCTGGAACACCAGTCTCCCGTGAGAGGACACGTATAACCAGTGAGCTACAAATTAAGGGTGATATAATATAGTTTATTTTAAAAGAACCCGGTTATTTTTTTTGGTCCACTTACACATTTCAATACATATGTCAGACAAGTATAAATGCTTAATATTAAACATTAAAGGATTAGTTCACTTCAGAATTAAAATTTCCTGATAATTTACTCACACCCATGTCATCCAAGATGTTCATGTCTTTTCTGAGGAAAATATTCCAGGATTTCTCCATTCAAATGCATGTTATAAGTGACTCAAACTCACAATGCTTTCAGATGGAGCAGCGTTTCCCTTTCCCTTTCTGTCACTTATGTTCGATGTAGTCGACGTGACGACTGATTGGGATCACGCTTAGGGAGCCTGTTATCTTTGAGTATTGATAAAACGACTCAATGCAAACATTGGCGTGCAAGCTTTGCATCCACGCTTCGCCCTGCAGCGTGGGCATAAATATGGAAGTGGATCGCCATCTCTGGCTCAACCTGGTTGATATGAGGAATGCGGACAAGGTTCGGTTCTTGGACTGTTCGGCGACGCAGTGGAGATCTGGGCCCAACAGTTCTCTGCCGCCTCTCCTGCCCCGGAGGCCAGCTGGTGCCACCCAAGTTCAGTGCTGTTCGCTACACTCCGTTGTTGAGCGGATGTGAACCTGTCATGCGTACGGACATCGCAGTCCTACTGGTGAAGGGTGCGATTGAGCCGGTCCCTCCAGCCGATATGAAGACCGGCTTCTATAGCCCGTACTTCATTGTACCCAAGAAAGGTGGTGGGTTACGGCCAATCTTGGACCTGCGACTCTTGAATCGGGCCCTTTATAAGCTTCTTTCATTCAAGTGGTTAACGGAGATACGTATTTTCGAATGCTCCTTCACCGAGAATGGTCTGCAGTATTTGACTTGAAGGACGCGTACTTCAGATCTCTATCCTTCGATATGTCTGTGTTTTTGCGTTGTAGGGTTCGAAGTCAGTAAAAAGTCCTACCATTCGAGTGCTCCACAGCCACTTGGGTCCCACGGGCTGAGAATCTCTCTTTACACTATGAAGATGGACTCGGTCCAACACGTCTCTCAAGAGGAACGTGTCTGGTCGGTGTTATACAGAAGTAAGAAAGGGTCCCACTGAAACTTTTCAGAGGCTCCTGGGGCTCCTGGCAGATGCAACCGCAGTAGAACAGCTTCCTCCATATGAATGGCTTCACAGCCGAGTCCCGGGGCCTCATGACAGCCTGTGGCCCAGCGAGAGTGAAGACTCTATCCCCAGGCGGTCCAGCTGTTCTGGGACCACTTCAGGGCTGCACAGTTACATCTGTTGCCTCTCCAGACTTGTCCCATTGCCAGTTGTTTACTCCGTGACCGTGCAGAGAACCCTCGGCACAGAGACACAGGCACACAGCTGGCCCCGGGGCTGCTGCAAAGATGCGTTTCCCCCGTCAGCCTTCTTGCACAGCACTGTACTAAGTCAGGGAGGAGAAGAAGCAGGTCTCGCTAGTTGCCCCGTATATGCTCCTCTCGAGAGCCCTCCCTGACCCATTCCTCTGAGACATTCTCAGGGACGGGGCACCATTGGCAGCCGCGTACAGACCTCTGGAGACTCCATGTCTGGTCCCGAAAGGACGGGACGTGGAGGTTCTAGGTGATCTACCACAAACAGGTCGTAGGTCGCCATCACTTCCTCTAGAGCACCCTCTACAAGGCCTGCTTATGCCCTGAAGTGGAATTGTGGTGGCAAACAATAATGTCTTTAAAGGTTATTTATTTTCTTGCAAAAATAGAGTGGCTAAATGAACAATATGTCCCCCAACTAACACATTTTTGCATCCTACTACCCTTGAGAAAAGGCCCTTTGTCTCAGTCATACATTAGTCACACATTTCTCATTGTCAAGTCACGTATACAAGGTCGTATGCATACGTACATTCATAAGGGTTAATAACAGTTCTTAGCAGTCGGTCAATCCCACCTTTCCAGTAAATACGAGTTGTGATTGGACTGTGCGTCAGCAGACACCAAAGCATTGGCCAAGAGCAGAAGGCCCTCCCTCCAGGCTTTTTTTTTAAGTTGCGATGTTGCGAAGCTTCATTTTCGCTCAGTCTGAGTTTCAGAGCAGAGCTGCGTGACAACGCTGCCACAAATCACATGAGTCGCAAGCTCGCAACTGTGTGGGCGAATCTCCGCAAAGTGGGTGTTGTAAACTCAGCTCTGAAAAAATAGTCTGCAATAGGAGTGCAAATGTAATGTAATGTAATAAGTTTCACCCTTTCGAACCTCAGTTTTCAGAGTTTCAAAACTTTTTTTCACACATTCGCACACCAGTTTTCAGATCACCATTTACAAGGCTTCAAACCAGGAAAACAAACTAATACAGTGGGAGAACACTGACAAATTTGAAACTCTGAACTCTGAAATTGTTTGCGCAACATCGTAAAAAAAATGTTGCAGTTCTGAAGAAGGAAATCTCAAAAACAACATAATGTTTGCAGAGATATTTTTATTTTCTTTACATTTTGCAAGCTTGCAAATCTTATTTTTCGATCTTGCAAAACTTTTTTTTGTAAGATTTTGAGTTTTCGAACACTTAGTTTTAACCTTTCAGAACTTTATTTTCAGTTTTGAATCATGGCAGGATATTAATCCCATAGGTCCAGATCTCATGAATACCCTCTTAGGTGTAATGCTCTGGTTTCGCCAAAAGCCAAAATCTGTGAGGGCGGATATTGAAGGGTATGTTTCACTAAGTCAAGGTTCCTAAAATCTTTTGGTGAAACATACCCCCTTGATTTTTTGAGATGCTTGCGCTGTCAGCTGCTGGAAGAGTTCAGGATGACTGTACATCTCTTTGGAGCTCTCTTTTTTCTCTTTCTTTGCATCTCTTTTTTTTCTTCCTCCAGTTGTGTCAACTTTGTGTTAAGGAAGACAGCAGATGATAACAAAGGCAAAGCTGACTGAGAAGTTTTATCCACATTTCATAACAACTTTTACGTGGAAGATTGCCTTAAGTCGATCTCGAATGAAAGACAAGGTGTCATGTTGGTGACGAGCTTAGAGTAGTATGTGCTTCTGGTAGCCACACTGTATTAATCTTAATCCCTGAGGAGGAGGAATGATCATGTGAGACATGAAGAAGTGAGACATCTTGACTTGCGCAGAGAAGAACTTTCTGTGGACAGCGCAAAAGAGCCTGCCCGTTCTTCTCTGTCGAGGAAGGGGGGGCGATGAGGGGGTTTGGCCATAAATGGAGAAACAGGGGGGGACCCTCAGGTCGACAACACGCTCCTTCCAAATGTAAACAATGCATAAGCAAGTAGCCATGTGCTACTGTCCACCTGTAGTGCAGGGTGTGTTGTTTACAAGTGGAATGTGTTGATATGATCAAAATAGCACTCTCATCCTGCTTTGACACTGGACTCACTGGAAACAGATCCAAGTGCTTGATAACAAGCTGACTGAAATGCTCATCAGGAGAGACTAGAACACTGTGCTATGCTATGTTATAAAATTATGTAGTCTATTAGTTTGATCAGAATAACATAAGTGATGAATTACAACATACTTTATTCAATGTAATATTAAGAACCCTGCCAAATTCTACAAGATGCAATTTAACTAGTAAAACACTTCAGTTGTTTGAATAATAGTTAATTTCAGTTTTTTTTGTATATAAGGTGACACAACAAATACATTAAACAGAGTTTACATTGCCATGATAGATTTCTTCCCAACTGTGCAGATGAGGCCTCTAGTCCTTGCTGTAGGCACATACAAGGAATAGTTGCCATCGTGATAGCCTAGGAAATGCATGGTTGCACAAAGATCCAGGAGACAGGAAATCGTAGAATGTGGGTTGCCCAGGCAACCCTGTGAGGATCACATATCAGCTGGATCAGAGGAGCAACAAATGTTGACCATAGAAGACAGGTCAATGTGTATACACAATATATTAGGCACACAGTAAAGAACTTCTATAACAGAATAATTAATTAATAAGTTTTAATTAATCAATTCATTTCCCACAAGTTCACATTTCCAGTTATGGAGGGCAATACTGAACATCAGAAAACAATGTGTGTATTATTGATGACATTGAATGGTACTGTTTTAATATCCGCCCACAACAAAGCAAACAGGCCTACCTGCTATAAAAGGTCTAGATTGAAAATGATTTAGTCATAGGGTCAGGTATGAACTGCTTAGTTAACATACTGTAATTCAAGTGTTTCTTCAAAATCATTTACTTGTTTCCCTTTCAGGAGGAGTGCCAAGGCCAATATGGGGATACCAGCATTTCCACAGGACAGTTTGGCTAAGGCTATGGTATAGGTGATTAACCTTTGGGTGCTCTCAGATCAAATTGAAAAGGAGGACTTAAAAAAAGAAAGCATTCTGTTAGTTTGCCATGTTTTGTCTGTAAGGAACTTTGACAAATCAATAAAACTGAGTTATTTACAATAAAGTATATCAATCAAACAGTTCTGTTGTATGTCTTGAGTCTTCTATTCAGTAGTCCTTTACACACGGTTCAGTTCACACATTGGATGGAAATAAGGTGAATTACAAATGTCACCCTTAAAACACAGTCCAGCAGTGTCCAAATATGTGTTGTTTTAAGATGATGATTCATAGTGTGGAGAGAAAGACCACACACAGGAGAAATGACCGACGTTAGTCTAGTATCTCACCTCAGACTGGTTTGTCATAAGACTCCAGAAGTCATACACTCTGAGGGTCATCGACACACGCAAGCCTCTACACCGCTTCAAGGTCTTGGTAGAGGGGAACAATGTCAACTATTTACAAAAAGAAACGTCCACAACCACCCAACGAGTGGCTCAGTGTCCTTTATCACCTCGCCTGTGAGTGTCTCTCATCTCTGCCAGCCACTGTTCAACAGTCTTCCCCCCCAGTGGCAGAGCAGAAAGATACGGACCCGTATTGGCTGTGACCAGTCTCTTTCCTCTTCTGTTGTCCGCACTTACTACATTTGTAGTCCCCTGCTTTCTCTTCTTCCCAGGACAGCCTGACACCCCAGCCACGGCTTCCGCCTCAGCTTTTTTACTCCTCCGGAAAGCTGTTGACCGTGGCACGATAAGGGGTGGTGGGGGTATTGGTGTAAGGTGTGGAGGGTCCTGGGAGGAGCCTGGGAGAAAGCAGGGCTGCTGCTGGGGAGGGGCTGTAAGTAGCTGCGGGGCTGGAAGAGAAGGCACCTGGGCGGGCCTTCCTCGTTGGGTGGCCTGGGTGGGTGTGAAATGTCCTTTGGCCCTGTAAAAACAAAGGGCCGTAGTTCTGGAGGTGGCCGGGAGATGATTGATGGCCTGGGTGCAGAGAGAGGCTCAGCAGCAACGCACGGCACACAGTGGAATATAACACCCTGCTCCAGGATGGTCTTCTCCCTCTCCTTCTGTCGTCGATTGTACCTGACAGACAGAAAGAGGAAATTAGATCTAGTCGCATTTTGTCTAATATTATCACAATGTTGATAGTTCATAGCATAATGATTATGTTTCATGGTCATCATTATCTTACCATTGTTAGATGGTCCTTTGACTTTGCTCATACAGCTGGATGTTGGTCTGGGCCATCAACCTCGGGCTGTCCAGCACTGCCTCTCTGATTGACACGTAGTCCGCCAAGAGTGCCCACCTGCTCCTCTTGGTGCCGCCGGACTGCGTGCCACATGGGTGGAGACGACAGAGCTGGCTGCATATGGCCTCCACCAGGTGACTTGCGCCCAGCCAATTTGCAGGACCCGAGTTCAGTCCCAGAAAGCAACTGAAAGACAAAGAAATGAACAAAAAATACATGTTAGTGTTGGCAATGGAACGGAAACCTTTTAACTAATTATTCTAGGCTAATTCAGCCGCATACCATTCAAAGCTGTCCTTTCCAGCTTTTTCGGTTAAGGACTTCCCCTTCGTTGCCTTGAACCGCCCCTGCTCGATCCTGTCCTGGTGCCGGGAAGGGTAGACCACTCTCTCCTTGTCGGGGTCCAAGAGTGTTGGGGTCCAAGCTGACGGCCTGCAGCACTTTGTTGGTCTGGGCATAAAGGTACTCTACCCCAATGAGTTCCCTTGTAACGTGATGGAAATGCTCAGGTTAAAAAGCTAATGGCATGAACAAACCCTCACTTCCCACACTGACATTACGATGCGGTTGATATACCCGTGTATATGCCAGGCTTTGTAAAGTCCTCAACCTGCCTTGAGCCAAGCACGCATTGGCTGAGCTGGTTGAGGAAGTGCTGCAGGTGGCCACTGTAGCAGAGCAGTGGTTGCTTCTTTCCCTCCTTTGATGCTGCGGCACGGTTGTCATTCCCATCCAGGAGGAAGTACTGGAAATACATTCCACTGGCACTGCTCCCTATACACAGAGTCCCGCAATGTGTGATGAGAGAGCGCTGAATCTCAATCTAGTTACAAACCTATAATTACAATTCATTACCTGGAATGAACCGGTTGAGGTGGAGGTGAAAAGACTCCAGAGAAGTGGAGCCGTGCACGCAGCGATACACTGGCAGAATCACTCCGCCCTTGGTGATAGTCTGGGTGTACAGCTGTACACTCGGAGGGTCCTGTATGGACTTGAGGTGACGCCTCTGCTCTTGCCAGATTGCCCGGATGTGAACGTATCCAGCAGCAGGATGCCCAGGGTGTCGTGCCCCTTCTCGCTGTTGAAGATCTCCAACATCTCTATCAGGAGGAGCTTCACGCGTGCGGCGGCAGCAGCAGTGAAGAGCCATTTCCTTGCTCCTGAGGTGGCTGTAGACCTCCCTGTCAGTGAGACCGACCATCCCGCGCCTCCCCTCAAGTTCGGACCGCTTGGCCTCCAGCAGTCAATGGACATCCCCTGCATCCCATTCGAAAATGCTGGAGGACAGCTGTCACATGAAGGCCCCATACAGCTGGTGGCTCTCAGAAACAACACCTGATGTGAACCGCCGCATCAGGTGCCAGATGTTAAGACGAACCACCATCTGGGCCCACTCGGGAAACATGGCAGCAGTCTTGGATCCGCTGACGCTAGAGCAACAGTCTCGGTCCACTTACATGAGCTCGGGGGGTGGTATGCCTGCGAGTCGGTACCGCTCCATAAGCCCAGCCGCCATACGGAGCAGGCCCTTGCCCTCACCGGCAGTGAGAACGCAGTTCAGGACCTGTCCATGCTTGTTGCCCACATCCGTAGCCCAGGCGGCTGTGTCGGAAGCAGCCCAGTGAGTTTATTGGTCACCTGAAACCAAGAAACAGAGCGCAATTGTGTGAGTGAAATTGTGTTTCATGGTATTGGTCATTTTGGCAGAGGAAGTATTTTTTATTGAAAATTCAAACTAAAAACTACTACAAACTAATGTGGTATGCTTACAATATTGACCAAAAAGTACACCGTGGCATGTGACACTTAATACGGTTAAACAAAGCACAGGTTGATGTCAGAAAAGCAAGGAAACTGAAGGGGAAAAAAAGTGTTGAAAGTGTGTCAAGGTTGACACAAATCGAATGTGTAATGTAAGTTGTTAAAAAGAAAAATGAAGACAAACATTTCAGCCACGTAGGAGGGTGGGAGAAAAGTATAATATCATGCACAATATCTCCACAATGTGAGAATAACACCTTTAAAAAAGTCAAGAGCCAAAGACATAATATTTAGGGGGAGACCAACATTCCAGGAAATCTGCAAGTACTGGACTAAGCATTCTTATCAAGAATACTGGGGTGGGGTGAGGTGGTGGTACAGCGGGGTGAGGCGGCAGAGCTAGACACCATGAGAGAAAATGTGCAGCCACATGGCAGGATATGGATTTACAGCAACTAGTAGGCCATTCTAGATGTACATGAAAGTGCGTGTGTCAAGGTTGACACAAATCAAATGTGCAATGTAAGTTGTTATAAAGAAAAATGAAGACAAACCTAATTTGTAATCACTTTGGATAAAAGCATCTGCTAAATGACTAACAGTAAATGTAAATGTAAATATGTACAGAGTTTCTCACCCAAACCCTACCTTATCCACTGGACCGTTAGTCTGATGAATATTCCAACAGAAAGACATTATATTACATACAGCATTTTGTTTATCCAAATAAAAAAATACTTATCAATGAATATCAGGTAATGTATCAATCAACTTACAGTTCTCGGTGGCAATGGCAACTACAGGCAAAGGGCTCTACGGGGCGCAGATCTGGTCGCAGAGCTGGTCTGGAAGCAGGCATCACTTTACGTCACATAGAAAAGTGTTAAACGTGGTCTCAGTCATAAAGAGCTCATTGTTCCAATTTGAACACGCTTACTGGGAACTGCAGTCTTTTTGGCAAGGATCTTCCTGACCGTTGACTGCAGTTGACCTGGAGTCACAGAATGCTGCCCTAAAAATGCATAGACCGCTGCACCAAGAGGCCTTTAACAGCAAGCAAAAAGTTGGGAATAAAATAACCATTGTACTTTATTAAATGAATTAATGGGTCTTCTTTACTGATACCAATACTTACCCTGAAGCTGTCTTAACCCCAGCAAGGGGAGAAGGGGGTGCAGCTGCCTCCTGGTCACGGCACCTGATATATTTAAGGGCTGCTTCCATAGGGTCCCCGGGATTCTGGGGTGTCTGCTTCCTCAACCTGTTGACATAACCGATAAAAAAAAAAAAATAATTCATTAGAAATTGGATTCATCAATTATCACAAAAAATACAACTTATATCAGCATGACATTGTTATTCAAATGACTGTTCTCACCCAATGTGGTCTTTGTCCTTGGACTCATACAGTTCCTGCAGTGTCTCTGCCCTGTACCTGTGAAATCCAACAAGGGCTTGGCCCTCCTGTCCAGGCTGTGAGGCCTGGACTCTGGAATTCCTCCTTAACAGCAGAATATGCATTTGTGTAGCGGGCCAAGGCGTCCTTGTTGGACCATCAGTGGAGATGGCTCCTGGGAGATGGCTAGCCACCAGCCCCACAACCCAGCCCACGTCATTTTCTAGGAGCCACTTAAAGGTCTGACCCCGGTACACGCCGAACTGAACCGCATACCGGCTCAAAACCAGCATCACGGAATCAGGATCACCACCCTCTGAGACGACACGGGCCCGGGCCTCTGCCTCACATTCTTCTGGCTTCTTGCAAACCACAGCCTGGTCAGGCTTGGCCCTGATGGACTGAGCCTCATGCGTGGAGTGCATGGCCAGCTCCTTTCCCCTCCATCTAAACGTTGGATTTTCCATCTAGGATTCAAGTGGTAAAGTACATACTGGATAATAGTAGAATTAACAATGCAGATTTTCCATTCATGAGAATTCATAAAATGTACAGGGAATAGAAAACCTCCCATGAGATACAATACAATAACATTGCCAAAAAATAACATAATGTAACCTGGTGACAGGTTACTGTCCAAGGCTGTACTGTAGACCATAGCCTGCATGACATTCACACAAATGTATCAACCTGTTAACTACACATACACGAATTAAGGTGAAACATGAAATAAAATAGTTAGAGAGGTTAACCAGCTATAGTTTTCGAATGTGCTACAGGCTGAACATGCCAAGTTCTGATGAGTACCAATGCTAATTATGCTAACGTTACTAGTGTCAACATAAATGTTGCTATGTGCCATACGTTGCAATCAAACATGTGTGCACTTTCCTTGGTGATTGTTCAAATACATATTAAGGTGTTTACACAAATTAAAATAGTTAGAGATTGTAACCAGCTATACTGTACTGTGCAACAAGCTTAACATGCCAAGTGGTACTAATGAATAGCGATGCCAATTATGCTAACGTTGAATGATGTCTTGGGGAGAGGACGCTGGCGCGGACGCTGGCTGAATGATGTCTTGGGGAGAGGACGCTGGCGCTGATTGTTCGCCATTTCTCCTGGTTTTTGCCGGTTTTGCCGCTTTTCCCGGTTATCTGTCTCAATTGAGTGCTCTCTTTACATACTGGATGTGTCCACTACAGTAATTAATGGACTGTAAGTATACCAGTTTATATCCTTTGGACTGCCATGAAGTTTTGATGCCTACCTGCCACCCTGCTATGGCGAGGCTATAATAATGGTGAGGCTTTCTCGAGCTCTTTGGTTCCTGCAATACCTCCGCCTTTAAACGGATATCTGCAAAAAAAATATATATTCCTCCTGAAGCCGTGGATTATGCTGTGGATCATCCTGGTTGTGTGTGTGACTATCATACCTCATTGCTCTCCTGGATCTTGGCTAACCGCGAGCAGCGGTGCCCGGCCCGGCACTGTGTTGACGACCGACATCCCAATGGAACAACACAGGATTTCCAGCAGCACTGAAATACTATTTCCCTCTCTCCCTCCGTTACTAACCTTGGGGTCAAGTTTGACCCCTACCTTTCTTTTGACAATCATGTCACCTCAATTTGTAAAACCTCGTTTTTTCACCTCCGTAACATTTCCAAACTGCGTTCCTCTCTTTCCTTTTCAGCTGCAGAGAAGCTTGTCCATGCCTTTGTCTCCTCCAGGCTGGATTACTGTAACGCACTCTTGTGGGGAATCCCTGGCAGGAGCCTCCAAAAGCTCCAGTTTGTGCAGAATAGTGCTGCCAGGGTCCTAATGAGGGTGCGGAAACATGAGCACATTACCCCTATCCTAAAATCCCTTCACTGGCTCCCTGTTCACTTCCGCATAGAATATAAGATCCTTTTGCACACCCACTACTGTCTGCACGGTGCGGCCCCCACATACCTCACTGATCTCCTTTCCCTACACACCTCCACCCGGACCAAAGCAGGCAAACGGCACCTCCTGGTTATACCTAGGACACGGCTCAAGACTATGGGCGACAGGGCTTTTAAAGCATCCGCTCCTCGTCTGTGGAATGCCCTTCCAGAACAACTCAGAGCTCTCAAGACTACGGATGTTTTTAAAAAAGAACTGAAAACCTTTCTTTTCAGAAAAGCGTATTTTTAAGTGTCTGTATATTTGTTTTAGTTTTTTATTTGTTTTTTATTGAATTTTTTTCTGTTTGATCCTTGTAGCACTTTGAGATTTGATGTCAAATGTATAGTGCACTATAAATAAAATTCATCATCATCATCATAACGTTACTTTTGATAGGTGCCATACATCGCAATCTAACATGTGCACACTTTCCTGGGTGATTGTACAAACACATAGTTAGGTCTTTACACAAATTAAATTATTAGGATTGTAGCCAGCTGTACTGTACCACTGTGCTCCATGCTGAACATGCCTTAAGTCAAAGGGTGAATTTGATTGGACCATACCTGAAAAGGAAGACACAGATTGGCCCGTGGTTTTTTGAGACAAGGCCCTATCTTTTTCATTGACTTTTTGTTGGCTTTCTCAAAATTGAGACAAGCGACAACTGGGATTGGCTGACGGACCTGTCGGTCTTTTCTAAATAATTGAGACAATTGAGACAGTGCAGAACGGTCCCTAATGAGCGTACTAGGACTTCATTGGGACATTGAGACTGATACCTTTATTATCAAAATAGCAATGACCATTTACTAGAAGAGGTAATTTGTCAGTTACAAATTCAGTTTACAACTCGCTTGGATTTCGTGCTCCTGTAATAGGACAAGTGGCTACAGGAACTCAAGCTACTTTCAAATCTGAGCTTCAGCAGATGCTTCGTACCGACTGTATGCACGTACATCATATCAAACACACAAACCACACATATATTGTCTCAGCATTAACACAGTCTGTTTACTGACACTGATATCATGCATACTCAAACTTGTGCAATGTTGGTGAATTTTTGAAGGTATTGTGAAAAATGTGTTTAAGATATGTGAGGGGACGATGTGTATTTGCTCGTTATGTGTAGTGGATATTGAAGGGTTACAAATTTAAGAATCTATTTCAGATATGCTTCCTGGTGCATAACATCATGGTGAAGAATACAGATTTTAGCATTTGAGGTTTTAATTTAGATTCCAATACAAACTGATAAAGTTTAGTAGACTGATTTCAGATGATTATTGAGTCTCCAGCAAGAGACTCCTTTCCTGCCAGTCCTGTTTTCTCTATTGTAAGTCACCTTTTGTCTTTAATGGCTCGAGCCCCAGCCCTAGACGATGAATCGTTAGGCTGATTGGATTAGCACATATGCGTTTGAATGGTTATGCTGATTGGATTGAGATTGCAAGACCCTCAGTCTAGGGGTGTTACCTAAACCTGTTACATGCTTTGTTTCAATTTGTCTCCACCTTCAAAGTCCCTCCTCCTAAAATGCCTATAAGACACCATGTACAGTTACATTCTTAAGATAATGTTGGAAGTACTGCAGCCACGTACAGCGGAGTTCTCAATAAAGAATAACTTCTGTTGAACGCGATCCCAACTGTCTCCTGGTCTTGCGTCGATGAAAGAAAACTTTACAACAATATGTAGAATGTGTTTGGGTAACATTAGCTGCTAACACTGTTCATTCATTGTTATAAATAACCGCAATTCACACATATTTGGTTTTAAATCTTTATGTATAACGTACCTGCTTGTGAAACACCAGTGACCAAACCTTTATTGTTTCAAAAAGAGTATTTAAGCATAGTGGACATGCTGTCTGATTGGGAGAAACCATGTTGGGTATGACGTAAATGGGGGTTTTCAATATTCCTGTAAAACAAGGTTTATATTTGTTAATTCATTAGTTGCATTGTTTTATTGTGTAATTTAACCATGGATAGATGTTGTTTTATATGCATAAGGTGATTAGAAGTACAAATGTAAGAAACTAAAACTTACCTGTAGAATGGTACACCCCAGCAGTGTGGCCTAGACTATAAATGGCTGCCAGAGTTAGTACATGGTAAGTAGAGGGTCAGGTTGGTTATGTGAAGTGGAAGCAAAGCAATAGAAGCGTGTTACGATTCTACCTGCATCGGTTCTGGTATTGGAAGGGCGGCAGATGGTACCTGAGGTGGAGGATGCAAAGTGGGTTGAGGCAGTGAACAAGCTGAAAGACACTGTGAAACTCGAATGGACTTCTGGATGAAATTCTCTAGACCCATATTATCATCATGGATGACCATCAGTTGACGAATGTCCGGATTAAGACCTTGGCGAAAGGCTGTGAGGAGAGCAGCTTCGCTCCAACCGCTTGCTACGGCGAGAGTACGGAACTGTAGCGAATAGGAACTCACAGATTGGTTGATGAAGATTGAAAAGTTGATCGTGGACTAAGAGGGTTTATGTGGTTTGACCGAAGACTTCTTTAAGGTGAAGTAGAAAGGCGGACAATGATTTCATGGCTAGACGTCAGCTTGCCATAGTGATTGAGCCCACTGAAGAGCTCGTCCAGAGAGAAGAGAGATCACAAAGGCAATGCATGCTCGATCAGTAGTGTAGAGATGAGGTTGCATTTCAAAATGAAGGTTGCATTGTAATATAAACCCGCTGCAATCCTCCGCCTCATCGCAGTATGTCGCTGATCAGGCCATGGGACAAGCAGAGGCAGCAGGTAAAGGAGGTGTTGATGTTGGAAGGAGTGATTGTCAAACGGTATTCAACAGGTCAGTGAAGGGATCTGCGGTGTCCGTGCTCGTGCTCGACACAATGGACATAAACATTGAGTTAGTGCAAAGTTAATGATAGTGCAGTAAAATAATGTATTGTAGTAAGGAGATGTTATTGCACTTCTTCTTTCTTTCTTTTTTTTAAGTTAAAGGCAGGGTAGGTAGGATTTTTCTAACAAAAAAAAACATTCCAAATTTGTTTAAACTGTCTTTATATACCAATACATAATTAAAATGTAAGTACTCCGAAAAAGAGAGTATAAAAATCGAGTGTCTGTAGACCTCTCACGACTGTTGTAAACACAGATAATTATTTCCATTCACTACACCTCCTCCCTTCTGAGCTCCTTCCAAAGCCACGCCCCCAAAACACATGAACGCGCAACGCCAAACGCTCAGGCTCAGCTGGAAGACGCATTTATCTACCTAAGAGACGAGTGGAGAGGAAGGAGCGCAGTGCATGCAGTGACATCATGTCAGAATCACATGTAATAAAATACCTAACTTTATCACTATAAATATAAACAAATAAGATGGCTTTTAGTACTCACTATCAAGCTAGCATATCGATACTGGTAAAGTTTAAAATATATTTTGTTTGATTCGGTAACGAGCTATATTTAGGCTATAGGTAACGAGCTATATTTATAAGGCAAAGCTAAAAACAGGTTGCATTGATACACGTTTTTCCATTACCATCAGTTACACTGTGCTGAAGGTGAATTTCGTGTAAGAAACATAACATAATATACGTTTTGCATGTAAGAGTTTCCATGATGAAAACATTGTTGACTCTGATGAGGACTAACGTTACACTCCGGTGACAAGTACCGCATCGTCGGTTCGAGGACAGGTCCGGGGTCGAGGGCGAAGCAGAGGAGGTCGTTCAAGAGTGCGGGCAACCAGGGTCAGAGGAAGTAGTTTTTGCCTTGTTTGCCTTCGCTGACTGCATATGCAGGTGCTTTGAATTTTGAATGCTCTTTCTCTGCCATAATTTTACTCTTCGTAGGTTCCGCGCCTCTCTTGCACTCCTCAAATCAAACGGGTGCGCGCGCATATGGGCAGATCTTGTAGCAACAGTGGTGGTAGCCATGGTTGCGAGAGTGAGTGACAGTCGCCCAAACCAATCAATCGTTTCGTCCCGAATGGAAATAATGAGCTGTGTTTATTGCAGATTAAAAGGTCTACAGTCACTCGATTTTTATACTCTCTTTTTCAGGTCACTAACATTTTAATTATGTATTGGTATATAAAGACAGTTTAAACAAATTTGAAAAACAAACAAATTTTGATACTACCTACCCTACATTTAAGGGTTTATTGCATGAGTTTCAGGTATGAATAGGGAATTATGCATTTAAGTATTTAACTGCATGAGGGTAGAAGCTATTTTTCAGTCTGTGTTTGATTTTATTAATTGGTTGAAAATAATTTAACAGTCTTTGTTTCGACCACACACTCAGCACAAAAGTTTATGTATGCCAGGACAGCTGATGTGTGTCCCTTCAGGTCTGTCCCCTCGGCGAAAATTCCCAAGTCTTTATCTTCAAAGCAGTCTTGCAGGGCTGAGGTGGTTTCCTTAGTCCAAACTTTGACTGTCTTTGTGGATGGTCTTTGTGTACAGCTGAGTGGTTTATATACATATTTATAGAATTTTGGCAGAACAGACTTCAAGTTAGCATGGTTAAAGTCCCCTGCTGCTATAACAATCCTGAATGATTGCACCGACAGATGTTGGCTGATGGAGTGGTGTAGCTTCTCCATAGCTACCCCTGGTGTTATCATGCGGCGGTACATGCACAGGTGTTATCACAACCGATGTAAACTCCCTGGGCAAGTAGATCCTATACTATAGGATCTATACTGTAGGATCAAATACTTGATGTCCGGGTCGCAGTAATTTTATTTGACAGTTGTGTTTACACACCAGTTATTATCTGTGTAGATACAAAGACCCCCTTGTTTGTTCTTAACGGTAGGGTGACCCCGTCCCGCTTTGCGTTGTACCACACAGCATTTTCACCCCTTGTCCCGCCCATCGCATATTGAGAAAATGTCCGTTGGTTTTTAATTATCATATTAAGAAAACGTGCATGCATTCTTTTCCCTTTTTAAGGAAGCCTTTTATTTATTCTTTTTGCGGCATAGTTTTTCACATTTAACAGTGCTTGCCGCTTTGTCAGAAGTACAAATACAACAGCCGTTTTTTTAAATCCTATCCAATGGTTGAATGGAAAGGAGTAAACAAGGTCATTAGTAGGTAGTGACGGCTGTCAATCAAAATGTGGAGCGGTGATTCGTTCCATGTGTTCACTGTTCACTGTGGTTCACAATTGGATAATTCGTTAAATTTAAATTTAACAGATTTTATCAACTTGCTGCCTGCTGTGGTTGTTTTAATTCACATCCTTTCTAAAAATATGAGTATGAAATATGAGTATGAAAAGAATATGAATATGAAATAAGTTTTTGGTTTAATATATTCTTAACATAGGCTATGCCTGCTGCCTTTGGGCTCAGTGATGAATTTAAATGACATGTAAAATAAAGACATGTTATGTTACACTGTGATGTAATGGAGTTTTCTGGAAGGAACTAAAGAACAATTTTTTTTTATCAGCTGAAAGGCAGAATACAAATGTTTTAATTAAGTTAGATAAACAATATATATTAGTTTCAGGTTATGTTTTAGTGTTGGTAACATGTCCCACATTGTCCCACGCAAACTTATAATCGTCCCACATTTGGTTTGTTTGATGGTGGTCACCCTACTTACCGGAGTGAATAGTTCGGTCTGCTAGCTTGATAGCAGAGTGCGGGGTGTTTTGATCCACCCAAATATCCGTTAAAATGATTGCACAGTAATTTAAGCTGTTCGTTGTAATCCGCAACTGCAACCCATCCATTTTGTTGTTAAGCGAGCGGGTGTTGGTGACAAAAAGACTTGAAATTGCCGGTTTGAAGGGGTTAGCATTTAGCATAGTGTGGCACAAGAGCGGTATTACAGGTAGAAAGAATTTCGACTACGCCACCCGGGGAATTTCGCCCCGGGAAATATGGACAACACTCAAGTTACTATTACTAGGTCACTCAGGTTCGATTCTCTAATAAAGGTAGGCAGAGACGTGGATATGAAAATATACAAAAAATGTATTTATACAAAATTTAATTTAAAGCAGCAGGGTAGTCACGTTAAAAAGGCAACCTGGAGCTATACTGACAAGGTTTTGAGTTACAAACACATTCAAGTAAACAAAAACACATTTGAATAAACACACACTCTTTCAATACACTGGTTACACAGACACCATAGAAAAAAAGACACAGACTAACAGGGCTGAGGCAAACCACGGGAGGAGGGATCACTAAACTTAATTTACCAAAAGCACACTCACACACACAGCAAAGACTTCAAAAGTGTCACGGCAAACATTCGAAGAAAGCACCACCACCACAAGAGATCCTCCACCCGTGGAACCTCAGCACCTGAAACGAAAATCACAAAAAATAATTAATAACCAAACTTCAACATACCAACTGCACTAAAGCCCAGTTGGATGATGTTTAGGGTACGGTCATGAGCAGATAATATCACCATTAATAGACAATCACGAATAACATACAAAGGTGTAAACACAGACCATAAATAAATAACTCAATTCACGCAATGAGCTCACAAGCAGATAGTTTGGTGTTCCATTTTTGACACCAAGTGTTAACCTCAAAAGTTCAATAAAAGAAACATTAAATCAACAAATAATAAATAAAACCAGACAGCAACGGTCCCCCTCATCAGTGGGGTGACGATCTTCTCACAGATGGCAAAAAGTTTGTATTGCACACGGTAGCGACAGTGGAGCAGGAAAATACGATGCGCTCTTAATCTGGCAGCAAGGAATCGACGGGGCTGTAATAGCTTTTTATAGCACCAGCAGGAAGAACAAGATCGCCGGACGAGAGGGAAAATCCTAAGCCAAATACAAAGAAACACTAAGATTTATGCCTCAATGGCTAAACTTTCAGCTCGTAACTACATGCGCAATAACACTTACCGGAAGTAGACGATGCATTCGCACAATGTGCTTGTCCTTTCACAGGCACGGGTACTCAAATCATGCAATCCGCTGTTCAGATAGACTACAGGGACACTGCACATAACTCAACACAATCAGCCGATCCTAAACCCCCAAATAAAGACAAACAATACGCTTTCCATCAACAGTTCACACATACCTGAAAGGCGAGCAGCCAGCATATGCAACCACTGCGACAAACCGAAGGAAAACCGGAGAAGACAGACAAGCTAAACACAACACTAATAATTAGTCCCCTACATACAAACAAACTAAAAACAGAAGTTGCTATATGCTAACACACATACCTACAGCCACTGTAAACACTGGAAGGAGGCGGAGTCGAACGTGACGCATCCCGGGCTACAGCCAACCAGCTCTTAAATAGGGTGGATTACCTGCTGATAGGTGCTCACTAATGTCCATCACCTCATTCATCCGGTTACAATCCATCCCCACCTTTTGTATCGTCGCCCCGACGATAGACCACTAGCCCATGACGGCTACACACCGGGAAACGAGTGAAACACAAGTTCTCTGCCATGACGGCTAAACACACTGAGAAACGAGTGATACACAAGTTCTCTGCCATGACGGCTACACGCACACCGAGAGATACACAAGTTCTCTGCCATGACAGCTACACACACTGAGAAACGAGTGATACACAAGTTCTCTGCCATGACGGCTACACGCACACCGAGAGATACACAAGTTCTCTGCCATGACGGCTACACGCACACCGAGAGATACACAAGTTCTCTGCCATGACGGCTACACACATTGAGAAACGAGTGAAACACAAGTTCTCTGCCATGACGGCTACACGCACACCGAGAGATACACAAGTTCTCTGCCATGACGGCTACACACATTGAGAAACGAGTGAAACACAAGTTCTCTGCCATGACGGCTCACGCACACCGAGAGATACACAAGTTCTCTGCCATGACGGCTACACACATTGAGAAACGAGTGAAACACAAGTTCTCTGCCATGACGGCTACACGCACACCGAGAGATACACAAGTTCTCTGCCATGACGGCTACACACATTGAGAAACGAGTGAAACACAAGTTCTCTGCCATGACGGCTACACGCACACCGAGAGATACACAAGTTCTCTGCCATGACGGCTACACACATTGAGAAACGAGTGAAACACAAGTTCTCTGCCATGACGGCTACACGCACACCGAGAGATACACAAGTCCTCTGCCATGATGGCTACACACACTGAGAAACGAGTGAAACACAAGTTCTCTGCCATGACGGCAACCAATTTCCTTGTGCCGCCCGGATGCGACACGTTCGACTTCCATGCACCTCAACTCGCCCCAACTGATCCGAGACTAGCTGAGAGTCAACGTGACAGCAATGTTGTAAGGCCTGGAAAAGTTCATCGTCCATGATTACAAATCAGGAAAGATCACTTACCAATACAAAAACTCACAGGTCTACTTGTCACACACTCATGAAAGAAACTGCTGCTGTCTGGTTTCTGCAAAAAAAAGAAAACAAACAAAATACCCAAAAACACTAAACCAACAAAATAATACCCACGTCTTTGCACTACACAATAGAGATCCTGCCGACTATACGCCAAATGTGGCACAAGAGCGGTATTACAGGTAGAAAGAATTTCGACTACGCCACCCGGGGAATTTCGCCCCGGGAAATATGGACAACACTCAAGTTACTATTACTAGGTCACTCAGGTTCGATTCTCTAATAAAGGTAGGCAGAGACGTGGATATGAAAATATACAAAAAATGTATTTATACAAAATTTAATTTAAAGCAGCAGGGTAGTCACGTTAAAAAGGCAACCTGGAGCTATACTGACAAGGTTTTGAGTTACAAACACATTCAAGTAAACAAAAACACATTTGAATAAACACACACTCTTTCAATACACTGGTTACACAGACACCATAGAAAAAAAGACACAGACTAACAGGGCTGAGGCAAACCACGGGAGGAGGGATCACTAAACTTAATTTACCAAAAGCACACTCACACACACAGCAAAGACTTCAAAAGTGTCACGGCAAACATTCGAAGAAAGCACCACCACCACAAGAGATCCTCCACCCGTGGAACCTCAGCACCTGAAACGAAAATCACAAAAAATAATTAATAACCAAACTTCAACATACCAACTGCACTAAAGCCCAGTTGGATGATGTTTAGGGTACGGTCATGAGCAGATAATATCACCATTAATAGACAATCACGAATAACATACAAAGGTGTAAACACAGACCATAAATAAATAACTCAATTCACGCAATGAGCTCACAAGCAGATAGTTTGGTGTTCCATTTTTGACACCAAGTGTTAACCTCAAAAGTTCAATAAAAGAAACATTAAATCAACAAATAATAAATAAAACCAGACAGCAACGGTCCCCCTCATCAGTGGGGTGACGATCTTCTCACAGATGGCAAAAAGTTTGTATTGCACACGGTAGCGACAGTGGAGCAGGAAAATACGATGCGCTCTTAATCTGGCAGCAAGGAATCGACGGGGCTGTAATAGCTTTTTATAGCACCAGCAGGAAGAACAAGATCGCCGGACGAGAGGGAAAATCCTAAGCCAAATACAAAGAAACACTAAGATTTATGCCTCAATGGCTAAACTTTCAGCTCGTAACTACATGCGCAATAACACTTACCGGAAGTAGACGATGCATTCGCACAATGTGCTTGTCCTTTCACAGGCACGGGTACTCAAATCATGCAATCCGCTGTTCAGATAGACTACAGGGACACTGCACATAACTCAACACAATCAGCCGATCCTAAACCCCCAAATAAAGACAAACAATACGCTTTCCATCAACAGTTCACACATACCTGAAAGGCGAGCAGCCAGCATATGCAACCACTGCGACAAACCGAAGGAAAACCGGAGAAGACAGACAAGCTAAACACAACACTAATAATTAGTCCCCTACATACAAACAAACTAAAAACAGAAGTTGCTATATGCTAACACACATACCTACAGCCACTGTAAACACTGGAAGGAGGCGGAGTCGAACGTGACGCATCCCGGGCTACAGCCAACCAGCTCTTAAATAGGGTGGATTACCTGCTGATAGGTGCTCACTAATGTCCATCACCTCATTCATCCGGTTACAATAGCATTAATCAACCCTCCTCGCTTACCCCTTTCTGCTTTCTGTGTCTCCGTCTTAGCGGGGGGATTGTGAGCACTCCATTCTGGGGAGAGCATTGGATCTCCGAAGGGATGATTATTGTCCGCAATCAGTAGTAGTTCAACTCTAATGTATTTTAAATGTGTGATCACCAGTGCCCGTGCAAAAACATGCACGAAAAACACATAATAGCTGCTGAAACTTGAAGAGTGCTGGCCATCTTTTTTTCAATAATGTACTTTTTGTAGTAATGTATATAGGTTATTTCATAAAATAAAAATAATAATTCTCCTCAGAAATGGGCCAAAGTTGGGTACTTTTCAAAACACTATGTTGGACACAGTACTGTGTTGCAAGGCTTGCACATGAAGCTTGTCATCTGCCTTGCTGCCTGCTGTGGGTCCTTTTATTTTCTCAACACAAGTGATGTGGTCTATCATTCCAGAGGTGTGGTCTATCATTCCAGAGGCTGACATCTCTGCTGAGTGGACCATTGCCAGCATGCCACTAGACATCTTGTCACGGAAGCATGGCATGACCTTACTGTTGGCCCTCACAGTTCCACAAGCCCCAGTTTTGGCTCTTAGCAGGCGGTGAAAGAGAGTAGGACTGGTGTACCATTCGTCTACTCACAGTGTATGTCCTCTCCCCAGATATGGCTCTAGCAGTGTCAGCACTACTGAGTCGGACACACCAAGTCCTGGAGTATGTGTGTGATGTCTGTGCTGGAGCCAGTGTACAATATCACATTGATGACATGCCCTAGTCAGAACATTGCATAGCATGAAGAGCTTGATACCAAACCTCCTCTTCTTTGATAGAATGTACTGACGAAATCCATGACTAGTTTCTAGTCAAGTCTAACTAAGACAGTGTACAATACATTGTAGATTTTAGTGGGCAGTGCTTAGATATGGAGATGTTCATCAGAACTGTTTGTAGCAGGATGTTACCTGCTCGACCCGGCCGGATTTCTTATACCTTCCTTTTTATTTCTTGAAAATTTGTCTGGAGGCCGTTTCCCCGCTGTTGAAATCCAAGGAGTTTGGCCTGCTTGTTGTGAGGGATGTTTTTCTTTGATTCTTTTCCTTTCCTTGATTTATCCACACTGCCTTGAGACCTTGGAAGTTGTTGATCCTCGGCGTGGCATTTTCGTTTCTTTGTTTATTATTGTGTATGGTTTATTATTGTTTTGTTTATGTTTGGTTTTCCATGTTTGCTTATTGTGTGATGGTTAGTCTTTATTCATATTGTTTGCTCTAGTACTATCTCGGGGTGGTTTATTAGCCCTCCTGGTTATTGTAATTTGTGCGTGTGCAACTTTGTGCTTAACTTTCACCTATCTCCCCTCTGTCTAGGTGCTGAGAGCTGCCAGTGGGAGCATTGCCCTTGCGGTGGTGGGTCCCTTGATGTGTGTAGTGGCTGTGTGTTCACCAAGTGTGGTTATTTCCTTTGAGGTGTGTGTGTGTGTGTGTGTGTGAACTCGGCACATGTGATTGGGGTGTTTCCAATGGATGCTCATTGCTTGAGCTACTAGTCTCCCACTGGTAAGCACGATTCTCCTTTCCTGTGTGTGTGTGTGTGTGTGTGTGTGCGTGTGTGTGTTTGTGTCGTGAATAGAGTGCAGTGATGGGGTGTGCCTTGTTGTCTGATTTGGTGTGCAGTGCATTTTGTTTACTGTAAAAAAAAAATCCTTTACATGTTTGCTGTGAAATCCAAACACTTTTTGGAGCGAATTACTGTGTGTGTGTGTGTGTGTGTGTGTGCTCCTTGATTTAAAAGAAAAATAAAATCTTTTTTTTGTACTGGACCACTGTCTCTGGTTAATCCATCAATGAACTTGAGTGCCTTGCTAGAACAAAATAACAAATTAAGTCCCATCGTGGCGTAGTCTGCTAATTGTCTGGGCCTAAGCCCTGTTAATTATATCCCACTTGCCACATGTGCACTGTTTGTTTATTGGTAGGTTATGGAGTTAGTCATGTGTCACAGCATCTTTCGGCTATGAGTGAAACACAGGATGGCAGTCTAAAGTTTGAAGTTCACCTGCAGAGCCCAAGTCCATCTCAGGCATAAGAACCAGCACTGATACGGTGGAAATTGGATAACAGACCGTTTGATTACACTTAAATTACTTTTTCAATTTTTAAAAAAATTTCTAATATGTTTGTTATATAAGTGTAAATGTAGGCAATGTTGTATACATATTAAAGGAGAACTCCGGTCAATTTTAACATTGAGCTAATTTTTTTGTAAATTTGGAGTGCTGTCAATACAGAGAACAACAACAAAAATCGGTGTTGCCTACACCATGTTATCCTCTTTTTAAAATTTGCACCCTGTTGACTTCAATGGGGCAAGTTTTAAACCTGCTTTTAGCCTCTTAACACCTTGATGTGTCATTACAAGTGCACAGCCATGTGAGTGAATTCCTTCAGAGTGAACGCGGGTGAATCTGAGTAGATGTGCAGTAGATGTGAAAGATATGGATAAAAATGATGTCACGCGCGTGAACTCGACTATCGATTACTATGGCCTTCGACCGAAAAACAGGATGTAAATACAGGTATGAGCGCTGGCTGGAATAACATCATTTTTATCCATATCCTTCACATCTACTGCAGTCAGATTCACCCGTGTTCATTCTGAAGGAATCACTCACATGGCTGTGCACTTGTAATGACACATCAAGGATGTTAAGAGGCTAAAAGCAGGTTTAAAACTTGCCCCATTGAAGTCAACAGGGTGCAAATTTTAAAAAGAGGATAACACGGTGTAGGCAACACCGATTTTTGTCGTTGTTCTCTGTATTGACAGCACTACAAATTTACAAAAAAAATGAGCTCAATGTTAAAATTTACCGGAGTTCTCCTTTAAAACAGTATAAAATATGCTGTATTGCTGTACTCATCAACAGATAGATCGATAGATCGACAATAAAGGCTGATGTCTTGTATAACGTTACCTGTGGTTGTGTGGAGTATTTTACAAAAGTTTACAGGAAATTCAAAGTTAATTTTACTCATAAATATTGTGTTTTTTTTAAAGTTTTCCTCAATTTTTCTGCTCAATTTTATTTGTTAATGTACCAAATGCAGTTACTCAGATCTACTTAATTTTTTATTTACATTTACTATTTAGTAATTAGATATGGTATATGTAATTGATTTCATTGTGTTACAATTGAATCAATATTTGAACTGTAAAAATGTAAATCATAAGAGTAAATCATAGTAAAAGTTGTAGAGTAGAGTGTTACCAATCCTAATCCAATCATCATAACTATTCAAAGACTGGGACAGGGGCTCCAAGAGCCATTAAAGACAAAGGGTGAGAGTCTCAGTAATCTGACTCCTTTGATTTACAATAAAGAGAACAGGACTGGTAGGAATTTCTTGCTGGAAACATTAAGAGAATTATTCATCTGATGTCATCATCATAACCTTAAATGCTAAATTCAATGTACTCTACCTTAGTTTTTCATGTTACGTACGGACATAAGATCAGCAGATCTTAAACAGATTCTTCAATTTGTAATCCCACACCACCTTCCCACAGTAGTAGTGACACATGCTTTGTAAGTAATTAGCAATATTTTAAAATGTATTCAATGTTTAACCCTTTCATGCACGAATTATGAAAACCTCAGTCAGGATTTTTTTTTCCCTATGCATTTTATTGCTCTTGGGGCATGAAAAACTAGATTTGAATTTATTTTTTATTTATTTTTTACATATTTTTCTCAGAGATTTTCAGATGTACACTTGAGTGCAAGTAATGTGCATTACATAATCAGATTACTTTTTGATGTTACGAGTAAAGTATCGCATTACAAGTAACGTGCATTACAAAATCAGATTACTTACTGATTTAACAAGTAATGTATTTGTCAAACTCACAGATAGAAGCAGACAAAGATTACAACAATCAACACAGTTTATTTGCAGGATATAATATATTAGTGATGTGACGTTCGGCACAGAGGCTTCGAAGCTTGTATCAAAAAAACAAAATATCACACATTGAAGCAGTGTATCGGAGCTTGATTCATTTTGCCATAACCAGTTTATGTGAATAAGGCTGCATTTGTAGATCAAAGCAGATTCAGAAGAATTGTTTCTGTAAAAGTGAATTAGTCCCATTTATTAGGGCCCAAGCCCTGAAAGGGCGAAGGCCCTATTGTTTTCGTAAGGATTATTTTTTTAGGGCCCAAGCCCTGAAAGGGCGAAGGCCCTATTGTTTTCGGTAGGATTATTAGGGCCCAAGCCCTGAAAGGGCGAAGGCCCTATTGTTTTCGGTAGGATTATTATTAGGGCCCAAGCCCTGAAAGGGCGAAGGCCCTATTGTTTTCGGTAGGATTATTAGGGCCCAAGCCCTGAAAGGGCGAAGGCCCTATTGTTTTCGTTAGGATTATTAGGGCCCAAGCCCTGAAAGGGCGAAGGCCCTATTGTTTTCGTTAGAAGAATAGAATAGAATAGAATCGGGCATTTATATAGCGCTTTCATATGTACTACTGTACACCCAAAGCGCTTTACAATCATGTCAGGGGATCTCTCCTCAACCACCACCAGTGTGCAGCATCCACTTGGATGATGCGACGGCAGCCACAGTACAACGGTGCCAGTGCGCTCACCACACACCGGATATAGGTGGAGAGAGGAAAGAGAGTGATAGAGCCAATTCAATGTAAGGGGATTATTAGGAGGCCATGATTGGTAAGGGCCAATGGTGTGTGGCCATGACACCGGGGTTACACCCCTACTCTTTACGAGAAATGCCATGGGATTTTTAATGACCACAGAGAGTCAGGACCTCGGTTTAACGTCTCATCCGAAGGACGGTGCTCTTTGACAGTATAGTGTCCCCGTCACTACACTGGGGCGTTAGGACCCACACAGACCACAGGGTGAGCACCCCCTGCTGGCCTCACTAACACCTCTTCCAGCAGCAACCTGGTTTTCTCAGGAGGTCTCCCATCCAGGTACTAACCAGGCTCAGCCCTGCTTAGCTTCAGTGGGCAACCAGTCTTGGGCTACAGGGAGATATGGCTACAGGGAGATATGGCTGCTTAGGATTATTAGGGCCCAAGCCCTGAAAGGGCGAAGGCCCTATTGTTTTCGGTAGGATTATGATTATTAGGGCCCAAGCCCTGAAAGGGCGAAGGCCCTATTGTTTTCGGTAGGATTATTATTAGGGCCCAAGCCCTGAAAGGGCGAAGGCCCTATTGTTTCCGGTAGGATTATTAGGGCCCAAGCCCTGAAAGGGCGAAGGCCCTATTGTTTCCGGTAGGATTATTAGGGCCCAAGCCCTGAAGGGGCGAAGGCCCTATTGTTTTCGTTAGGATTATTAGGGCCCAAGCCCTGAAAGGGCGAAGGCCCTATTGTTTCCGTAAGGATTATTAGGGCCCAAGCCCTGAAAGGGCGAAGGCCCTATTGTTTTCGGTAGGATTATTATTATTAGGGCCCAAGCCCTGAAAGGGCGAAGGCCCTATTGTTTTCGTTAGGATTATTTTTATTATTATTATTTTTTTTTTTCTACTTCTCGGGCACTTTTGGGGGCCTTAACATGCTCGAAAACTCTTGAAATTTTGCACACAGGTCAGAACCCGCGGCCATCAGGGCCGGGCTGAAGCTGGTACCCGGGCGTGGCAGGGGGCCTCGATAGCGCCCCCTGGAACGGGATCCGAACACTTGTCCATAAATCAGACACGCTTGCATGTAATAATATGAAACTCGGTACACATATAGACCTCATCGGGCCGAACAACTTTCGTGCTCTAAGTTTTACGCCAGACCAACAGGAAGTCAGCTATTATGGGTTGTTTGGAAATGCATGCTGTGGAATTTGATGTACTCCTCCTAGGAAATTCATCCATTCGCCTCCAAACTCGGTCGGCATGAAGTCAAGACATTGAGGATGCTAAATTGCGGACGGATTTTTGATATCTCGAACGGTTTGGCCGTGGCAAGGAAACGAATTTATGGCGAATAATTCAAACAGGAAGTGTGTTATAACTTCTGCATACATTAACTTATCTTGATGAAACTTCAGCAGTGTGTTTGTTGTAAGAGGCCGATCACATGGATGTGACATTTGTGAGTCAAAGTTATAGTGCCACCAACTGGCAACAGGAAGTGTGTCACTTTCAAAATGCTTTGAAATCACCCTCTTATTTTTACCCGATTTGCTTCAAACTTTATGTGTATAATGTAAACACACGGCAGATTTAGACCTGTGAAAGGATTATTGATATCTTAGATACTGTTGCCGTGGCAACGCATTAAACTTTAATATTCTTTTCGGATGCTTTTGAGACTCTTCACATGCTTGAAAATGCATGAAACTCGACAGACACATCACATTTATTATCCAGTAGACATGTGCAAAGTTTCAGAAACGGGCGTGGTGAAATGGCTCAGTAGCGCCACCTTTAGTCAAAAATGGGGGCTTAGTTTTTCCTAGAATCACAAAACTTGGTAGGTGTATTGTTCTCATCAAGCCGGACAACTTTCTAATTTACAGTCATAACCTCAGACCACCAGGAAGTGAGATATTTTGGTTTGAATGTGGATTTTCTGGAGAATTTTCTCTCTCTCTCTCTGTGTGTGTGTGTGTGGGGAGGGGGGGGGGGGGTTGTATATTCCATTTAATCTTTGTTTTTCAAGGTTTCAGGGGCTTTTGGGGCCCTTAACGTGCTCGAAAACTCTTGAAACTTTGCACACAGGTCAGAACCCGCGGCCATCAGGGCCGGGCTGAAGCTGGTACCCGGGCGTGGCAGGGGGGCTCAACAGCGCCCCCTTGAATGGTGTCCGAAAACTTGGTCCATATATCAAACACGCTTGGATGAATTAATATGAAACTCGGTACACATATAGATCTCATCGGGCTGAACAACTTCCGCGCTCTATGTTATTAGCTCCGCCCAACAGGAAGTCAGCTATTATGCGTTGTTTGAAAAACGCATGCTGTGGAATTTAATGTACTCCTCCTACAAAATTCATCCGATCCACACCAAACTCGGTCAGTGTGAAGTCAAGACATTGAGGATGCTAAATTGCGGACGGATTTTTGATATCTCGAACGGTTTGGTCGTGGCGAGGAAACGAATTTATGGCGAGAAAAGAGAAACACAAAGTGTTATAACTTCTGCATACATTAACTGATCTTGATGAAACTTCAGCAGTGTGTTCGTGGTAAGAGGCCGGTCAGATGGATGTAACTATTGTGAGTCAAAGTTATAGCGCCACCAACTGGTAGCAGGAAGTGTGTCACTTTCAAAATGCTTTTGACAAAAGTGGGGGGGTTACCTTTACCCACAGTTACAAAAATCAGTACGCATATTGGTCTCATCGAGCCAGACAACTTTCTAATTTACAGTCATTAGCTCCGAGCAACAGGAAGTCAGATATTTTGGTTTGAATGTGGATTTTTTGGATATGTCAGACTCTTGAGTTTTTAGCTACTCCTCCTAAGTGGTTTATTTTATTCACACCAAACTTTTTCAATTTGATAAAAATACATTAAAGATATATATATATATATATATATATATATATATATATATATATATATATATATAATTATAGCTGCGAGCAGCGATGAAGGGCCAAAGCCGGGGGCACCGCCACCCCGGTGCCTTTAGGTAACTAAAGGCACCGGGGTTGCGGTGCCACCGGCTTGGGCCCGTAATCGCTGCTCGCAGCTATATTTAGGGCCCGAGCACCGATGGTGTGAGGACCCTCTTGGAATTGCTCTGTTTATTAGGGCCCAAGCCCTGAAAGGGCGAAGGCCCTATTGTTTTCGGTAGGATTATTTATTATTAGGGCCCAAGCCCTGAAAGGGCGAAGGCCCTATTGTTTTCGGTAGGATTATTATTATTATTATTATTATTATTATTATTATTTTGTCAACCTTTCGGGCACTTTTGGGGCCCTTAACATGCTCGAAAACTCTTGAAATTTTGCACACACGTCAGAACCCGCGGCCATCAGGGCCGGACTGAAGCTGGTACCCGGGCGTGGCAGGGGGGCTCGACAGCGCCCCCTGGAACGGGATCCAAACACGTGTCCATAAATCAAACACGCTTGCATGTAATAATATGAAACTCGGTACACATATAGATCTCATTGGGCCGAACAACTTTCGTGCTCTAAGTTTTACGCCAGCCAAACAGGAAGTTGGCTATTTAGCGTTGTTTGGAAACGCATGCTGTGGAATTTAATGTACTCCTCCTAGGGAATTCATCGATTCGCCTCCAAACTCGGTGTGCATGAAGTCAAGACATTGAGGATGCTAAATTGCGGACGGATTTTTGATATCTCGAACGGTTTGGCCGTGGCGAGGAAACAAATTTATGGCGAAAAAATGAAACAGGAAGTGTGTTATAACTTCTGCATACATTAACTGATCTTGATGAAACTTCAGCAGTGTGTTCGTTGTAAGAGGCCGATCACATGGATGTGACTATTGTGAGTCAAAGTTATAGCGCCACCAACAGGCAGCAGGAAGTACATCACTTTCAAAATGCTTTGAAATCAGTGTCTTATTTTTACCCGATTTGCTTCAAACTTTATGCGTACAATGTAGACACACGGCAGATGTAAACCTGTGAAAGGATTATTGATATCTTAGATACTGTTGCCGTGGCAACGCATCAAACTTTAATATTATTTTTTGATGCTTTTGAGACTCTTAACATACTTGAAATTGCATGAAACTCAACAGACACATCACATTTATTAGCCCGTAGACATGTGCAAAGTTTCAGAAACGGGCGTGGTGGAATGGCTCAGTAGCGCCACCTTTAGTCAAAAATGGGGGCTTAGTTTTTCCTAGAATCACAAAACTTGGTATGTGTATTGTTCTCATCAAGACGGACAACTTTCTAATTTACATGAACCATCTCCGACCAACAGGAAGAGAGATATTTTGGTTTGAATGTGGATTTTCTGAAGAATTTTCTCTCCCTCTCTCTGTGTCTGTGTGTGTGTGAGGGGAGGGGGGGATTTGACTATTGCTTTTATATTGTTAATCAAGGTTTCAGGGGCTTTTGGGGTCCTTAACGTGCTCAAAAACTCTTGAAACTTTGCACACAGGTCAGAACCCACGGCCATCAGGGCCGGGCTGAAGCTGGTACCCGGGCGTGGCTGGGGTGCTCAACAGCGCCCCCTTGAACGGGGTTCTAAAACTTGATCCATATATCAAACACGCTCGCATGAATTAATATGAAACTCGGTACACATATAGATCTCATCGGGCCGAACAACTTTACCCCGGTCAAGTTTTACGCCAGCCCAACAGGAAGTCGGCTATTATGGGTTGTTTGGAAAACGCTTGCTGTGGAATGTGAAATACTCCTCCTAGAAAATTCACCGTGTCCCCTTCAAACTCGGTGTGCATGTAGTCAAGACTTTGAGGATGCTAAATTGCGGACGGATTTTTGATATCTCGAACGGTTTGGCTGTGGCGAGGAATCGAATTTATGGCGAGAAAAGAGAAACACGGAAGTGGAATAACTTCTGCATACATTAACTGATCTTGATGAAACTTCAGCAGTGTGTTCGTGGTAAGAGGCCGATCAGATGGATGTAGCTATTGTGAGTCAAAGTTATAGCGCCACCAACTGGCAGCAGGAAGTGTGTCACTTTCAACATGCTTTTGACAAAAGTGGGGGGGTTAGTTTTAACTACAGTAAAGAAAAAACAGTTTGTATATTGTTCTCATCAAGCCGGACAACTTTCTAATTTACATTCAATAGCTCTGGCCATCAGGAAGTCAGATATTTTGGTCTGAATGTGAATTTTTTTGCAAAATCAGCCTCTGAATTTTTAGCCACTCCTCTTAAACTATTTATTTTATTCGTACCAAACTTTTTCAACATGATGAAACTACATTAAATATGCTAAATTGTGAATGGATAATAAATATCTCAAATGGTTTTGCTATGGCGAGGGATTAAAGTAATGTCCAAAAAGGAAACACTAAAAATCTTCTAAAAATGTAATTATATACCATTTATTTCTATATAAAAGAATACAAATATCACAACTAAACCCATTTTATTCTGTTTTTGCAATTCAAGAAGAATGAAAAAGTTAAAACAGGCTATTTAGTGCTATTTGGTTCAACAAAAAAGCAAACATAGGGCTATACTGCCCTCTTGTGTCCAAAAGGACATCAAAATAGTATATAAAACTTTTTACCAGGTAGGCCAATATTGTATTTAAATATACATTTATTAGGTATGTGTCTGAGGATATTTTCCCACCGGTTAATCGACGTGTGACACGAGTGGGTGCTTTTAAATCGCTAATATAATAGTGAAAGAAAAATAATGATAATGTTGCACACACAAATCACACACATGTGGGAAAGAATGATGCTTTTAAACAACACTAAACCGCCATTAGGTGTCGCCAGGCATCCATCTTAATAAGCGAGTCATTGATTCATTCGTTCAAACGATTCGTTCGAATGAGTCGATCATGATTAAGACAGATGTTTATGGATTGATCATTCAATCTTTGAGTCAACCGATTCGTTAAAAATGCTGAATCGTTCAGTTATGAGAAAACACGTGATGGTTCTGCCGTGATCTTTGTTTAACTATTTTCGCTGCTGAAACAGAACAAAAACAGTCAACATTGAATCTAAAATGTAAGTGACTTAATTGTAACTGTTTATTAACCTGTTGTATGAAATCTAGGGGTGGGAGAAAAAATGTATTCTTAGATGCATCGCGATGCGGACGTGGACGATTCTGAATCGATTCACAAATGTCAAAAAATCGATTCTCTAAAAAAATATTTTTCTAATAACGTAATATTGACGGAAGGCAAAAGGCGGAACTCTAAGCGGACGTGCGTGCAGTCTGTGGCGCGCACATAACAGAGAAGTTTCTTCTGCTCACCAAGGCTGCATTTATTTGATTAAAAATACAAACAAAAACAGTAATATTGTAAAATATTATTCCAATTTAAAACGGCTGCTTTCTATTTTAATATATTTTAAACTGTTATTTATTCCTGTGATCAAAGCTGAGTTTTCAGCATCATTACTCCAGTCGTCACTGTCACATGATCCTTCAGAAATTATTCTAATATGATGATTGATACTCAAGAAACATTCATTATTATTTTAAATGTCGAAAACAGTTGTGTACAGTCTTTGATGAATAGAAAGTTCAAAAGAACAGCATTTATCTGAAATCTAAAGCTTTTGTAACGTTAAACACTACCGCTCAAAAGTTTTGGGTTAGTAATAATTACAATTTTATTTTTGGGGGAAATAAATAAAATAAATCAGTACTTTTATTTATGAAGGATGAGTTAAACTGATCAACAGTTACAGTAAAGACATTTATAATGTTAAAAATATATATATTTGAAATATATGCTGTTCTTTTGAACTTAACATTCATCAAAGCATTTTGAAAAAAAAAATCTGTACACAACTGTTTTCAACATTGAAAATAATAATGAATATTTATTGAGCATCAATCATCATATTAGTATGATTTCTGAAGGATCATGTGACACTGAAGACTGGAGTAATGATGCTGAAAACTCAACTTTGATCACAGAAATTAATTACTATGTAAAATATTTAAAAATTGAAAACAGCTGTTTTAAATTGGAATAATATTTCACAATATTACTGTTTTTGTTTGTATTTTTAATCAATAAATGCAGCCTTGGTGAGCAGAAGAGACTTCTCCTAAAAACATTAAAAATCTTACTGACCCCAAACTTTTGAACAATAATATATATATATATATATATATATATATATATATATATATACATATATATGTATGTGTGTGTATGTATGTATGTATATATATATATATATATATATATATATATATATATAAATATAGCTGCGAGCAGCGATGGAGGGCCCAAGCCGGCGGTACCGCCACCCCGGTGCCTTTAGGTAACTAAAGGCACCGGGGTTGCGGTGCCACCGGCTTGGGCCCGTAATCGCTGCTCGCAGCTATATTTATTATTATTATTATTATTATTCTTATTTTTCTGTCAACCTTTCGGGCACTTTTGAGACCCTTAACGTGCTCGAAAACTCTTGAAACTTTGCAGACAGGTCAGAACCCGCGGCCATCAGGGCCGGGCTGAAGCTGGTACCCGGGCGTGGCAGGGGGGCTCAACAGCGCCCCCTTGAACGGGGTCCGAAAACTTGGTCCATAAATCAGACACGCTTGCATGTAATAATATGAAACTCGGTACATATATAGATCTCATCGGGCCGAACAACTTTCGTACTTTTACTTTTTACGCCAGCCCAACAGGAAGTCAGCTATTAAGGGTTGTTTGGAAACGCATGGTCTGGTATTTGAAACACTTCTCCTAGGGAATTCACCCGATCGCCACCAAACTCGGTGTGCATGAAGTCAAGACATTGAGGATGAAAAATTGCCAGGGGATTTTTGATATCTCGAACGGTTTGGCTGTGGCGAGGAAACGAATTTATGGCGAATAATGGAAACAGGAAGTGTGTTATAACTTCTGTATACATTAACTGATCTTGATGAAACTTCAGCAGTGTGTTCGTTGTAAGAGGCCGATCACATGGATGTGACTATTGTGAGTCAAAATTATAGCGCCACCAACTGGCAGCAGGAATGTGTCACTTTCAAAATGCTTTGAAATCACCCTCTTATTTTTACCCGATTTGCTTCAAAGTTTATGTGTACAATGTAGACACACGGCAGATGTAGACCTGTGAAAGGATTATTGATATCTTAGATACTGTTGCCGTGGCAATGCATCAAACTTTAAAATTCTTTTTATGCTTTTGAGACTCTTAACATACTTGAAATTGCATGAAACGCGACAGACACATTACATTTATTACCTAGTAGACATGTGCAAAGTTTCAGAAACGGGCATGTTGAGGGGCTCAGTAGCGCCACCTTTAGTCAAAAATGGGGGCTTAGTTTTACGTAAAGTCACAAAAATCGGTATGTATATTGTTCTCTTCGAGCCGGACAACTTTCTAATTTACACTCATTAGCTGCAACATACAGGAAGTCAGATATTTTGGTTTGAATGTGATTTTTTGGAGAATTCTCTCTCTCTCTCTCTCTCTCTGCCTCTGCGTCTCTGTGTGTGTGAAGTGTGTGGGGGATTTGTCTGTTAGGAGAGGTTTGCTTTTATAATTGTTTTTCAAGGTTTCAGGGGCTTTTGGGGCCCTTAACATGCTCGAAAACTCTTGAAACTTTACACATAGGTCAGAACCTGCGGCCATCAGGGCTGGGCTGATGCTGGTACCCGGGCGTGGTAGGGGGGCTCAACAGCGCCCCCTTGAATGGGGTCCGAAAACTTGGTCCATAGATCAAACTAGCTTGCATAAATTAATATGAAACTCAGCACACATATAGATCTCATCGGGCCGAACATCTTTCGCACTCTTAAGTTATACGCCAGCCCAACAGGAAGTCGGCTATTATGGGTTGTTTGAAAAACGCATGCTGTGGAATTTAATGCACTCCTCCTACAGAATTAATTCAATCGCCACCAAACTCGGTGTGCATGAAGTCAAGACATTAAGGATGCTAAATTGCGGACGGATTTTTGATATCTCGAACGGTTTGGCCGTGGTGAGGAAACGAATTTATGGCGAGAAAAGAGAAACACGAAGTGGTATAACTTCAGCATACATTAACTGATCTTGATGAAACTTCAGCAGTATGTCCGTGGTAAGAGGCCGATCAGATGGATGTAACTATTGTGAGTCAAAGTTATAGTGCCACCAACTGGTAGCAGGAAGTGTTTCACTTTCAAAATGTTTTTGACAAAAGTGGGGGGGTTAGTTTTACCCACAATTACAAAAATCAGTAAGTATATTGGTCTCATCGAGCCAGACAACTTTCTAATTTATAGTCATTAGCTCCGACCAAAAGGAAGTCAGATATTTTGGTTTGAATGTGGATTTATTTGCAAATTCAGCCTCTGCATTTTACCCACTCCTGCTAAGTGGTTTGTTTTATTCACACCAAACTTTTTCAACATGATGAAAATACATTAAAGATGCTAAATTGTGAACGGATATTAAATATCTCAAACGGTTTTACTATGGCGAGGGATTAAAGTAATGTCAAAAATGGAAACACTTTTTTTTTTCAATTCAATTTAATAATTGTTTAAGTTTAAAAACAGCTAGAATGTTTTTTTAGTCCAAAAAATAAATAAATCATGTCATTCATAGTGCTATACTGCCCTCTTGTGTTCAAAATCAGGTAGGACTATTGTATCTATATAAAAATATACTAGGTATGTGACGGTGAGAATATTTTACCACCGGTTAATCAACGGGTTAATAACGTTAAAAGGTAAGTAATATTTTCTGTCTTTTATATTTATATATATATATATATATATATATATATATATATATAAATATAGCTGCGAGCAGCGATGAAGGGCCAAAGCCGGCGGCACCGCCACCCCGGTGCCTTTAGGAAACTAAAGGCACCGGGGTTGCGGTGCCACCGGCTTGGGCCCGTAATCGCTGCTCGCAGCTATATTTATTATTATTATTATTATTATTAGGGCCCAAGCCCTGAAAGGGCGAAGGCCCTATTGTTTTCGGTAGGATTATTTATTAGGGCCCAAGCCCTGAAAGGGCGAAGGCCCTATTGTTTTCGGTAGGATTATTATTATTATTATTATTATTATTATTATTATTATTTTGTCAACCTTTCGGCCACTTTTGGGGCCCTTAACATGCTCGAAAACTCTTGAAATTTTGCACACAGGTCAGAACCCGCGGCCATCAGGGCCGGACTGAAGCTGGTACCCGGGCGTGGCAGGGGGGCTCGACAGCGCCCCCTGGAACGGGATCCGAACACTTGTCCATAAATCAGACACGCTTGCATGTAATAATATGAAACTCGGTACACATATAGAACTCATCGGGCCGAACAACTTTCGTGCTCTAAGTTTTACGCCAGCCCAACAGGAAGTCGGCTATTTAGGGTTGTTTGGAAACGCATGCTGTGGAATTTAATGTACTCCTCCTAGGGAATTCATCGATTCGCCTCCAAACTCGGTGTGCATGAAGTCAAGACATTGAGGATGCTAAATTGCGGACGGATTTTTGATATCTCGAACGGTTTGGCCGTGGCGAGGAAACGAATTTATGGCGAAAAAATGAAACAGGAAGTGTGTTATAACTTCTGCATACATTAACTGATCTTGATGAAACTTCAGCAGTGTGTTCGTTGTAAGAGGCCGATCGCACAGATGTGACTATTGTGAGTCAAAGTTATAGCGCCACCAACAGGCAGCAGGAAGTACATCACTATTAAAATGCTTTGAAATCACTGTCTTATTTTTACCAGATTTGCTTCAAACTTTATGTGTACAATGTAGACACACGGCAGATGTAAACCTGTGAAAGGATTATTGATATCTTAGATACTGTTGCCGTGGCAACGCATCAAACTTTAATATTCTTTTTTTATGCTTTTGAGACTCTTAACATACTTGAAATTGCATGAAACTCGACAGACACATCACATTTATTATCCAGTAGACATGTGCAAAGTTTCAGAAACGGGCGTGGTGAGGGGCTCAGTAGCGCCACCTTTAGTCATAAGTGGGGGTGTTAGTTTTATCAACAGCAACAAAACTTGGTATGTGTATTGTTCTCATCAAGATGGACAACTTTCTAATTTACATGAACCATCTCTGACCAACAGGAAGAGAGATATTTTGGTTTGAATGTGGATTTTCTGAAGAATTTTCTCTCCCTCTCTGTGTCTGTGTGTGTGTGAGGGGAGGGGGGGATTTGACTATTGCTTTTATATTGTTAATCAAGGTTTCAGGGGCTTTTGGGGTCCTTAACGTGCTCAAAAACTCTTGAAACTTTGCACACAGGTCAGAACCCACGGCCATCAGGGCCGGGCTGAAGCTGGGACCCGGGCGTGGCTGGGGGGCTCAACAGCGCCCCCTTGAACGGGGTTCTAAAACTTGATCCATATATCAAACACGCTCGCATGAATTAATATGAAACTCGGTACACATATAGATCTCATCGGGCCGAACAACTTTACCCCGGTCAAGTTTTACGCCAGCCCAACAGGAAGTCGGCTATTATGGGTTGTTTGGAAAACGCTTGCTGTGGAATGTGAAATACTCCTCCTAGAAAATTCACCGTGCCCCCTTCAAACTCGGTGTGGATGTAGTCAAGACATTGAGGATGCTAAATTGCGGACGGATTTTTGATATCTCGAACGGTTTGGCTGTGGCGAGGAATCGAATTTATGGCGAGAAAAGAGAAACACGGAAGTGGAATAACTTCTGCATACATTAACTGATCTTGATGAAACTTCAGCAGTGTGTTCGTGGTAAGAGGCCGATCAGATGGATGTAGCTATTGTGAGTCAAAGTTATAGCGCCACCAACTGGCAGCAGGAAGTGTGTCACTTTCAACATGCTTTTGACAAAAGTGGGGGGGTTAGTTTTAACTACAGTAAAGAAAAAATAGTTTGTATATTGTTCTCATCAAGCCGGACAACTTTCTAATTTACATTCAATAGCTCTGGCCATCAGGAAGTCAGATATTTTGGTCTGAATGTGGATTTTTTTGCAAAATCAGCCTCTGAATTTTTAGCCACTCCTCTTAAACTATTTATTTTATTCGTACCAAACTTTTTCAACATGATGAAACTACATTAAATATGCTAAATTGTGAATGGATAATAAATATCTCAAACGGTTTTGCTATGGCGAGGGATTAAATAATGTCCAAAAAGGAAACACTAAAAATCTTCTAAAAATGTAATTATATACCATTTATTTCTATATAAAAGTATACAAATATCACAACTAAACCCATTTTATTCTGTTTTTGCAATTCAAGAAGAATGAAAAAGTTAAAACAGGCTATTTAGTGCTATTTGGTTCAACAAAAAAGCAAACATAGGGCTATACTGCCCTCTTGTGTCCAAAAGGACATCAAAATAGTATATAAAACTTTTTACCAGGTAGGCCAATATTGTATTTAAATATACATGTATTAGGTATGTGTCTGAGGATATTTTCCCACCGGTTAATCGACGTGTGACACGAGTGGGTGCTTTTAAATCGCTAATATAATAGTGTAAGAAAAATAATGATAATGTTGCACACACAAATCACACACATGTGGGAAAGAATGATGCTTTTAAACAACACTAAACCGCCATTAGGTGTCGCCAGGCATCCATCTTAATAAGCGAGTCATTGATTCATTCGTTCAAACGATTCGTTCGAATGAGTCGATCATGATTAAGACAGATGTTTATGGATTGATCATTCAATCTTTGAGTCAACCGATTCGTTAAAAATGCTGAATCGTTCAGTTATGAGAAAACACGTGATGCGTGATGGTTCTGCCGTGATCTTTGTTTAACTATTTTCGCTGCTGAAACAGAACAAAAACAGTCAACATTGCATCTAAAATGTAAGTGACTTAATTGTAACTGTTTATTAACCTGTTGTATGAAATCTAGGGGTGGGAGAAAAAAATTATTCTTAGATGCATCGCGATGCGGACGTGGACGATTCTGAATCGATTCACAAATGTCAAAAAATCGATTCTCTAAAAAAATATTTTTCTAATAACGTAATATTGACGGAAGGCAAAAGGCGGAACTCTAAGCGGACGTGCGTGCAGTCTGTGGCGCGCACATAACAGAGAAGTTTCTTCTGCTCACCAAGGCTGCATTTATTTGATTAAAAATACAAACAAAAACAGTAATATTGTAAAATATTATTCCAATTTAAAACAGCTGCTTTCTATTTTAATATATTTTAAACTGTTATTTATTCCTGTGATCAAAGCTGAGTTTTCAGCATCATTACTCCAGTCGTCACTGTCACATGATCCTTCAGAAATTATTCTAATATGATGATTGATACTCAAGAAACATTCATTATTATTTTAAATGTCGAAAACAGTTGTGTACAGTCTTTGATGAATAGAAAGTTCAAAAGAACAGCATTTATCTGAAATCTAAAGCTTTTGTAACGTTAAACACTACCGCTCAAAAGTTTTGGGTTAGTAATAATTAAAATTTTATTTTTTGGGGAAATAAATAAAATAAATCAGTACTTTTATTTATGAAGGATGAGTTAAACTGATCAACAGTTACAGTAAAGACATTTATAATGTTAAAAATATATATATTTGAAATATATGCTGTTCTTTTGAACTTTACATTCATCAAAGCATTTTGAAAAAAAAAAAAATCTGTACACAACTGTTTTCAACATTGAAAATAATAATGAATATTTATTGAGCATCAATCATCATATTAGTATGATTTCTGAAGGATCATGTGACACTGAAGAGTGGAGTAATGATGCTGAAAACTCAACTTTGATCACAGAAATGAATTACTATGTAAAATATTTAAAAATTGAAAACAGCTGTTTTAAATTGGAATAATATTTCACAATATTACTGTTTTTGTTTGTATTTTTAATCAATAAATGCAGCCTTGGTGAGCAGAAGAGACTTCTCCTAAAAACATTAAAAATCTTACTGACCCCAAACTTTTGAACAATAATATATATATATATATATACATATATATGTATGTGTGTGTATGTATATATATATATATATATATATATATATATATATATATATATATAAATAAATATAGCTGCGAGCAGCGATGGAGGGCCAAAGCCGGCGGTACCGCCACCCCGGTGCCTTTAGGTAACTAAAGGCACCGGGGTTGCGGTGCCACCGGCTTGGGCCCGTAATCGCTGCTCGCAGCTATATTTATTATTATTTTTTTGTCAACCTTTCGGGCACTTTTGGGGCCCTTAACATGCTCGAAAACTCTTGAAACTTTGCACACGGGTCAGAACCCGCGGCCATCAGGGCCGGGCTGAAGCTGGTACCCGGGCGTGGCAGGGGGGCTCAACAGCGCCCCCTTGAACGAAGTCCGAAAACTTGGTCCATGAATCAGACACGCTTGCATGTAATAATATGAAACTCAGTACACATATAGATCTCATCGGGCGGAACAACTTTCGTACTTTTACTTTTTACGCCAGCCCAACAGGAAGTCGGTTATTATGGGTTGTTTGGAAACGCATGCTGTGGATTTTGATGTACTCCTTCTAGGAAATTCATCCATTCGCCTCCAAACTCGGTCAGCATGAAGTCAAGACATTGAGGATGCTAAATTGCGAACGGATTTTTGATATCTCGAACGGTTTGGCCGTGGCGAGGAAACGAATTTATGGCGAATAATGGAAACAGGAAGTGTGTTATAACTTCTGCATACATTAACTGATCTTGATGAAACTTCAGCAGTGTGTTCGTTGTAAGAGGCCGATCGCACAGATGTGACTATTGTGAGTCAAAGTTATAGCGCCACCAACAGGCAGCAGGAAGTACATCACTATTAAAATGCTTTGAAATCACTGTCTTATTTTTACCAGATTTGCTTCAAACTTTATGTGTACAATGTAGACACACGGCAGATGTAAACCTGTGAAAGGATTATTGATATCTTAGATACTGTTGCCGTGGCAACGCATCAAACTTTAATATTCTTTTTTTATGCTTTTGAGACTCTTAACATACTTGAAATTGCATGAAACTCGACAGACACATCACATTTATTATCCAGTAGACATGTGCAAAGTTTCAGAAACGGGCGTGGTGAGGGGCTCAGTAGCGCCACCTTTAGTCATAAGTGGGGGTGTTAGTTTTATCAACAGCAACAAAACTTGGTATGTGTATTGTTCTCATCAAGATGGACAACTTTCTAATTTACATGAACCATCTCTGACCAACAGGAAGAGAGATATTTTGGTTTGAATGTGGATTTTCTGAAGAATTTTCTCTCCCTCTCTGTGTCTGTGTGTGTGTGAGGGGAGGGGGGGATTTGACTATTGCTTTTATATTGTTAATCAAGGTTTCAGGGGCTTTTGGGGTCCTTAACGTGCTCAAAAACTCTTGAAACTTTGCACACAGGTCAGAACCCACGGCCATCAGGGCCGGGCTGAAGCTGGGACCCGGGCGTGGCTGGGGGGCTCAACAGCGCCCCCTTGAACGGGGTTCTAAAACTTGATCCATATATCAAACACGCTCGCATGAATTAATATGAAACTCGGTACACATATAGATCTCATCGGGCCGAACAACTTTACCCCGGTCAAGTTTTACGCCAGCCCAACAGGAAGTCGGCTATTATGGGTTGTTTGGAAAACGCTTGCTGTGGAATGTGAAATACTCCTCCTAGAAAATTCACCGTGCCCCCTTCAAACTCGGTGTGGATGTAGTCAAGACATTGAGGATGCTAAATTGCGGACGGATTTTTGATATCTCGAACGGTTTGGCTGTGGCGAGGAATCGAATTTATGGCGAGAAAAGAGAAACACGGAAGTGGAATAACTTCTGCATACATTAACTGATCTTGATGAAACTTCAGCAGTGTGTTCGTGGTAAGAGGCCGATCAGATGGATGTAGCTATTGTGAGTCAAAGTTATAGCGCCACCAACTGGCAGCAGGAAGTGTGTCACTTTCAACATGCTTTTGACAAAAGTGGGGGGGTTAGTTTTAACTACAGTAAAGAAAAAATAGTTTGTATATTGTTCTCATCAAGCCGGACAACTTTCTAATTTACATTCAATAGCTCTGGCCATCAGGAAGTCAGATATTTTGGTCTGAATGTGGATTTTTTTGCAAAATCAGCCTCTGAATTTTTAGCCACTCCTCTTAAACTATTTATTTTATTCGTACCAAACTTTTTCAACATGATGAAACTACATTAAATATGCTAAATTGTGAATGGATAATAAATATCTCAAACGGTTTTGCTATGGCGAGGGATTAAATAATGTCCAAAAAGGAAACACTAAAAATCTTCTAAAAATGTAATTATATACCATTTATTTCTATATAAAAGTATACAAATATCACAACTAAACCCATTTTATTCTGTTTTTGCAATTCAAGAAGAATGAAAAAGTTAAAACAGGCTATTTAGTGCTATTTGGTTCAACAAAAAAGCAAACATAGGGCTATACTGCCCTCTTGTGTCCAAAAGGACATCAAAATAGTATATAAAACTTTTTACCAGGTAGGCCAATATTGTATTTAAATATACATGTATTAGGTATGTGTCTGAGGATATTTTCCCACCGGTTAATCGACGTGTGACACGAGTGGGTGCTTTTAAATCGCTAATATAATAGTGTAAGAAAAATAATGATAATGTTGCACACACAAATCACACACATGTGGGAAAGAATGATGCTTTTAAACAACACTAAACCGCCATTAGGTGTCGCCAGGCATCCATCTTAATAAGCGAGTCATTGATTCATTCGTTCAAACGATTCGTTCGAATGAGTCGATCATGATTAAGACAGATGTTTATGGATTGATCATTCAATCTTTGAGTCAACCGATTCGTTAAAAATGCTGAATCGTTCAGTTATGAGAAAACACGTGATGCGTGATGGTTCTGCCGTGATCTTTGTTTAACTATTTTCGCTGCTGAAACAGAACAAAAACAGTCAACATTGCATCTAAAATGTAAGTGACTTAATTGTAACTGTTTATTAACCTGTTGTATGAAATCTAGGGGTGGGAGAAAAAAATTATTCTTAGATGCATCGCGATGCGGACGTGGACGATTCTGAATCGATTCACAAATGTCAAAAAATCGATTCTCTAAAAAAATATTTTTCTAATAACGTAATATTGACGGAAGGCAAAAGGCGGAACTCTAAGCGGACGTGCGTGCAGTCTGTGGCGCGCACATAACAGAGAAGTTTCTTCTGCTCACCAAGGCTGCATTTATTTGATTAAAAATACAAACAAAAACAGTAATATTGTAAAATATTATTCCAATTTAAAACAGCTGCTTTCTATTTTAATATATTTTAAACTGTTATTTATTCCTGTGATCAAAGCTGAGTTTTCAGCATCATTACTCCAGTCGTCACTGTCACATGATCCTTCAGAAATTATTCTAATATGATGATTGATACTCAAGAAACATTCATTATTATTTTAAATGTCGAAAACAGTTGTGTACAGTCTTTGATGAATAGAAAGTTCAAAAGAACAGCATTTATCTGAAATCTAAAGCTTTTGTAACGTTAAACACTACCGCTCAAAAGTTTTGGGTTAGTAATAATTAAAATTTTATTTTTTGGGGAAATAAATAAAATAAATCAGTACTTTTATTTATGAAGGATGAGTTAAACTGATCAACAGTTACAGTAAAGACATTTATAATGTTAAAAATATATATATTTGAAATATATGCTGTTCTTTTGAACTTTACATTCATCAAAGCATTTTGAAAAAAAAAAAAATCTGTACACAACTGTTTTCAACATTGAAAATAATAATGAATATTTATTGAGCATCAATCATCATATTAGTATGATTTCTGAAGGATCATGTGACACTGAAGAGTGGAGTAATGATGCTGAAAACTCAACTTTGATCACAGAAATGAATTACTATGTAAAATATTTAAAAATTGAAAACAGCTGTTTTAAATTGGAATAATATTTCACAATATTACTGTTTTTGTTTGTATTTTTAATCAATAAATGCAGCCTTGGTGAGCAGAAGAGACTTCTCCTAAAAACATTAAAAATCTTACTGACCCCAAACTTTTGAACAATAATATATATATATATATATACATATATATGTATGTGTGTGTATGTATATATATATATATATATATATATATATATATATATATATATATATAAATAAATATAGCTGCGAGCAGCGATGGAGGGCCAAAGCCGGCGGTACCGCCACCCCGGTGCCTTTAGGTAACTAAAGGCACCGGGGTTGCGGTGCCACCGGCTTGGGCCCGTAATCGCTGCTCGCAGCTATATTTATTATTATTTTTTTGTCAACCTTTCGGGCACTTTTGGGGCCCTTAACATGCTCGAAAACTCTTGAAACTTTGCACACGGGTCAGAACCCGCGGCCATCAGGGCCGGGCTGAAGCTGGTACCCGGGCGTGGCAGGGGGGCTCAACAGCGCCCCCTTGAACGAAGTCCGAAAACTTGGTCCATGAATCAGACACGCTTGCATGTAATAATATGAAACTCAGTACACATATAGATCTCATCGGGCGGAACAACTTTCGTACTTTTACTTTTTACGCCAGCCCAACAGGAAGTCGGTTATTATGGGTTGTTTGGAAACGCATGCTGTGGATTTTGATGTACTCCTTCTAGGAAATTCATCCATTCGCCTCCAAACTCGGTCAGCATGAAGTCAAGACATTGAGGATGCTAAATTGCGAACGGATTTTTGATATCTCGAACGGTTTGGCCGTGGCGAGGAAACGAATTTATGGCGAATAATGGAAACAGGAAGTGTGTTATAACTTCTGCATACATTAACTGATCTTGATGAAACTTCAGCAGTGTGTTCGTTGTAAGAGGCCGATCGCACAGATGTGACTATTGTGAGTCAAAGTTATAGCGCCACCAACAGGCAGCAGGAAGTACATCACTATTAAAATGCTTTGAAATCACTGTCTTATTTTTACCAGATTTGCTTCAAACTTTATGTGTACAATGTAGACACACGGCAGATGTAAACCTGTGAAAGGATTATTGATATCTTAGATACTGTTGCCGTGGCAACGCATCAAACTTTAATATTCTTTTTTTATGCTTTTGAGACTCTTAACATACTTGAAATTGCATGAAACTCGACAGACACATCACATTTATTATCCAGTAGACATGTGCAAAGTTTCAGAAACGGGCGTGGTGAGGGGCTCAGTAGCGCCACCTTTAGTCATAAGTGGGGGTGTTAGTTTTATCAACAGCAACAAAACTTGGTATGTGTATTGTTCTCATCAAGATGGACAACTTTCTAATTTACATGAACCATCTCTGACCAACAGGAAGAGAGATATTTTGGTTTGAATGTGGATTTTCTGAAGAATTTTCTCTCCCTCTCTGTGTCTGTGTGTGTGTGAGGGGAGGGGGGGATTTGACTATTGCTTTTATATTGTTAATCAAGGTTTCAGGGGCTTTTGGGGTCCTTAACGTGCTCAAAAACTCTTGAAACTTTGCACACAGGTCAGAACCCACGGCCATCAGGGCCGGGCTGAAGCTGGGACCCGGGCGTGGCTGGGGGGCTCAACAGCGCCCCCTTGAACGGGGTTCTAAAACTTGATCCATATATCAAACACGCTCGCATGAATTAATATGAAACTCGGTACACATATAGATCTCATCGGGCCGAACAACTTTACCCCGGTCAAGTTTTACGCCAGCCCAACAGGAAGTCGGCTATTATGGGTTGTTTGGAAAACGCTTGCTGTGGAATGTGAAATACTCCTCCTAGAAAATTCACCGTGCCCCCTTCAAACTCGGTGTGGATGTAGTCAAGACATTGAGGATGCTAAATTGCGGACGGATTTTTGATATCTCGAACGGTTTGGCTGTGGCGAGGAATCGAATTTATGGCGAGAAAAGAGAAACACGGAAGTGGAATAACTTCTGCATACATTAACTGATCTTGATGAAACTTCAGCAGTGTGTTCGTGGTAAGAGGCCGATCAGATGGATGTAGCTATTGTGAGTCAAAGTTATAGCGCCACCAACTGGCAGCAGGAAGTGTGTCACTTTCAACATGCTTTTGACAAAAGTGGGGGGGTTAGTTTTAACTACAGTAAAGAAAAAATAGTTTGTATATTGTTCTCATCAAGCCGGACAACTTTCTAATTTACATTCAATAGCTCTGGCCATCAGGAAGTCAGATATTTTGGTCTGAATGTGGATTTTTTTGCAAAATCAGCCTCTGAATTTTTAGCCACTCCTCTTAAACTATTTATTTTATTCGTACCAAACTTTTTCAACATGATGAAACTACATTAAATATGCTAAATTGTGAATGGATAATAAATATCTCAAACGGTTTTGCTATGGCGAGGGATTAAATAATGTCCAAAAAGGAAACACTAAAAATCTTCTAAAAATGTAATTATATACCATTTATTTCTATATAAAAGTATACAAATATCACAACTAAACCCATTTTATTCTGTTTTTGCAATTCAAGAAGAATGAAAAAGTTAAAACAGGCTATTTAGTGCTATTTGGTTCAACAAAAAAGCAAACATAGGGCTATACTGCCCTCTTGTGTCCAAAAGGACATCAAAATAGTATATAAAACTTTTTACCAGGTAGGCCAATATTGTATTTAAATATACATGTATTAGGTATGTGTCTGAGGATATTTTCCCACCGGTTAATCGACGTGTGACACGAGTGGGTGCTTTTAAATCGCTAATATAATAGTGTAAGAAAAATAATGATAATGTTGCACACACAAATCACACACATGTGGGAAAGAATGATGCTTTTAAACAACACTAAACCGCCATTAGGTGTCGCCAGGCATCCATCTTAATAAGCGAGTCATTGATTCATTCGTTCAAACGATTCGTTCGAATGAGTCGATCATGATTAAGACAGATGTTTATGGATTGATCATTCAATCTTTGAGTCAACCGATTCGTTAAAAATGCTGAATCGTTCAGTTATGAGAAAACACGTGATGCGTGATGGTTCTGCCGTGATCTTTGTTTAACTATTTTCGCTGCTGAAACAGAACAAAAACAGTCAACATTGCATCTAAAATGTAAGTGACTTAATTGTAACTGTTTATTAACCTGTTGTATGAAATCTAGGGGTGGGAGAAAAAAATTATTCTTAGATGCATCGCGATGCGGACGTGGACGATTCTGAATCGATTCACAAATGTCAAAAAATCGATTCTCTAAAAAAATATTTTTCTAATAACGTAATATTGACGGAAGGCAAAAGGCGGAACTCTAAGCGGACGTGCGTGCAGTCTGTGGCGCGCACATAACAGAGAAGTTTCTTCTGCTCACCAAGGCTGCATTTATTTGATTAAAAATACAAACAAAAACAGTAATATTGTAAAATATTATTCCAATTTAAAACAGCTGCTTTCTATTTTAATATATTTTAAACTGTTATTTATTCCTGTGATCAAAGCTGAGTTTTCAGCATCATTACTCCAGTCGTCACTGTCACATGATCCTTCAGAAATTATTCTAATATGATGATTGATACTCAAGAAACATTCATTATTATTTTAAATGTCGAAAACAGTTGTGTACAGTCTTTGATGAATAGAAAGTTCAAAAGAACAGCATTTATCTGAAATCTAAAGCTTTTGTAACGTTAAACACTACCGCTCAAAAGTTTTGGGTTAGTAATAATTAAAATTTTATTTTTTGGGGAAATAAATAAAATAAATCAGTACTTTTATTTATGAAGGATGAGTTAAACTGATCAACAGTTACAGTAAAGACATTTATAATGTTAAAAATATATATATTTGAAATATATGCTGTTCTTTTGAACTTTACATTCATCAAAGCATTTTGAAAAAAAAAAAAATCTGTACACAACTGTTTTCAACATTGAAAATAATAATGAATATTTATTGAGCATCAATCATCATATTAGTATGATTTCTGAAGGATCATGTGACACTGAAGAGTGGAGTAATGATGCTGAAAACTCAACTTTGATCACAGAAATGAATTACTATGTAAAATATTTAAAAATTGAAAACAGCTGTTTTAAATTGGAATAATATTTCACAATATTACTGTTTTTGTTTGTATTTTTAATCAATAAATGCAGCCTTGGTGAGCAGAAGAGACTTCTCCTAAAAACATTAAAAATCTTACTGACCCCAAACTTTTGAACAATAATATATATATATATATATATACATATACATATATATGTATGTGTGTGTATGTATATATATATATATATATATATATATATATATATATATATATATATATATAAATAAATATAGCTGCGAGCAGCGATGGAGGGCCAAAGCCGGCGGTACCGCCACCCCGGTGCCTTTAGGTAACTAAAGGCACCGGGGTTGCGGTGCCACCGGCTTGGGCCCGTAATCGCTGCTCGCAGCTATATTTATTATTATTTTTTTGTCAACCTTTCGGGCACTTTTGGGGCCCTTAACATGCTCGAAAACTCTTGAAACTTTGCACACGGGTCAGAACCCGCGGCCATCAGGGCCGGGCTGAAGCTGGTACCCGGGCGTGGCAGGGGGGCTCAACAGCGCCCCCTTGAACGAAGTCCGAAAACTTGGTCCATGAATCAGACACGCTTGCATGTAATAATATGAAACTCAGTACACATATAGATCTCATCGGGCGGAACAACTTTCGTACTTTTACTTTTTACGCCAGCCCAACAGGAAGTCGGTTATTATGGGTTGTTTGGAAACGCATGCTGTGGATTTTGATGTACTCCTTCTAGGAAATTCATCCATTCGCCTCCAAACTCGGTCAGCATGAAGTCAAGACATTGAGGATGCTAAATTGCGAACGGATTTTTGATATCTCGAACGGTTTGGCCGTGGCGAGGAAACGAATTTATGGCGAATAATGGAAACAGGAAGTGTGTTATAACTTCTGCATACATTAACTGATCTTGATGAAACTTCAGCAGTGTGTTCGTTGTAAGAGGCCGATCACATGGATGTGACTATTGTGAGTCAAAGTTATAGCGCCACCAACTGGCAGCAGGAAGTTTGTCACTTTCAAAATGCTTTGAAATCACTCTCTTATTTTTACCCGATTTGCTTCAAACTTTATGTGTATAATGTAGACACACGGCAGATGTAGACCTGTGAAAGGATTATTGATATCTTAGATACTGTTGCCGTGGCAATGCTTCAAACTTTAATATTCTTTTTTTAAGCTTTTGAGACTCTTAACATACTTGAAATTGCATGAAACTCGACAGACACATCACATTTATTATCCAGTAGACATGTGCAAAGTTTCAGAAATGGGCGTGGTGGAATGGCTCAGTAGCGCCACCTTTAGCCAAAAATGGGGGCTTAGTTTTTCCTAGAATCGCAAAACTTGGTACGTATATTGTTCTCATCAGGCCGGACAACTTTCTAATTTATTGTCATTAGCTCAGACCAACAGGAAGTCAGATATTTTGGTTTGAATGTGGATTTTCTGGAGAATTTTCTCTCTCTCTCTCTCTGTGTGTGTGTGTGTGTGGAGAGGGTGGGGGGGATTTGTCTATTCCATTTAATCTTTGTTTTTCAAGGTTTCAGGGGCTTTTGGGGCCCTTAACGTGCTCAAAAACTCTTGAAACTTTTCACACAGGTCAGAACCTGCGGCCATCAGGGCCGGACTGAAGCTGGTACCTGGGCGTGGCAGGGGGGCTCGACAGCGCCCCCTTGAACGGGGTCCGAAAACTTGGTCCATATTTCAAACACGCTTGCATGAATTAATATGAAACTCGGTACACATATAGATCTCATCAGGCCGAACAACTTCCGCACTCTAAGTTATTAGCTCCGCCCAACAGGAAGTCGGCTATTATGGGTTGTTTGAAAAACGCATGCTGTGGAATTTGATGTACTCCTCCTAGAGAATTCATCCAATCACCTCCAAACTCGGTCAGCATGAAGTCAAGACATTGAGGATGCTAAATTGCGGACGGATTTTTGATATCTCGAACGGTTTGGCCGTGGCGAGGACACGAATTTATGGCGAGAAAAGAGAAACACGAAGTGGTATAACTTCTGCACACATTAACTGATCTTGATGAAACTTCAGCAGTGTGTTCGTGGTAAGAGGCTGATCAGATGGATGTAACTATTGTGAGTCAAAGTTATAGCGCCACCAACTGGCAGCAGGAAGTGTGTCACTTTAAAAATGTTTTTGACAAAAGTGGGGGGGTTACTTTTACCCACAGTTACAAAAATCAGTACCTATATTGTTCTCATCAAGCCGGACAACTTTCTAATTTACAGTCATTAGCTCCGAGCAACAGGAAGTCAGATATTTTGGTTTGAATGTGGATTTTTTGGATATGTCAGACTTTAGCTACTCCTCCTAAGTGGTTTATTTTATTCACACCAAACTTTTTCAACATGATAAAAATACATTAAAGATATATATATATATATATATATATATATATATATATATATATATATATATATATATATATATATATATATATATATATATATAAATATAGCTGCGAGCAGCGATGAAGGGCCAAAGCCGGGGGCACCGCCACCCCGGTGCCTTTAGGTAACTAAAGGCACCGGGGTTGCGGTGCCACCGGCTTGGGCCCGTAATCGCTGCTCGCAGCTATATTTATTATTATTATTATTATTATTATTATTATTCTTATTTTTCTGTCAACCTTTCGGGCACTTTTGAGACCCTTAACGTGCTCGAAAACTCTTGAAACTTTGCACACAGGTCAGAACCCGCGGCCATCAGGGCCGGGCTGAAGCTGGTACCCGGGCGTGGCAGGGGGGCTCAACAGCGCCCCCTTGAACGGGGTCCGAAAACTTGGTCCATAAATCAGACACGCTTGCATGTAATAATATGAAACTCGGTTCATATATAGATCTCATCGGGCCGAACAACTTTCGTACTTTTACTTTTTACGCCAACCCAACAGGAAGTCAGCTATTAAAGGTTGTTTGGAAACGCATGGTCTGGTATTTTAAACACTTCTCCTAGGGAATTCACCCGATCGCCACCAAACTCGGTGTGCATGAAGTCAAGGCATTGAGGATGAAAAATTGCCAGGGGATTTTTGATATCTCGAACGGTTTGGCCGTGGCGAGGAAACGAATTTATGGCGAATAATGGAAACAGGAAGTGTGTTATAACTTCTGCATACATTAACTGATCTTGATGAAACTTCAGCAGTGTGTTCGTTGTAAGAGGCCGATCACATGGATGTGACTATTTTGAGTCAAAGTTATAGCGCCACCAACTGGCAGCAGGAAGTGTGTCACTTTCAAAATGCTTTGAAATCACCCTCTTATTTTTATCCGATTTGCTTCAAACTTTATGTGTATAATGTAGACACACGGCAGATGTAGACCTGTGAAAGGATTATTGATATCTTAGATACTGTTGCCGTGGCAACGCATCAAACTTTATTATTCTTTTTTGATGCTTTTGAGACTCTTAATATACTTGAAATTGCATGAAACTCGACAGACACATCACACTTATTAGACAGTAGACATGTGCAAAGTTTCAAAAACGGGCGTGGTGGAATGGCTCAGTAGCGCCACCTTTAGTCAAAAATGGGGGCTTAGTTTTTCCTAGAATCACAAAAATCGGTATGTATATTGTTCTCATCGAGCCGGACAACTTTCTAATTTACACTTAATAGCTCAAAGCAACAGAAAGTCAGATATTTTGGTTTGAATGTGATTTTTTTGGAGAATTTTCTCTCTCTCTCTGTCTCTGTGTGTGTGAGGGGTGGGGGTGATTTGTCAGTTGAGTGAGATTTTACTTTTTCATTTGTTTTTCAAGGTTTCTGGGGCTTTTGGGTCCCTAAACGTGCTCGAAAACTCTTGAAACTTTGCACACAGGTCAGAACCCGCGGCCATCAGGACGGGGCTGAATCTGGTAGCCGGGCGTGGCAGGGGGGCTCAACAGCGCCCCCTTGAACGGGGTTCTAAAACTTGGTCCATATATCAAACACGCTTGCATGAATTAATTTGAAACTTGGTACACATATAGATCTCATCGGGCCGAACAACTTTCGTGCTCTAAGTTTTACGCCAGCCCAACAGGAAGTCGGCTATTTAGGGTTGTTTGGAAAACGCTTGCTGTGGAATTTAATGTACTCCTCCTAGGAAATACATTGATTCGCCTCCAAACTCGGTCAGCGTGAAGTCAAGGCATTGAGGATGCTAAATTGCGGACGGATTTTTTATATCTTGAACGGTTTGGCCGTGGCGAGGAAATTAATTTATGGCGAGAAAAGAGAGACACGAAGTGTTATAACTTCTGCATACATTAACTGATCTTGATGAAACTTCAGCAGTGTGTTTGTGGTAAGAGGCCGATCAGATGGATGTAACTATTGTGAGTCAAAGTTATAGCGCCACCAACTGGCAGCAGGAAGTGTGTCACTTTCAACATGCTTTTGACAAAAGTGGGGGGGTTAGTTTTACCAACAGTTACAAACATGAGTATATATATTGGTCTCACCGAGCCGGACAACTTTCTAATTAACAGTCATTAGCTCAGAGCAAAAGAAAGTCAGATATTTAGGTTTGAATGTGGATTTTTTGGATATTTCAGACTCTGAGTTTTTAGCTACTCTTCCAAACTGGCTTATTTTATTCACACCAAACTTTTTCAAAATGATGAAAATACATTAAAGATGCTAAATTGTGAATGGATATTAAACATCTCAAATGGTTTTGCTATAGTGAGGGACTGAAGTAATGTACAAAAATTAAACACTAAAAGCCTCATCTTCTAAAAATGTAATTATACACCATTTATTTCTATAAAAGTATACAAATATCACAACCAAACTCATTTTATTCTTTTTTTTTTTATTTAATAATTATTTATAAGTTTAAAAATAGTAATTGTACTATTTAGTCTCATAAAAGTCAAGTTATACATAGGGCTATACTGCCCTCTTGTGTTCAAAATCAGGTAGGCCTATTGTATTTACATAAAAATATACTAGGTATGTGACGGTGAGAATATTTTACCACCGGTTAATCGACGTGTGACACCACTGGGGGCTTTTGAATCGCAAAATTAAAAATGAAAGTAAAATATTTTCGTCCGCACTGACATTGATAGTGGTTGATAATAATAATAATAATTTGTTACATTTATATAGCGCTTTTTCTGAGACCTCAAAGCGCTTTACATAGATGGGGGGAATCTCCTCAACCACCACCAATGTGCAGCATCCACTTGGATGATGCGACGGCAGCCATATTGCGCCAGAACGCCCACCACACACCAGCTTACTGGTGGAGAGGAGACAGTGATGAAGCCAATCAGTATATCAGTACATGGGGATGATTAGGAGGCCATGATGGATAGAGGCCAAGGGGCAAATTTGGCCAGGATGCCGGGGTTACACCCCTACTCTTTTTCGAAGGACATCCTGGGATTTTTAATGACCACAGAGAGTCAGGACCTCGGTTTAACGTCTCATCCGAAGGACGGTGCTCTTTTGGCAGTATAGGGTCCCCGTCACTACACTGGGGCATTAGGACTCACACAGACTACAGGGTGAGCGGTTGAGCGGGCGTTTCAAATGAATTCCTATGGAAGTAGGAATAAACTGAAAAACGTTCACTCTGTTCTGCTCGTTCCTTGTCGTGGATGCGCACCATGAATGCCCGTGCAGCCATGAGCATTTTAGTTTAATTTTAAAATTAGCGCCTTTCAGGGGGTGGATTGCTTGAAATTATTTTACAAAAGCACAATGTTGTGTCTTATTGCGACAGTACACAAATATAAGTTTACACTTTGCAGTTTGAATGTGGTCCTGTATAATGACGTATGTTTTTATGTGTCCACTGTTCCATCGCGCCCACGCCACACACACACACACACACACACACACACACACACACACACACACACACACACACACACACGGTTTACTATCTTTGTGGGGACTCTCCATAGACTTAATGGTTTTTATACTTTACAAACTGTATATTCTATCTCCTCACACTAACACTACCCCTAAACCTACCCATTACAGAAAACTTTCTGCATTTTTACATTTCCAAAAAGACTCATTCTGTATGATTTCTAAGCTTGTTTACCCATGGGGACCTCTATTTAGGTCCCCACTGTGACACGAGTCCCCATGAGTCTGTGTGCATTCAGGTTGAAGTCCCCACCGGGATATAAAAACATGAACACACATGCACACACACACACACACACACATTCCAGCATTGCAATCTTGACATCGCAGCCTGTTCATTATAGCCATATATATATATATATATATATATATATATATATATATATATATATATATATATATATATACATATATATATATATATATATATATATAAATATAGCTGCGAGCAGCGATGAAGGGCCAAAGCCGGCGGTACCGCCACCCCGGTGCCTTTAGGTAAAGGCTCCGGGGTTGCGGTGCCACCGGCTTGGGCCCGTAATCGCTGCTCGCAGCTATATTTATTATTATTATTATTATTATTATTTTGTCAAGGTTACGGGCACTTTTGGGGCCCTTAACATGCTCGAAAACTCTTGAAACTTTGCACACGGGTCAGAACCCGCGGCCATCAGGGCCGGGCTGAAGCTGGTACCCGGGCGTGGCAGGGGGGCTCCACAGCGCCCCCTGGAACGGGATCCGAACACTTGTCCATAAATCAAACACACTTGCATGTAATAATATGAAACTCAGAACACATATAGATCTCATCGGGCCGAACAACTTTCGTGCTCTAAGTTTTACGCCAGCCCAACAGGAAGTCGGCTATTATGGGTTGTTTGGAAACGCATGCTGTGGAATTTAATGTACTCCTCCTAGGGAATTGATCCAATCGCCTCCAAACTCGGTCAGCATGAAGTCAAGACATTGAGGATGCTAAATTGCGGACGGATTTTTGATATCTCGAACGGTTTGGCCGTGGCGAGGAAACGAATTTATGGCGAATAATGAAAACAGGAAGTGTGTTATAACTCCTGCATACATTAACTGATCTTGATGAAACTTCAGCAGTGTGTTCGTGGTAAAAGGCCGATCACATGGATGTGACTATTGTGAGTCAAAATTATAGCGCCACCAACTGGCAGCAGGAAGTGTGTCACTTTCAAAATGCTTTGAAATCACCCTCTTATTTTTACCCGATTTGCTTCAAACGTTATGTGTATAATGTAAACACACGGCAGATGTAGACCTGTGAAAGGATTATAGATATCTTAGATACTGTTGCCGTGGCAACGCATCAAACTTTAATATTCTTTTTTGATGCTTTTGAAACTCTTAACATACTTGAAATTGGATGAAACTCGACAGACACATCACATTTATTAGCCCGTAGACATGTGCAAAGTTTCAGAAACGGGCGTGGTGAGGGGCTCAGTAGCGCCACCTTTAGTCATAAGTGGGGGGGTTAGTTTTATCAACAGCAACAAAACTTGGTATGTGTATTGTTCTCATCAAGACGGACAACTTTCTAATTGACATTAACTATCTCCGACCAACAGGAAGAGAGATATTTTGGTTTGAATGTGGATTTTCTAAAGAATTTTCTCTCCCTCTCTTGTGTCTCTGTGTGTGTGAGGGGAGGGGGGATTTGACTATTGCTTTTATATTGTTAATCAAGGTTTCAGGGGCTTTTGGGGTCCTTAACGTGCTCAAAAACTCTTGAAACTTTGCACACAAGTCAGAACCCCCTGCCATCAGGGACGGGCAGAAGCTGGTACCCGGGCGTGGCTGGGGGGCTCAACAGCGCCCCCTTGAACAGGGTTCTAAAACTTGGTCCATATATCAAACACGCTTGCATGAATTAATATGAAACTCGGTACACATATAGATCTCATCGTGCCGAACAACTTTCCCCCAGTCAAGTTTTACGCCAGCCCAACAGGAAGTCGGCTATTATGGGTTGTTTGGAAAACGCTCGCTGTGGAATGCGAAGTACTCCTCCTAGAGAATTCATCCAATCCCCACCAAACTCAGTGTGCATGAAGTCAAGACATTGAGGATGCTAAATTGCGGACGGATTTTTGATATCTCGAACGGTTTGGCCGTGGCGAGGAAACGAATTTATGGCGAGAAAAGAGAAACACGAAGTGGTATAACTTCTGCATACATTAACTGATCTTGATGAAACTTCACCAGTGTGTTCGTGGTAAGAGGCCGATCAGATGGATGTAACTATTGTGAGTCAAAGTTATAGCGCCACCAACTGGCAGCAGGAAGTGTGTCACTTTCAACATGCTTTTGACAAAAGTGGGGGGGGTTAGTTTTAACTACAGTAAAAAAAAAAATAGTTTGTATATTGTTCTCATCAAGCCGGACAACTTTCTAATTTACATTCATTAGCTCCGGCCATGAGGAAGTCAGATATTTTGGTCTGAATGTGGATTTTTTTGCAAAATCAGCCTCTGAATTTTTAGCCACTCCTCTTAAAATATTTATTTTATTCCCACCAAACTTTTTCAACATGATGAAAATACATTAAAGATGCTAAATTGTGAACGGATATTGAATATCTCAAACGGTTTTGCTATGGCGAGGGATTAAATTAATGTCAAAAAGGAAGCAGGAAACATCTCATAACTTCTAAAAATGTAATTATGCACCATTTATTTTTATATAAAATTATACAAATATTAGAACTAAACCCATTTTATTCTGTTTTTGCAATTCAAGAAGTATGAAAAAGTTATGAACAGGCTATTTAGTGCTATTTGGTTCAACAAAAAAAGCAAACATAGGGCTATACTGCCCTCTTGTGTCCAAAAGGATATCAAAATAGTATATAAAACGTTTTACTAGGTAGGCCTATTGTATTTAAATATAAATTTATTAGGTATATGACTGTGAGGATATTTTCCCATTGGTTAATCGATGTGTGACACGAGCGGGTGCTTTTAAATCGCTAATATAAAAGTGAAAGTAAAGACGTCCGCACAGACATTGATAATGGTGCACACACGTTGGAAAGAATGATACTTTTAAACATAACACTAAACCGCCATTAGGTGTCGCCAGGCGATCGTCTTAATGAGCGAGTCATTAATTAATTCGTTCAAACGATTCGTTCGAATGACTGAGTCATTCATGATTGAGACAGATGTTTATGGATTGGTCATTGAATCTTTGAGTCAACCGATTCGTTCAAAATGCTGAATCATTCAGTAATGAGAAAACAAGTTGCTGTGAGATGCGCGATGGTTCTGCTGTGATCTTTGTTTAACTATTTTTGCTGCTGAAACAGAACAAAAACAGTCAATATTGCATCTAAAATGTAAGTGACTTAATTGTAACTGTTTATTAACCTGTTGTATGAAATCAATGTCACAGTTTCAATCGTGATTGTATTCAGGAAATAGTTGCCTACTCGTCAAGTGAGGTTGCTTAACTCTATCATATGTTATAAAATATATAAAAACTCCATATTTGTAATTTTTATAGTCAGTATGTTGTTAACTGGGTTGCTTTTTTGTGTGCTGCGCTCATTTGTTTACAATTCTCCTGGAGAAGCTGCATGAGCCTCAGCAGTGCAACCTTGTTACCATTGATCAGTAATACATTTATTATTAACTGCTGATTGCAACTTAAAATGAATGCAATGAAATTAGAATAATCTCTCGTTTTAGTGATTCCCAAGTTATTTTTTTGTTATTGACGTTCTAATCAGGATATACTCTGGTCGGGCAAGTAAAATTCTCTTTCAGGTTGGCCTATTGTATTTATATATAAATATATTAGGGATGTGACTGTGATAAAATTTTCCCACGTGTGACACCGCTGAGGGCTTTTAAATCGCTAACTATAGTATACTATATACTAGTAAAATACAGACGTCCGCACAGACATTGATAATGGTGCGGAGTAGAGCGAGCATTTTCAATGTATTCCTATGGATGTAGGAATTAACTAAAACATTTTATTTATGTTTTTGTGTCCACTGTTCAACCGCAACCGCGTTACACACACACACACATTCCAGAATTGCAATCTTGACATCGCAGCCTGTTTATTATAGCCCTAATACAATATAATAATAAAAATAGTCAACCTAACATAAACGAATTACACTGCTCTGTTTAAATAGTCAGTGGTACAATTTGTACCATTCACAGTAAGCAGAGCTCCACTGTGATGTTTTTGCGCGTGTGAAGAGGATGATTTTTTACCATCGATATTGGAACACGAGTGAAGTACAAAGCCTATAATAAAGAATAGTTTAGCATCCAAATACATCGCAAATATTGAAACTTTTTGATTCTAATGAGAGGGTTACGTGAGACCAACACTGCTTACTTTTGTTTTTATTTTTACATTAAATTTAAAGGATTTGTTGTGGAATATTTTGAGTGTATCATAAAATCAGAATAAGGTAAGACGAGTAATATTTTCTGTCTTATATATATATATATATATATATGTGTGTGTGTGTGTGTGTGTGTGTATATATATATATATATATATATATATATATAAATATAGCTGCGAGCAGCGATGGAGGGCCAAAGCCGGCGGCACCGCCATCCCCGGTGCCTTTAGGTAACTAAAGGCACCGGGGTTGCGGTGCCACCGGCTTGGGCCCGTAATCGCTGCTCGCAGCTATATTTTTTATTATTATTATTATTTTTTTTCTACTTCTCAGGCACTTTTGGGGCCCTTAACATGCTCGAAAACTCTTGAAACTTTGCACACAGGTCAGAACCCGCGGCCATCAGGGCCGGGCTGAAGCTGGTACCCGGGCGTGGCAGGGGGGCTCGACAGCGCCCCCTGGAACGGGATCCGAACACTTGTCCATAAATCAAACACACTTGCATGTAATAATATGAAACTCGATACACATATAGATCTCATCGGGCCGAACAACTTTCGTGCTCTAAGTTTTATGCCAGCCCAACAGGAAGTCGGCTATTATGGGTTGTTTGGAAACGCATGCTGTGGAATTTGATGTACTCCTCCTAGAGAATTCATCCAATCTCCTCCAAACTCGGTCAGCATGAAGTCAAGACATTGAGGATGCTAAATTGCGGACGGATTTTTGATATCTCGAACGGTCTGGCCATGGCGAGGAAACAAATTTATGGCGAATAATGAAAACAGGAAGTGTGTTATAACTTCTGCATACATTAACTGATCTTGATGAAACTTCAGCAGTGTGTTCGTGGTAAACGGCCGATCACATGGATGTGACTATTGTGAGTCAAAATTATAGAGCCACCAACTGGCAGCAGGAAGTGTGTCACTTTAAAAATGCTTTGAAATCACCCTCTTATTTTTACCCGATTTGCTTCAAATTTTATGTGTATAATGTAGACACACGGCAGATGTAGACCTGTGAAAGGATTTTTGATATCTTTAATACTGTTGCCATGGCCACGCATCAAACATTAATATTCTTTTTTGATGCTTTTGAGACTCTTAGCATGCTTGAAATTGCATGAAACTCGACAGACACATTACATTTATTACCTAGTAGACATGTGCAAAGTTTCAGAAACGGGCATGGTGAGGGGCTCAGTAGCGCCACCTTTAGTCAAAAATGGGGGCTTAGTTTTACGTAAAGTCACAAAAATCGGTATGTATATTGTTCTCCTCGAGCCGGACAACTTTCTAATTTACACTTATTAGCCCTGACCAACAGGAAGTCAGATATTTTGGTTTGAATGTGATTTTTTGGAGAATTCTCTCTCTCTCTCTCTGCCTCTGTGTCTCTGTGTGTGTGTGTGGGGTGTGGGGGATTTGTCTGTTAGGAGAGGTTTGCTTTTAGAATTGTTTTTCAAGGTTTCAGGGGCTTTTGGGGCCCTTAACATGCTCGAAAACTCTTGAAACTTTACACATAGGTCAGAACCTGCGGCCATCAGGGCTGGGCTGAAGCTGGTATCCGGGCGTGGCAGGGGGGCTCAACAGCGCCCCCTTGAATGGGGTCCGAAAACTTGGTCCATAGATCAAACTAGCTTGTATAAATTAATTTGAAACTCAGCACACATATAGATCTCATCGGGCCGACCAACTTTCGCACTCTTAAGTTATACGCCAGCCCAACAGGAAGTCGGCTATTCAGGGTTGTTTGAAAAACGCATGCTGTGGAATTTAATGTACTCCTCCTACAGAATTCATCCGATCCCCACCAAACTCGGTGTGCATGAAGACAAGACATTGAGGATGCTAAATTGCGGACGGATTTTTGATATCTCGAACGGTTTGGCCGTGGGGAGGAAACGAATTTATGGCGAGAAAAGAGAAACAGGAAATGTGTTATAACTTCTGCATACATTAACTGATCTTGATAAAACTTCAGCAGTGTGTTCGTTTTCAGAGGACGATCACATCGATGTGACTATTGTGAGTCAAAGTTATAGCGCCACCAACTGGCAGCAGGAAGTGTGTCACTTTCAAAATTCTTTGAAGTCACCCTCTTATGTTTACCCGATTTGCTTCAAACTTTATGTGTATAATGTAGACACACGGCAGATGTAGACCTGTGAAAGGATTATTGATATCTTAGATACTGTTGCCGTGGCAACGCATCAAACTTTAATATTTTTTCGGATGCGTTTGAGACTCTTAGCATGCTTGAAATTGGATGAAACTCGACAGATACATCACATTTATTAGCCAGTAGACATGTGAAAAGTTTCAGAAACGGGCGTGGCAGGGGGGCTCAACAGCGCCCCCTTGAATGGGGTCTGAAAACTTGGTCCATATATCAAACACGCTTGCATGAATTAATATGAAACTCGGTACACATATAGATCTCATCGGGCCGAACAACTTTCCCTCTGTCAAGTTTCACACCAGCCCAACAGGAAGTCGGCTATTATGGGTTGTTTGGAAAACGCTTGCTGTGGAATGTGAAATACTCCTCCTAGAAAATTCATCCCATCCCCACCAAACTCGGTGTGCATGAAGTCAAGACATTGAGGATGCTAAATTGCGGACGGATTTTTGATATCTCGAACGGTTTGGCCGTGGCAAGGAAATTAATTTATGGCGAGAAAAGAGAGACACGAAGTGTTATAACTTCTGCACACATTAACTGATCTTGATGAAACTTCAGCAGTGTGTTCGTGGTAAGAGGCCGGTCAGATGGATACAACTATTGTGAGTCAAAGTTATAGCGCCACCAACTGGCAACAGGAACTGTGTCACTTTCAAAATGCTTTTGACAAAATGGGGGGGTTACTTTTACCCACAGTTACAAAAATCAGTACATATATTGGTCTCATCGAGCCGGACAAGTTTCTAATTTACAGTCATTAGCTCTGACCAACAGGAAGTCAGATATTTTGGTTTGAATGTGGATTTATTTGCAAAATCGGCCTCTGAATTTTATATATATATATATATTTTTTAAAGTGACAAGACAGAGAATATTACTTGTCCGATATATATATATATATATATATATTACATTTATTTATATATATATATATATATATATATATATATATATATACATATGTGACCTGATCCAGCAAAATGAGTCACAGTGACCCAAATTTCAAAACTGATATTTTGGTATTACTGGAAAGAGGAGACCATAAGCTTTCAAATGATATCCTAGTCAAAGTCATACCTTGAATGGTTGGAAATATATACACATTTGAATTATGGTCGTCTGCCCTCTTTTTCCAATTGAAAACCTGAGAAAATCGCTTTTAAAGTTTTTTGCCCGTTTTTTGTTGATATCTTTCAAAATCCATTGCATTTAAAGGGATGAACTATTTATTGTACAGCTTAATTTGACCAAAGACATTAATATATGCTATTATGCCAGGCTGAAGCTCAAATTATTTTAAAGGTTTTATTTGAATAAATAATTTAAAAAGCACTTTTACAAACATTTACTAAAATCAGAAAGATTGAACAGAGGTGCTACAGTTTTGCTTGAGAGAGGGTGTGTGTGTGTGTGTGTGTGTGTGTGTGTGTGTGTGTGTGTCTGTGTGTGTGTGTGTGTGTGTGTGTGTGTGTGTGTGTGAGAGAGAGAGAAAGTGAGAGAGGCAGAGAGACAAGGAAACAGAGAACAAATAATGTTAGCCTATGCAATCATATCTTTGTGTAGGCTAGTTGACAATAACAGTGTAACATATTCATAACGGATATACCAACAGTTAAATATTGGGTTAAAATAAATCAAACACATTGTAATGGATTCTCCTTGCAGATAAATACACTCACAGAATAATTGCACTCACTCACATCCATACACGATAAATACCACAGGGCTGTCGCTGTCATCAGAGGATAACACGTCTCCAGATCCAAAACAATCACTGACTAGCCTTAGCCACTCTTGCTGACCAGCAGCAGAGCTTAGGTTAGAAGCCTCAAGTGAGTTCAACGCTTTTGGCGACTTTGCTCTCTTTTGACAGCGACATTTCTCAAATTAATAATATTTAATCTTTCTGAGGAGATCTGCTAGCTTGTTTACACAGAGCGCCGCGAGTCTGACAGGAGGATGGCTGGACCAATCGCGTGCCGGTCAGTCGAAATGGGGCTTCCCATTGACAAATGATCAGCGTTTGTGTACATTTCTAAGCTTTTTGATTGGTTCTATACAACGTGTAACACCATATTTGGAGAGCAGAGACGTTTCAGGGGATACCCGGGAAATGCTCAGAGGTGACAAGAGGAGTTGAGAAAAGCAATATTCATTTCCAGCGAATTTAGTAAAACTTTGTAAACTTTAATAGTCATTTAAATACTTTTACTCAATTATCTGGACTACGAAACTTTAGGAGATTATTTTTGAATGTCTGTTCTTTGAAATTTAGCAAAAAAAAAAAAAAAAAATATTTCATTGTTTTTCCACATAAACGGCCCATATCTTAAAATGGAACGTTGCGACTTCCGACTCATTTCGCCAGATCGGGTCACATATATATAAATATAGCTGCGAGCAGCGATGGAGGGCCCAAGCCGGTGACACCGCCACCCCGGTGCCTTTAGTGTAACTAAAGGCACCAGGGTGGCGGTGCCACCGGCTTGGGCCTGCAATCGCTGCTCGCAGCTATATTTATTATTATTATTTTTTTTTTTCTACTTCTCAGGCACTTTTGGGGCCCTTAACATGCTCGAAAACTCTTGAAACTTTGCACACAGGTCAGAACCCGCGGCCATCAGGGCCGGGCTGAAGCTGGTACCCGGGCGTGGCAGGGGGGCTCGACAGCGCCCCCTGGAACGGGATCCGAACACTTGTCCATAAATCAAACACACTTGCATGTAATAATATGAAACTCGGTACACATATAGATCTCATCGGGCCGAACAACTTTCGTGCTCTAAGTTTTATGCCAGCCCAACAGGAAGTCGGCTATTATGGGTTGTTTGGAAACGCATGCTGTGGAATTTGATGTACTCCTCCTAGAGAATTCATCCAATCTCCTCCAAACTCGGTCAGCATGAAGTCAAGACATTGAGGATGCTAAATTGCGGACGGATTTTTGATATCTCAAACGGTTTGGCCATGGCGAGGAAATGAATTTATGGCGAATAATGGAAACAGGAAGTGTGTTATAACTTCTGCATACATTATCTGATCTTGATGAAACTTCAGCAGTGTGTTTGTTGTAAGAGGCCGATCACATGGATGTGACTATTGTGAGTCAAAGTTATAGCGCCACCAACTGGCAGCAGGAAGTGTGTCACTTTCAAAATGCTTTCAAATCACTCTCTTATTTTTACCCGATTTGCTTCAAACTTTATGTGTATAATGTAGACACACGGCAGATGTAGACCTGTGAAAGGATTATTGATATCTTAGATACTGTTGCCATGGCAACGCATCAAACTTCAATATTCTTTTGGGATGCTTTTGAGACTCTTTACATGCTTGAAAATGCATGAAACTCGACAGACACATCACATTTATTATCCAGTAGACATGTGCAAAGTTTCAGAAATGGGCGTGGTGAGGGGCTCAGTAGCGCCACCTTTAGTCAAAAATGGGGGCTTAGTTTTTCCTAGAATCACAAAAATCGGTATGTATATTGTTCTCATCGAGCCGGACAACTTTCTAATTTACAGTTATAAGCTCTGACCAACAGGAAGTCAGATATTTTGGTTTGAATGTGATTTTTTGGAGAATTCTCTCTCTCTCTCTCTCTCTCTGTATCTGTGTCTCTGTGTGTGTGTGTGGGGTGTGGGGGATTTGTCTGTTAGGAGAAATCTGCTTTTATAATTGTTTTTCAAGGTTTCAGGGGCTTTTGAGGCCCTTAATGTGCTCAAAAACTCTTGAATCTTTGCACACAGGTCAGAACCTTCGGCCATCAGGGCCGGGCTGAAGCTGGTACCCGGGCGTGGCAGGGGGGCTCAACAGCGCCCCCTTGAAAGGGGTCCGAAAACTTGGTCCATAGATCAAACTAGCTTGCATGAATTAATATGAAACTCGGTACACATATAGATCTCATCGGGCCGAACAACTTTCGCACTCTTAAGTTAAACGCCAGCGCAACAGGAAGTCAACTATTATGGGTTGTTTGGAGAACGCTTGCTGTGGAATTTGAAACACTCCTCCTAGAGAATTAATTCAATCCCCATCAAACTCGGTGTGCATGAGGTCAAGACACTGAGGATGCTAAATTGCGGACGGATTTTTGATATCGCGAACGGTTTGGCCGTGGCGAGGAAACGAAATTATGGCGAGAAAATAGACACAGGAAGTGTGTTATAACTTCTGCATACATTAACTGATCTTGATGAAACTTCAGCAGTGTGTTCGTTGTAAGAGGCCGATCAGATGGATGTGACCTTTGTGAGTCAAAGTTATAGCGCCACCAACTGGCAGCAGGAAGTGTGTCACTTTCAAAATGCTTTTGACAAAATGGGGGGGTTACTTTTACCCACAGTTACAAAAATCAGTACATATATTGGACTCATCGAGCCGGGCAAGTTTCTAATTGACAGTCATTAGCTCTGACCAACAGGAAGTCAGATATTTTGGTTTGAATGTGGATTTATTTGCAAAATCGGCCTCTGAATTTTATATATATATTTTTTTTTAAAGTGACGACAGAGAATATTACTTGTCCGATATATATATATATATATATATATATATATATATATATATATATATATATTACATTTTTATATATATATATATATATATATATATACATATATATATATATATATATATATATATATAAATATAGCTGCGAGCAGCGATGGAGGGCCCAAGCCGGTGACACCGCCACCCCGGTGGGTGGCGGTGCCACCGGCTTGGGCCCGCAATCGCTGCTCGCAGCTATATTTTATTATTATTATTATTTTGTCAACCTTTCGGGCACTTTTGGGGCCCTTAACATGCTCAAAAACTCTTGAAATTTTGCACACACGTCAGAACCTGCGGCCATCAGGGCTGGACTGAAGCTGGTACCCGGGCGTGGCACGGGGGCTCGACAGCGCCCCCTGGAATGGTGTCTGAAAACTTGGTCCATAAATCAAACACGCTTGCATGTAATAATATGAAACTCAGTACACATATAGATCTCATCGGGCCGAACAACTTCCGTGCTCTAAGTTTTACACCAGCCCAACAGGAAGTCGGTTATTATACGTTGTTTGGAAAACGCATACAATGGAATGTGAAATACTCCTCCTAGGGAATTCATCCGATCGCCACCAAACTCGGTGTGAATGAAGTCAAGACATTGAGGATGCTAAATTGCGAACAGATTTTTGATATCTCGAACGGTTTGGCCGTGGCGAGGAAACGAATTTATGGCGAATAATGGGACACAGGAAGTGTGTTATAACTTCTGCATACATTAACTGATCTTGATGAAACTTCAGCAGTGTGTTCGTGGTAAAAGGCCGATCAGATGGATGTAACTAGGGGTTGTGACTGTGATAAAAAAATTCCCACCGGTTAATCGACGTGTGACACCGCTGGGGGCTTTTGAATCGCTAACTTAAAAACGAAAGTAAAATATGTTCGTCCGCACTGACATTGATTATGGTTGGGAGCAGAGCGAGCTTTTTCAATGAATTCCTATGGAAGTAGGAATGAATTCCCGTGCAGCCGTGAGCATTTTATTTCAATTTTAAAGTTAGCACCATAAAGTATATTTTTATGTCTCCACTGTTCAATCACGCCCACGACACACACACACACACACACACACACACACACACACACACACCAGCATTGCAATCTTGACATCGCAGCCTGTTCATTATAGCCCTAATAAAATATAATTATAAATTAAAGCTGCAAGCAGCGATGAAAGGGCCCTCGCACCCGTGCCATCAACACTCGGTGGCTTTAGGAAGACAGAGCATGGTTGGGAAATGTACATTTAAGGAGGTATATATAGTAAGAGTATGTCAAAGTCAGTTACAAAATGTTTTGTATAATGGTGATAATAGCATGCTTCATGACTCAGCTAAGTGTTGCTAGCATGTTTAGTCTGTTTCTAGCATGCTTAGTACACAATAATTATGTGGTTAGTACTGCATTACTGTGTTAACCATGTCAGTTTCTGTTGCCAGTAGGTGGCGTTATGACTATAACTGAATATGAGCATGGATGTGTGTTCAGGACAGAACTCTTATCAAACGTGTGAAGTTTGGTGCAAATTGGACATTGCCTTCTTGAGTAACAACAAAGTCATGTTTCATTGAATTAGCATTCTTTAGCACTTAGCTAAGCATTGTTAGCATGTTTTAACATGTTTCTAGCATGTTTAGAACTCAATGGCATTTTTAACATGTTGCTAGAACGGCATCAACGTGTTAAACATGTCACTTCCTGTTGCCAGTAGGTGGCGCTATTACTATAACTGAACATTCTCATGTAGATGTGTTCAGGCCATGATTCTTATCAAAAGTGTGAAGTTTGGGGCAGATTGGACATTCCATGCCTGAGTTACAGCAAATTCATATTTAATTGCAGTAATATCATTCTTTAGCACTTAGCTAAGTGTTTGCTAGTATGTTTTAGCATGTCTCTAGTATGTTGGTAGGATGTTTAGCACCTACTGGCATTTTTTTATATGTTATTAGGAGTCAAGAACAGTGTTAAACGTCACTTCCTGTTGCCAGCAGGTGGCGCTATGACTATAACTAAATATGAGCATGGACATGTGTTCAAGAGATAACTCTTATCAAACGTGTGAAGTTTGGGGTAGATTGTACATTGCCTTCTTGAGTAACAACAAAGTCCTGTTTCATTGAATTAGCATGCTTTAGCACTTAGCTAAGTATTGCTAGCATGTTTTAACATGTTTCTAGCATGTTTAGAACTCAATGGCATTTTTAACATGTTGCTAGAACGGCATCAACGTGTTAAACATGTCACTTCCTGTTGCCAGTAGGTGGCGCTATTACTGTAACTGAATTTGAGCATAGACATGTGTTCAGGCCATGATTCTTATCAAACGTGTGAAGTTTGGGGCAGATTGGACATTCCGTGCCTGAGTTACAGCAAATTCCTATTTAATTGCAGTAATAGCATGCTTTAGCACTTAGCTAAGTGTTTGCTAGCATGTTTCTAGTATGTTGATAACCTGTTTAGCACTTGCTGGCTCTTTTTTATATGTTATTAGGAGACCACAACACTGTTAAACATGTCACTTCCTGTTGACAGCAGGTGGCGCTATTACTATAACTGAATATTCTCATGTAGATGTGTTCAGGCCATGACTCTTATCAAACGTGTGAAGTTTGGGGCAGATTGGACATTCCATGCCTGTGTTACAGCAAATTCCTATTAAATTGCAGCAATAGCATGCTTTAGCACTTAGCTAAGTGTTTGCTAGCATGTTTTAGCATGTTTCTAGTATGTTGTTAGCATGTTTAGCACTTGCTGGCACTTTTTTATATGTTTTTATATGTCCACAACAGTGTTTAACATGTCACTTCCTGTTGCCAGCAGGTGGCACTATGACTGTAACTGAATATGAGCATGGTCATGTGTTCAGGACAGAATGTTTATTAAAAGTGTGAAGTTTGGCGCAGATTGGACATTGCCTTCTTGAGTAACAACAACATCCTGTTTCATTGAATTAGCATGCTTTAGCACTTAGCTAAGTATTGCTAGCATGTTTTAACATGTTTCTAGCATGTTTAGAAGTCAATGGCATTTTTAACATGTTGCTAGAATGGCATCAACGTGTTAAACATGACACTTCCTGTTACCAGTAGGTGGCGCTATTACTATAACTGAATATTCTCATGTAGATGTGTTCAGGACAGAACGCTTATCAAAAGTGTGAAGTTTGGGGCAGATTGGACATTCCATGCCTGAGTTACAGCAAATTCCTATTTAATTGCAATAATAGCATGCTTTAGCACTTAGCTAAGAGTTTGCTAGCATGTTTTAGCATGCTTCTAGTATGTTGTTAGCATGTTTAGCACTTGCTGGCACTTTTTTATATGTTATTAGGAGTCCATAACAGTGTTAAACATGTCACTTCCTGTTGCCAGCAGGTGGCGCTATGACTATAACTGAATATGAGCATGGTCATGTGTTCAGGACAGAACTCTTATCAAACGTGTGAAGTTTGGGGCAGATTGGACATTCCATGCCTGAGTTACAGCAACTTCCTGTTTCATGGCGAAACATCGAAATTTGTCAGGCCGCCGAGGACCCGCCCTTCGACGAAAACTCAAGATCTTCGCAATTTAACGTCGCAAAGGCCTTAAGATTACACTCACCAAATTTGAAGATGATCAGATTAAAACTGTAGGAGGAGTTCGTTAAAGTATGAGGCCTGAAAATGGCAAAAACTGCACAAAAATCTGAGAGGAAGTTCAAAATGGCTGACTTCCTGTTGTGTTTAGGGCTACGCTCCAAGAGACTTTTTGGTAGGTATTAGGTCATTACATGTATGTACCGAATTTCGTGCACATACGTGGAACGTTGCGGGAGGCGCACTCCGTTGAACTTTTATAGGTGGCGCTATCGAGCCATTTTGCCCTGTCCAATTCTGAAACCTATATCAGATGTAAATTTTCGCCAGTTCTGACGCGTGTGCAAAGTTTCGTGAGTTTTCGAGCATGTTTAGGCCCTCAAAAATGCAATTTAATGCGGAGAAGAATAATAATAATAATAATAATTAAAGCTGCAAGCAGCGATGAAAGGGCCCTCGCACCCGTGCCATCGTCACTCGGTGGCTTTAGGAAGACAGAGCATGGTTGGGCAATGTGCATTTAAGGAGGTATAGTAGTTGCTAGCATGTTTAGTATGTTTCTAGCATGCTTAGTACACAATAGTTATGTGGTTAGTTCTGCATTACTGTTTTAACCATGTCAGTTTTTGTTGCCAGTAGGTGGGGCTATGTCTATATCTGAATATCGCTATGTAGATGTGTTCAGTGCAGGACTTTTATTAAACGTGTGAAGTTTGGGGCAGATTGGACATTGTATGCTTGAGTTACAGCAAATTCCTATTTAATTGCAGTAATAGCATGCTTTAGCACTTAGCTAAGTGTTTGCTAGCATGTTTTAGCATGTTTCTAGTATGTTGTTAGCATGTTTAGCACTTGCTGGCACTTTTTTATATGTTATCAGGAGTTCACAACAGGGTTAAACATGCCACTTCCTGTTGCCAGCAGGTGGCGCTATGACTGTAACTGAATATGTGCATGGTCATGAGTTCAGGACAAAACGCTTATCAAAAGTGTGAAGTTTGGCGCAGATTGGACATTGCCTTCTTGAGTAACAACAACATCCTGTTTCATTGAATTAGCATGCTTTAGCACTTAGCTAAGTATTGCTAGCATGTTTTAACATGTTTCTAGCATGTTTATAAGACAATGGCATTTTTAACATGTTGCTAGAACGGCATCAACGTGTTAAACATGACACTTCCTGTTACCAGTAGGTGGCGCTATTACTATAACTGAATATTCTCATGTAGATGTGTTCAGGCCATGACTCTTATCAAACGTGTGAAGTTTCGGGCAGATTGGACATTCCGTGCCTGAGTTACAGCCAATTCCTATTTAATTGCAGTTATAGCGAGCTTTAGCACTTAGCTAAGTGTTTGCTAGCATGTTTTAGCATGTTTCTAGTATGTTGTTAGCATGTTTAGCACTTGCTGGCACTTTTTTATATGTTATCAGGAGTTCACAACAGGGTTAAACATGCCACTTCCTGTTGCCAGCAGGTGGCGCTATGACTGTAACTGAATATGTGCATGGTCATGAGTTCAGGACAAAACGCTTATCAAAAGTGTGAAGTTTGGCGCAGATTGGACATTGCCTTCTTGAGTAACAACAACATCCTGTTTCATTGAATTAGCATGCTTTAGCACTTAGCTAAGTATTGCTAGCATGTTTTAACATGTTTCTAGCATGTTTATAAGACAATGGCATTTTTAACATGTTGCTAGAACGGCATCAACGTGTTAAACATGACACTTCCTGTTACCAGTAGGTGGCGCTATTACTATAACTGAATATTCTCATGTAGATGTGTTCAGGCCATGACTCTTATCAAACGTGTGAAGTTTCGGGCAGATTGGACATTCCGTGCCTGAGTTACAGCCAATTCCTATTTAATTGCAGTTATAGCGAGCTTTAGCACTTAGCTAAGTGTTTGCTAGCATGTTTTAGCATGTTTCTAGTATGTTGTTAGCATGTTTAGCACTTGCTGGCACTTTTTTATATGTTATCAGGAGTTCACAACAGGGTTAAACATGCCACTTCCTGTTGCCAGCAGGTGGCGCTATGACTGTAACTGAATATGTGCATGGTCATGAGTTCAGGACAAAACGCTTATCAAAAGTGTGAAGTTTGGCGCAGATTGGACATTGCCTTCTTGAGTAACAACAACATCCTGTTTCATTGAATTAGCATGCTTTAGCACTTAGCTAAGTATTGCTAGCATGTTTTAACATGTTTCTAGCATGTTTATAAGACAATGGCATTTTTAACATGTTGCTAGAACGGCATCAACGTGTTAAACATGACACTTCCTGTTACCAGTAGGTGGCGCTATTACTATAACTGAATATTCTCATGTAGATGTGTTCAGGCCATGACTCTTATCAAACGTGTGAAGTTTCGGGCAGATTGGACATTCCGTGCCTGAGTTACAGCCAATTCCTATTTAATTGCAGTAATAGCGAGCTTTAGCACTTAGCTAAGTGTTTGCTAGCATGTTTTAGCATGTTTCTAGTATGTTGTTAGCATGTTTAGCACTTGCTGGCACTTTTTTATATGTTATCAGGAGTTCACAACAGTGTTAAACATGCCACTTCCTGTTGCCAGCAGGTGGCACTATGACTGTAACTGAATATGAGCATGGTCATGTGTTTAGGACAGAACGCTTATCAAAAATGTGAAGTTTGGCGCAGATTGGACATTGCCTTCTTGAGTAACAACAACATCCTGTTTCATTGAATTAGCATGCTTTAGCACTTAGCTAAGTATTGCTAGCATGTTTTAACATGTTTCTAGCATGTTTAGAAGTCAATGGCATTTTTAACATGTTGCTAGAACGGCATTAACGTGTTAAACACTAGGTGGCGCTATTACTATAACTGAATATTATCATGTAGATGTGTTCAGGCCTTGACTCTTATCAAATGTGTGAAGTTTGGGGCAGATTGGACATTCCGTGCCTGAGTTACAGCAAATTCCTATTTAATTGCAGTAATAGCATGCTTTAGCACTTAGTTAAGTGTTTGCTAGCATGTTTTAGCTTCTAGTATGTTGTTAGCATGTTTAGCACTTGCTGGCACTTTTTTATATGTTATCAGGAGTCCACAACAGTGTTTAACATGTCACTTCCTGTTGCCAGCAGGTGGCGCTATAAATGTAACTGAATATGAGCATGGTCATGTGTTCAGGACAGAACGCTTATCAAAAGTGTGAAGTTTGGCGCAGATTGGACATTGCCTTCTTGAGTAACAACAACATCCTGTTTCATTGAATTAGCATGCTTTAGCACTTAGCTAAGTATTGCTAGCATGTTTTAACATGTTTCTAGCATTTTTAGAACTCAATGGCATTTTTAACATGTTGCTAGAACAGCATCAACGTGTTAAACATGTCACTTCCTGTTGCCAGTAGGTGGCGCTATTACAATAACTGAATTTGAGCATGGACATGTGTTCAGGCCATGATTCTTATCAAACGTGTGAAGTTTGGGGCAGATTGGACATTCCATGCCTGAGTTACAGCAAATTCCTATTCAATTGCAGTAATAGCATGCTTTAACACTTAGCTAAGTGTTTGCTAGCATGTTTTAGCATGTTTCTAGTATGTTGTTAGCATGTTTAGCACTTGCTGGCACTTTTTTATATGTTATTAGGAGTCCACAACAGTGTTAAACATGTCACTTCCTGTTGCCAGCAGGTGGCGCTATGACTATAAATGAATATGAGCATGGTCATGTGTTCAGGACAGAATGCTTATCACACGTGTGAAGTTTGGGGCAGATTGGACATTCCATGCCTGAGTTACAGCAACTTCCTGTTTCATGGCGAAACATCGAAATTTGTCAGGCCGCCGAGGACCCGCCCTTCGACGAAAACTCAAGATCTTCGCAATTTAACGTCGCAAAGGCCTTAAGATTATACTCACCAAATTTGAAGATGATCAGATTAAAACTGTAGGAGGAGTTCGTTAAAGTACGAGGCCTGAAAATGGCAAAAACTGCACAAAAATCTGAGAGGAAGTTCAAAATGGCTGACTTCCTGTTGTGTTTAGGGCTATGCTCCAAGAGACTTTTTTGTAGGTATTAGGTCATTACATGTATGTACCGAATTTCGTGCACGTACGTGGAACGTTGCGGGAGGCGCACTCCGTTGAACTTTTATAGGTGGCGCTATCGAGCCATTTTGCCCCGTCCAATTCTGAAACCTTTATCAGATGTAAATTTTCGCCAGTTCTGACGCGTGTGCAAAGTTTTGTGAGTTTTCGAGCATGTTTAGGCCCTCAAAAATGCAATTAAATGCGGAGAATAATAATAATAATAATTAAAGCTGCAAGCAGCGATGAAAGGGCCCTCGCACCCGTGCCATCAACACTCGGTGGCTTTAGGAAGACAGAGCATGGTTGGGAAATGTACATTTAAGGAGGTATATATAGTAAGAGTATGTCAAAGTCAGTTACAAAATGTTTTGTATAATGGTGATAATAGCATGCTTCATGACTCAGCTAAGTGTTGCTAGCATGTTTAGTCTGTTTCTAGCATGCTTAGTACACAATAATTATGTGGTTAGTACTGCATTACTGTGTTAACCATGTCAGTTTCTGTTGCCAGTAGGTGGCGTTATGACTATAACTGAATATGAGCATGGATGTGTGTTCAGGACAGAACTCTTATCAAACGTGTGAAGTTTGGTGCAAATTGGACATTGCCTTCTTGAGTAACAACAAAGTCATGTTTCATTGAATTAGCATTCTTTAGCACTTAGCTAAGCATTGTTAGCATGTTTTAACATGTTTCTAGCATGTTTAGAACTCAATGGCATTTTTAACATGTTGCTAGAACGGCATCAACGTGTTAAACATGTCACTTCCTGTTGCCAGTAGGTGGCGCTATTACTATAACTGAACATTCTCATGTAGATGTGTTCAGGCCATGATTCTTATCAAAAGTGTGAAGTTTGGGGCAGATTGGACATTCCATGCCTGAGTTACAGCAAATTCATATTTAATTGCAGTAATATCATTCTTTAGCACTTAGCTAAGTGTTTGCTAGTATGTTTTAGCATGTCTCTAGTATGTTGGTAGGATGTTTAGCACCTACTGGCATTTTTTTATATGTTATTAGGAGTCAAGAACAGTGTTAAACGTCACTTCCTGTTGCCAGCAGGTGGCGCTATGACTATAACTAAATATGAGCATGGACATGTGTTCAAGAGATAACTCTTATCAAACGTGTGAAGTTTGGGGTAGATTGTACATTGCCTTCTTGAGTAACAACAAAGTCCTGTTTCATTGAATTAGCATGCTTTAGCACTTAGCTAAGTATTGCTAGCATGTTTTAACATGTTTCTAGCATGTTTAGAACTCAATGGCATTTTTAACATGTTGCTAGAACGGCATCAACGTGTTAAACATGTCACTTCCTGTTGCCAGTAGGTGGCGCTATTACTGTAACTGAATTTGAGCATAGACATGTGTTCAGGCCATGATTCTTATCAAACGTGTGAAGTTTGGGGCAGATTGGACATTCCGTGCCTGAGTTACAGCAAATTCCTATTTAATTGCAGTAATAGCATGCTTTAGCACTTAGCTAAGTGTTTGCTAGCATGTTTCTAGTATGTTGATAACCTGTTTAGCACTTGCTGGCTCTTTTTTATATGTTATTAGGAGACCACAACACTGTTAAACATGTCACTTCCTGTTGACAGCAGGTGGCGCTATTACTATAACTGAATATTCTCATGTAGATGTGTTCAGGCCATGACTCTTATCAAACGTGTGAAGTTTGGGGCAGATTGGACATTCCATGCCTGTGTTACAGCAAATTCCTATTAAATTGCAGCAATAGCATGCTTTAGCACTTAGCTAAGTGTTTGCTAGCATGTTTTAGCATGTTTCTAGTATGTTGTTAGCATGTTTAGCACTTGCTGGCACTTTTTTATATGTTTTTATATGTCCACAACAGTGTTTAACATGTCACTTCCTGTTGCCAGCAGGTGGCACTATGACTGTAACTGAATATGAGCATGGTCATGTGTTCAGGACAGAATGTTTATTAAAAGTGTGAAGTTTGGCGCAGATTGGACATTGCCTTCTTGAGTAACAACAACATCCTGTTTCATTGAATTAGCATGCTTTAGCACTTAGCTAAGTATTGCTAGCATGTTTTAACATGTTTCTAGCATGTTTAGAAGTCAATGGCATTTTTAACATGTTGCTAGAATGGCATCAACGTGTTAAACATGACACTTCCTGTTACCAGTAGGTGGCGCTATTACTATAACTGAATATTCTCATGTAGATGTGTTCAGGACAGAACGCTTATCAAAAGTGTGAAGTTTGGGGCAGATTGGACATTCCATGCCTGAGTTACAGCAAATTCCTATTTAATTGCAATAATAGCATGCTTTAGCACTTAGCTAAGAGTTTGCTAGCATGTTTTAGCATGCTTCTAGTATGTTGTTAGCATGTTTAGCACTTGCTGGCACTTTTTTATATGTTATTAGGAGTCCATAACAGTGTTAAACATGTCACTTCCTGTTGCCAGCAGGTGGCGCTATGACTATAACTGAATATGAGCATGGTCATGTGTTCAGGACAGAACTCTTATCAAACGTGTGAAGTTTGGGGCAGATTGGACATTCCATGCCTGAGTTACAGCAACTTCCTGTTTCATGGCGAAACATCGAAATTTGTCAGGCCGCCGAGGACCCGCCCTTCGACGAAAACTCAAGATCTTCGCAATTTAACGTCGCAAAGGCCTTAAGATTACACTCACCAAATTTGAAGATGATCAGATTAAAACTGTAGGAGGAGTTCGTTAAAGTATGAGGCCTGAAAATGGCAAAAACTGCACAAAAATCTGAGAGGAAGTTCAAAATGGCTGACTTCCTGTTGTGTTTAGGGCTACGCTCCAAGAGACTTTTTGGTAGGTATTAGGTCATTACATGTATGTACCGAATTTCGTGCACATACGTGGAACGTTGCGGGAGGCGCACTCCGTTGAACTTTTATAGGTGGCGCTATCGAGCCATTTTGCCCTGTCCAATTCTGAAACCTATATCAGATGTAAATTTTCGCCAGTTCTGACGCGTGTGCAAAGTTTCGTGAGTTTTCGAGCATGTTTAGGCCCTCAAAAATGCAATTTAATGCGGAGAAGAATAATAATAATAATAATAATTAAAGCTGCAAGCAGCGATGAAAGGGCCCTCGCACCCGTGCCATCGTCACTCGGTGGCTTTAGGAAGACAGAGCATGGTTGGGCAATGTGCATTTAAGGAGGTATAGTAGTTGCTAGCATGTTTAGTATGTTTCTAGCATGCTTAGTACACAATAGTTATGTGGTTAGTTCTGCATTACTGTTTTAACCATGTCAGTTTTTGTTGCCAGTAGGTGGGGCTATGTCTATATCTGAATATCGCTATGTAGATGTGTTCAGTGCAGGACTTTTATTAAACGTGTGAAGTTTGGGGCAGATTGGACATTGTATGCTTGAGTTACAGCAAATTCCTATTTAATTGCAGTAATAGCATGCTTTAGCACTTAGCTAAGTGTTTGCTAGCATGTTTTAGCATGTTTCTAGTATGTTGTTAGCATGTTTAGCACTTGCTGGCACTTTTTTATATGTTATCAGGAGTTCACAACAGGGTTAAACATGCCACTTCCTGTTGCCAGCAGGTGGCGCTATGACTGTAACTGAATATGTGCATGGTCATGAGTTCAGGACAAAACGCTTATCAAAAGTGTGAAGTTTGGCGCAGATTGGACATTGCCTTCTTGAGTAACAACAACATCCTGTTTCATTGAATTAGCATGCTTTAGCACTTAGCTAAGTATTGCTAGCATGTTTTAACATGTTTCTAGCATGTTTATAAGACAATGGCATTTTTAACATGTTGCTAGAACGGCATCAACGTGTTAAACATGACACTTCCTGTTACCAGTAGGTGGCGCTATTACTATAACTGAATATTCTCATGTAGATGTGTTCAGGCCATGACTCTTATCAAACGTGTGAAGTTTCGGGCAGATTGGACATTCCGTGCCTGAGTTACAGCCAATTCCTATTTAATTGCAGTTATAGCGAGCTTTAGCACTTAGCTAAGTGTTTGCTAGCATGTTTTAGCATGTTTCTAGTATGTTGTTAGCATGTTTAGCACTTGCTGGCACTTTTTTATATGTTATCAGGAGTTCACAACAGGGTTAAACATGCCACTTCCTGTTGCCAGCAGGTGGCGCTATGACTGTAACTGAATATGTGCATGGTCATGAGTTCAGGACAAAACGCTTATCAAAAGTGTGAAGTTTGGCGCAGATTGGACATTGCCTTCTTGAGTAACAACAACATCCTGTTTCATTGAATTAGCATGCTTTAGCACTTAGCTAAGTATTGCTAGCATGTTTTAACATGTTTCTAGCATGTTTATAAGACAATGGCATTTTTAACATGTTGCTAGAACGGCATCAACGTGTTAAACATGACACTTCCTGTTACCAGTAGGTGGCGCTATTACTATAACTGAATATTCTCATGTAGATGTGTTCAGGCCATGACTCTTATCAAACGTGTGAAGTTTCGGGCAGATTGGACATTCCGTGCCTGAGTTACAGCCAATTCCTATTTAATTGCAGTTATAGCGAGCTTTAGCACTTAGCTAAGTGTTTGCTAGCATGTTTTAGCATGTTTCTAGTATGTTGTTAGCATGTTTAGCACTTGCTGGCACTTTTTTATATGTTATCAGGAGTTCACAACAGGGTTAAACATGCCACTTCCTGTTGCCAGCAGGTGGCGCTATGACTGTAACTGAATATGTGCATGGTCATGAGTTCAGGACAAAACGCTTATCAAAAGTGTGAAGTTTGGCGCAGATTGGACATTGCCTTCTTGAGTAACAACAACATCCTGTTTCATTGAATTAGCATGCTTTAGCACTTAGCTAAGTATTGCTAGCATGTTTTAACATGTTTCTAGCATGTTTATAAGACAATGGCATTTTTAACATGTTGCTAGAACGGCATCAACGTGTTAAACATGACACTTCCTGTTACCAGTAGGTGGCGCTATTACTATAACTGAATATTCTCATGTAGATGTGTTCAGGCCATGACTCTTATCAAACGTGTGAAGTTTCGGGCAGATTGGACATTCCGTGCCTGAGTTACAGCCAATTCCTATTTAATTGCAGTAATAGCGAGCTTTAGCACTTAGCTAAGTGTTTGCTAGCATGTTTTAGCATGTTTCTAGTATGTTGTTAGCATGTTTAGCACTTGCTGGCACTTTTTTATATGTTATCAGGAGTTCACAACAGTGTTAAACATGCCACTTCCTGTTGCCAGCAGGTGGCACTATGACTGTAACTGAATATGAGCATGGTCATGTGTTTAGGACAGAACGCTTATCAAAAATGTGAAGTTTGGCGCAGATTGGACATTGCCTTCTTGAGTAACAACAACATCCTGTTTCATTGAATTAGCATGCTTTAGCACTTAGCTAAGTATTGCTAGCATGTTTTAACATGTTTCTAGCATGTTTAGAAGTCAATGGCATTTTTAACATGTTGCTAGAACGGCATTAACGTGTTAAACACTAGGTGGCGCTATTACTATAACTGAATATTATCATGTAGATGTGTTCAGGCCTTGACTCTTATCAAATGTGTGAAGTTTGGGGCAGATTGGACATTCCGTGCCTGAGTTACAGCAAATTCCTATTTAATTGCAGTAATAGCATGCTTTAGCACTTAGTTAAGTGTTTGCTAGCATGTTTTAGCTTCTAGTATGTTGTTAGCATGTTTAGCACTTGCTGGCACTTTTTTATATGTTATCAGGAGTCCACAACAGTGTTTAACATGTCACTTCCTGTTGCCAGCAGGTGGCGCTATAAATGTAACTGAATATGAGCATGGTCATGTGTTCAGGACAGAACGCTTATCAAAAGTGTGAAGTTTGGCGCAGATTGGACATTGCCTTCTTGAGTAACAACAACATCCTGTTTCATTGAATTAGCATGCTTTAGCACTTAGCTAAGTATTGCTAGCATGTTTTAACATGTTTCTAGCATTTTTAGAACTCAATGGCATTTTTAACATGTTGCTAGAACAGCATCAACGTGTTAAACATGTCACTTCCTGTTGCCAGTAGGTGGCGCTATTACAATAACTGAATTTGAGCATGGACATGTGTTCAGGCCATGATTCTTATCAAACGTGTGAAGTTTGGGGCAGATTGGACATTCCATGCCTGAGTTACAGCAAATTCCTATTCAATTGCAGTAATAGCATGCTTTAACACTTAGCTAAGTGTTTGCTAGCATGTTTTAGCATGTTTCTAGTATGTTGTTAGCATGTTTAGCACTTGCTGGCACTTTTTTATATGTTATTAGGAGTCCACAACAGTGTTAAACATGTCACTTCCTGTTGCCAGCAGGTGGCGCTATGACTATAAATGAATATGAGCATGGTCATGTGTTCAGGACAGAATGCTTATCACACGTGTGAAGTTTGGGGCAGATTGGACATTCCATGCCTGAGTTACAGCAACTTCCTGTTTCATGGCGAAACATCGAAATTTGTCAGGCCGCCGAGGACCCGCCCTTCGACGAAAACTCAAGATCTTCGCAATTTAACGTCGCAAAGGCCTTAAGATTATACTCACCAAATTTGAAGATGATCAGATTAAAACTGTAGGAGGAGTTCGTTAAAGTACGAGGCCTGAAAATGGCAAAAACTGCACAAAAATCTGAGAGGAAGTTCAAAATGGCTGACTTCCTGTTGTGTTTAGGGCTATGCTCCAAGAGACTTTTTTGTAGGTATTAGGTCATTACATGTATGTACCGAATTTCGTGCACGTACGTGGAACGTTGCGGGAGGCGCACTCCGTTGAACTTTTATAGGTGGCGCTATCGAGCCATTTTGCCCCGTCCAATTCTGAAACCTTTATCAGATGTAAATTTTCGCCAGTTCTGACGCGTGTGCAAAGTTTTGTGAGTTTTCGAGCATGTTTAGGCCCTCAAAAATGCAATTAAATGCGGAGAATAATAATAATAATAATTAAAGCTGCAAGCAGCGATGAAAGGGCCCTCGCACCCGTGCCATCAACACTCGGTGGCTTTAGGAAGACAGAGCATGGTTGGGAAATGTACATTTAAGGAGGTATATATAGTAAGAGTATGTCAAAGTCAGTTACAAAATGTTTTGTATAATGGTGATAATAGCATGCTTCATGACTCAGCTAAGTGTTGCTAGCATGTTTAGTCTGTTTCTAGCATGCTTAGTACACAATAATTATGTGGTTAGTACTGCATTACTGTGTTAACCATGTCAGTTTCTGTTGCCAGTAGGTGGCGTTATGACTATAACTGAATATGAGCATGGATGTGTGTTCAGGACAGAACTCTTATCAAACGTGTGAAGTTTGGTGCAAATTGGACATTGCCTTCTTGAGCAACAACAAAGTCATGTTTCATTGAATTAGCATTCTTTAGCACTTAGGTAAGCATTGTTAGCATGTTTTAACATGTTTCTAGCATGTTTAGAACTCAATGGCATTTTTAACATGTTGCTAGAACGGCATAAACGTGTTAAACATGTCACTTCCTGTTGCCAGTAGGTGGCGCTATTACTATAACTGAACATTCTCATGTAGATGTGTTCAGGCCATGACTCTTATCAAAAGTGTGAAGTTTGGGGCAGACTGGACATTCCATGCCTGAGTTACAGCAAATTCCTATTTTATTGCAATAATAGCATGATTTAGCACTTAGCTAAGAGTTTGCTAGCATGTTTTAGCATGTTTCTAGTATGTTGTTAGCATGTTTAACACTTGCTGGCACTTTTTTATATGTTATTAGGAGTCCATAACAGTGTTAAACATGTCACTTCCTGTTGCCAGCAGGTGGCGCTATGACTGTAACTGAATATAAGCATGGTCATGTGTCCAGGACAGAACGCTTATCAAAAGTGTGAAGTTTGGGGCAGATTGGACATTCCATGCCTGAGTTACAGCAAATTCATATTTAATTGCAGTAATATCATTCTTTAGCACTTAGCTAAGTGTTTGCTAGTATGTTTTAGCATGTCTCTAGTATGTTGGTAGGATGTTTAGCACCTACTGGCATTTTTTTATGTTATTAGGAGTCAAGAACAGTGTGAAACGTCACTTCCTGTTGCCAGCAGGTGGCGCTATGACTATAACTAAATATTAGCATGGACATGTGTTCAAGAGATAACTCTTATCAAACGTGTGAAGTTTGGGGTAGATTGTACATTGCCTTCTTGAGTAACAACAAAGTCCTGTTTCATTGAATTAGCATGCTTTAGCAGTTAGCTAAGTATTGCTAGCATGTTTTAACATGTTTCTAGCATGTTTAGAACTCAATGGCATTTTTAACATGTTGCTAGAACGGCATCAACGTGTTAAACATGTCACTTCCTGTTGCCAGTAGGTGGCGCTATTACTATAACTGAATTTGAGCATAGACATGTGTTCAGGCCATGATTCTTATCAAACGTGTGAAGTTTGGGGCAGATTGGACATTCCATGCCTGAGTTACAGCAAATTCCTATTTAATTGCAGTAATAGCATGCTTTAGCACTTAGCTAAGTGTTTGCTAGCATGTTTCTAGTATGTTGCTAACCTGCTTAGCACTTGCTGGCTCTTTTTTATATGTTATTAGGAGACCACAACACTGTTAAACATGTCACTTCCTGTTGACAGCAGGTGGCGCTATTACTATAACTGAATATTCTCATGTAGATGTGTTCAGGCCATGACTCTTATCAAACGTGTGAAGTTTGGGGCAGATTGGACATTCCATGCCTGTGTTACAGCAAATTCCTATTTAATTGCAGCAATAGCATGCTTTAACACTTAGCTAAGTGTTTGCTAGCATGTTTTAGCATGTTTCTAGTATGTTGTTAGCATGTTTAGCACTTGCTGGCACTTTTTTTATATGTTTTTATATGTCCACAACAGTGTTTAACATGTCACTTCCTGTTCCCAGCAGGTGGCACTATGACTGTAACTGAATATGAGCATGGTCATGTGTTCAGGACAGAACGTTTATTAAAAGTGTGAAGTTTGGCGCAGATTGGACATTGCCTTCTTGAGTAACAACAACATTGTTCATTGAATTAGCATGCTTTAGCACTTAGCTAAGTATTGCTAGCATGTTTTAACATGTTTCTAGCATGTTTAGAAGTCAATGGCATTTTTAACATGTTGCTAGAATGGCATCAACGTGTTAAACATGACACTTCCTGTTACCAGTAGGTGGCGCTATTACTATAACTGAATATTCTCATGTAGATGTGTTCAGGACAGAACGCTTATCAAAAGTGTGAAGTTTGGGGCAGATTGGACATTCCATGCCTGAGTTACAGCAAATTCCTATTTAATTGCAATAATAGCATGCTTTAGCACTTAGCTAAGAGTTTGCTAGCATGTTTTAGCATGCTTCTAGTATGTTGTTAGCATGTTTAGCACTTGCTGGCACTTTTTTATATGTTATTAGGAGTCCATAACAGTGTTAAACATGTCACTTCCTGTTGCCAGTAGGTGGCGCTATGGCTATAACTGAATATGAGCATGGTCATGTGTTCAGGACAGAACTCTTATCAAACGTGTGAAGTTTGGGGCAGATTGGACATTCCATGCCTGAGTTACAGCAACTTCCTGTTTCATGGCGAAACATCAAAATTTGTCAGGCCGCCGAGGACCCGCCCTTCGACGAAAACTCAAGATCTTCGCAATTTAACGTCGCAAAGGCCTTAAGATTACACTCACCAAATTTGAAGATGATCAGATTAAAACTGTAGGAGGAGTTCGTTAAAGTACGAGGCCTGAAAATGGCAAAAACTGCACAAAAATCTGAGAGGAAGTTCAAAATGGCTGACTTCCTGTTGGGTTTAGGGCTATGCTCCAAGAGACTTTTTTGTAGGTATTAGGTCATTACATGTATGTACCGAATTTCGTGCACGTACGTGGAACGTTGCGGGAGGCGCACTCCGTTGAACTTTTATAGGTGGCGCTATCGGGCCATTTTGCCCCGTCCAATTCTGAAACCTATATCAGATGTAAATTTTCGCCAGTTCTGACGCGTGTGCAAAGTTTTGTGAGTTTTCGAGCATGTTTAGGCCCTCAAAAATGCAATTAAATGCGGAGAAGAATAATAATAATAATAACTAGATTAAAAAGTTCGTCGAGACAAACTTTAAGTTGGCTTGAGAAAGCTGGACCAGAAAGTTTGAAGAAGTTTAAAGCAGTTTGGAGTTTAAAGTAGTTTGAAGTTTAAATTAGTTTAAAGTTCAAATTAGTTAGAAGTTTAAAATAGTTTAAAGTCTAAATTAGTTTGAAGCTTAAATTAGTTTAAAGTTTAAATTAGTCTAAAGTTTAAATTAGTTTAAAGTTTAAATTAGTTTCAAGTTTAAAGTAGTTTAAATTTTAAATTACTTTAAAGTTTAAATTAGTTTGAAGTTTAAATTAAAGTTTAAATTAGTCTAACGTTTAAATTAGTTTAAAGTTTAAATCAGTTTGAAGTTTAAAGTAGTTTACAGTTAAAAAGTTGTTGGGGGTTTTCTAGTGGGTTGCTAGGGTGTTTTGGGTGGTTGTTATGGTGTTGCTAGGTGGTTGCTAGGGTATTCTTGGTGGTTGCTAGGCGGTTGCTAGGGTGTTCTGGGTGGTTGCTAGGTGGTTGCTAGGGTGTTCTGGGTGGTTGCTATGGTGTTGCTAGGCAGTTGCTAGGGTATTCTGGGTGGTTGCTAGGCGGTTGCTTGGGTGTTCTTGGTGGTTCCTAGGCGGTTGCTAGGGTGTTCTGGGTGGTTGCTATGGTGTTGCTAGGCGGTTGCTAAGGTATTCTGGGTGGTTGCTAGGGTGTTCTGGGTTGTTGCTATGGTGTTGCTAGGCAGTTGCTAGGGTATTCTGGGTGGTTGCTAGGGTGTTCTGGGTGGTTGTTATGGTGTTGCTAGGCGGTTACTAAGGTATTCTGGGCGGTTGCTATGGTGTTACTAGGTGGTTGGTAGTTGTTACAGATGGTTACTATGGAGTTTTTATAGAGTTCTTAGCATGATCTTGGCATGATTTAGCACTTAACTAATTGCTATTAGCATGTAGCTATTCACTGCTAGCATGTGTAGCATGTTGGAAGTGCTGTTTGCTAGCATGAGTCAAAAGAGCCAAACCTCATCTCTATACGAAGTTCTGATGCAGAGATATAGGTCTTGTAAAACGGTTGCTAGGGTACTCAAGTTTGGTTGCTATGGAGTTGCTTGGGAGCTGGGAGCTTTAAACTTAAGAAGTTTAAAGTGGTTTGAAGTTTAAAGTAGTTTACGAGTTTTTGAGTTTTGCGTTTATAAGTTTAAATGAGTTTAGAGTTTGTTTAAATGAGTTTAGAGTGTGTGTGTGTGTGTTTACACACACACACACACACACTCAGAGTTTATGAGTTTAGAGTTTATAAGTGTACAAGTTTTTGAGTTTAGTTTATAAGTTTAAATGAGTTTACAGTTTATAAGTTTAAATGAGTTTACAGTTTATAAGTTTAAATGAGTTAAAGCTTAAGTTTGAAGTTTAAAGTAGTTTAAAGTTTATATTAGTTTGAAGTTTAATTTAGTTTGAAGTTTAAAGTAGTTTAAAGTTTAAAATAGTTTGAAGTAGATAGATAGATGAGTTTATTAGTTTAATTGAGTCTCAATGGCTTATATTGTATATAGAACGGCAGTTTGAATAAGTTGTTTAGATTTAAATTTTTGTCGGTTGGTCAGTTTGAATCTAGATTTGAATTTTTTAGAACTCCCCAATGCAAGTCAATGGGAGTTTTTCCGAGTTTTGATCGGCATTTTTAGGAAAACTGTAAGTCCGATCAGTCTGAAAAGATAGGTGTTCTGGGTGGTTGCTATGGTGTTGCTAGGCGGTTGTTAAGGTATTCTGGGTGGTTGCTAGGCGGTTGCTAGGTGGTTGCTAGGGTATTCTGGGTGGTTGCTATGGTGTTGCTAGGCGGTTGCTAGGATGTTCTGGGTGGTTGCTAGGCGGTTGCTAGGGTGTTCTGGGTGGTTGCTATGGTGTTGCTAGGCGGTTGCTAGGGTGTTCTGGGTGGTTGCTAGGCGGTTGCTAGGGTGTTGTTAGGCGGTTGCTAGGGTGTTCTGGGTGGTTGCTATGGTGTTGCTAAGGTATTCTGGGTGGTAGCTAGGCGGTTGCTAGGCAGTTGCTAGGGTATTCTGGGTGGTTGCTAGGCGGTTGCTAGGGTGTTCTGGGTGGTTACTATGGTGTTGCTAGGCGGTTGCTAGGGTATTCTGGGTGGTTGCTAGGCAGTTGCTAGGGTGTTCTGGGTGGTTGCTAGGCAGTTGCTAGGGTGTTCTGGTGTTGCTAGGCGGTTGCTAGGGTGTTCTGGGTGGTTGCTATGGTGTTGCTAGGTGGTTGGTAGTTGTCACAGATGGTTACTATGGAGTTTTGATATAGTTGTTTGCATGATCTTGGTATGATTTAGCACTTAACTAATCGCTATTAGCATGTAGCTATTCACTGCTAGCATGTATAGCATGTTAGAAGTGCTGTTTGCTAGCATGAGTCAAAAGAGCCAAACCTAATCTCTGTACGATGTTCTGATACAGAGATATAGGTCTTGCAAAACGGTTGCTAGGGTACTCAAGTTTGGTTGCTATGGAGTTGCTTGGGAGCTGGGAGCTTTAAACGTAAGAAGTTTAAAGTGGTTTGAAGTTTAAAGTAGTTTACAGTAGTTTGAAGTTTATGGCAGGTAGATAGATAAGTTAATAGATAGATAAACACACACACACATACACACGCACACACACACACACACACACACACTAACTCGCTCACACACTCACTCAGACACACACACACTCAGACACACACACACGCACACTCAAGAGTTTGAGTTTGGAGTTTATAAGTGTATGAGTTTTTGAGTTTTGAGTTTATAAGTTTAAATGAGTTTAGAGTTTATAAGTTTAAATGAGTTTAAGAGTTCAGAGTTTATTAATTAATGAGTTTAATAGTTTATAAGTCTATGAATTCATGAGTTTATAAGTTAATTAGTTAATCTCATACACTTATTCTAATTATAAGTGTATGAGTTTAGAGTTTATTAGTTTAAATGAGTCTCAATGGCTCATATAGTATATAGAACGGCAGTTTGGTTTAGTCTTCAAGGTGTTTAGATTTAAATTTTTGACATACACACACACACAAGCACGCACGCACAGACTCTCACTCTCTCTCTCACACACACACTATCTCTCTCACACACACACTCACTAACTCACTCACACACAGACAGACAAGCTCATTAACACACACACACACACACACTCACGCACATAGACACACACTCTCTCTCTCACACACACTCAGAGTTTATATGAGTTTAGAGTTTATAAGTGTACAAGTTTTTGAGTTAAGAGTTTATAAGTTTAAATGAGTGTGTACAAGTATTTGAGTTTACACACACACACACACACACACTCACACATAGACACACACTCTCTCTCTCTCTCTCACACACACACACACACGTTTTGAGTTTAGAGTTCATTAGTTTAAATGAGTCTCAATGGCTCATATAGTATATAGAACGGCAGTTTGGTTTAGTCTTCAAGGTGTTTAGATTTAAATTTTCGACATACACACACACACAAGCACGCACGCACAGACTCTCACTCTCTCTCTCACACACACACACTATCTCTCTCACACACACACTCACTAACTCACTCACACACACACACACACAGACAAGCTCATTAACACACACACACACACACACACACACACACACAAACACACACACACACTCACGCACATAGATACACACTCTCTCTCTCTCACACACACACACACTCAGAGTTTATATGAGTTTAGAGTTTATAAGTGTACAAGTTTTTGAGTTAAGAGTTTATAAGTTTAAATGAGTGTGTACGAGTTTTTGAGTTTACACACACACACACACACTCACACATAGACACACACGCTCTCTCTCTCTCTCTCTCACACACACACACACGTTTTGAGTTTAGAGTTCATTAGTTTAAATGAGTCTCATTGGCTAATATAGTATATAGAACGGCAGTTTGGTTTAGTCTTCAAGGTATTTTGATTTGAATTTTCGTCGGTTTGAATTTTTTAGAACTCCCAATGTAAGTCAATGGGAGTTTTTGAATGAGTTTTTTCGAGTTTTGATCGTCATTTTTAGGAAAACCGTAAGTCCGATCAGTCTGAAAAGATATAGCAACTCGAGTCAGATCAGTTTGAGTGTCTGAGCCGAGTTTGGAGTATGTAGAGTTAAAGCTCTAGGAGGAGTTTGATACAGAAATTTTTAGGGTCAGAAGAATAATAATAATAACTAGATGCGAAAGTTCGTCGAGACAAACTTTAAGTTGGCTTGAGAAAGTTTGGACCATAAAGTTTGAAAAAGTTTAAAGTAGTTTAAAGTTTAAAGTAGTTTAAAGTTTAATTTAGTTTAAAGTGTAAATTAGTTGAAAGTTTAAAATAGTTTGAAGTTTAATTTAGTTTAAAGTTTAAATTAGTTGAAAGTTTAAAATAGTTTGAAGTTTAATTTAGTTTAAAGTTTAAAATAGTTGAAAGTTTAAAGTAGTTTGAAGTTTAATTTAGTTTAAAGTTTAAATTAGTTGAAAGTTTAAAATAGTTTGAAGTTTAATTTAGTTTAGTTTAGGGTGTTCTGGGTGGTTGCTATGGTGTTGCTAGGCGGTTGCTAGGGTATTCTGGGTGGTTGCTAGGGTGTTGCTAAGCGGTTGCTAGGGTATTTTGGGTGGTTGCTAGGGTGTTGCTAGGCGGTTGCTAAGGTATTTTGGGTGGTTGCTAGGCGGTTGCTATGGTATTTTGGGTGGTTGCTAGGGTGTTGCTAGGCGGTTGCTAGGGTGTTCTGGGTGGTTGCTATGGTGTTGCTAGACGGTTGCTAAGGTATTTTGGGTGGTTGCTAGGCGGTTGCTAGGGTGTTATGGGTGGTTGCTAGGGTATTCTGGTTGGTTGCTAGGGTGTTCTGGGTGGTTGCTAGGCGGTTGCTATGGTGTTTTGGGTGGTTGCTAGGGTGTTGCTAGGCGGTTGCTAAGGTATTTTGGGTGGTTGCTAGGCGGTTACTAGGGTGTTCTGGGTGGTTGCTAGGGTGTTCTGGGTGGTTGCTAGGCGGTTGCTAGGGTGTTTTAGTGGTTTCTATGGTGTTGCTAGGCGGTTGCTAGGGTGTTCTGGGTGGTTGCTATGGTGTTGCTAGGCGGTTGCTAGGGTATTCTGGGTGGTTGCTAGGCGGTTGCTAGGGTGTTCTGGGTGGTTGCTATGCTGTTGCTAGACGGTTGCTAGGGTATTCTGGGTGGTTGCTAGGGTGTTTTGGGTGGTTGCTATGCGGTTGCTAGGGTGTTCTGGGTGGTTGCTATGGTGTTGCTAGGCGGTTGCTAAGGTATTCTGGGTGGTTGCTAGGCAGTTGCTAGGGTGTTCTGAGTGGTTGCTATGCTGTTGCTAAGGTGTTCTGGGTGGTTGCTAGGCGGTTGCTAGGGTGTTCTGGGTGGTTGCTATGGTGTTGCTAGGCGGTTGCTAGGGTATTCTGGGTGGTTGCTAGGCGGTTGCTAGGGTGTTCTGGGTGGTTGCTATGGTGTTGCTAGGCGGTTGCTAGGGTGTTCTGGGTGGTTGCTATGATGTTGCTAGGCGGTTGCTAAGGTATTCTGGGCGGTTGCTAGGCAGTTGCTAGGGTGTTCTGGGCGGTTGCTATGGTGTTGCTAGGTGGTTGGTAGTTGTCACAGATGGTTACTATGGAGTTTTTATAGAGTCCTTAGCATGATCTTGGTATGATTTAGCACTTAACTAATTGATATTAGCATGTAGCTATTCACTGCTAGCATGTGTAGCATGTTGGAAGTGCTGTTTGCTAGCATGAGTCAAAAGAGCCAAACCTCATCTCTATACGATGTTCTGATACAGAGATATAGGTCTTGCAAAACGGTTGCTAGGGTACTCAAGTTTGGTTGCTATGGAGTTGCTTGGGAGCTTGAAGCTTTAAACTTAAAACGTTTAAAGTGGTTTGAAGTTTAAAGTAGTTTACGAGTTTTGAGTTTACAAGTTTAAATGAGTTTAGAGTTTAAGTTTAAATGAGTTTAGTGTGTGTGTGTGTGTGTGTGTGTGTGTTCACACACACACACACACTCAGAGTTTATGAGTTTAGAGTTTATAAGTGTATAAATTGATGAGTTTATAAGTGTAAGAGTTTTTGAGTTTAGAGTTTATAAGTTTTAAATGAGTTTAGAGTTTATAAGTTTAAATGAGTTTAGAGTTTATAAGTTTAAATGAGTTTAAGAGTTCAGAGTTTATTAATTTATGAGTTTAAGAGTTCATAAGTCTATGAATTCATGAGTTTATAAGTTAATTAGTTTATAAGTGTATGAGTTTAGAGTTCATTAGTTTAAATGAGTCTCATTGGCTAATATAGTATATAGAACGGCAGTTTGGTTTAGTCTTCAAGGTATTTTGATTTGAATTTTCGTCGGTTGGTGAGTTTGAATCTAAATTTGAATTTTTTAGAACTCCCCAATGCAAGTCAATGGGAGTTTTTCCGAGTTTTGATCGGCATTTTTAGGAAAACTGTAAGTCCGATCAGTCTGAAAAGATAGGTGTTCTGGGTGGTTGCTATGGTGTTGCTAGGCGGTTGTTAAGGTATTCTGGGTGGTTGCTAGGCGGTTGCTAGGTGGTTGCTAGGGTATTCTGGGTGGTTGCTATGGTGTTGCTAGGCGGTTGCTAGGATGTTCTGGGTGGTTGCTAGGCGGTTGCTAGGGTGTTCTGGGTGGTTGCTATGGTGTTGCTAGGCGGTTGCTAGGGTGTTCTGGGTGGTTGCTAGGCGGTTGCTAGGGTGTTGTTAGGCGGTTGCTAGGGTGTTCTGGGTGGTTGCTATGGTGTTGCTAAGGTATTCTGGGTGGTAGCTAGGCGGTTGCTAGGCAGTTGCTAGGGTATTCTGGGTGGTTGCTAGGCGGTTGCTAGGGTGTTCTGGGTGGTTACTATGGTGTTGCTAGGCGGTTGCTAGGGTATTCTGGGTGGTTGCTAGGCAGTTGCTAGGGTGTTCTGGGTGGTTGCTAGGCAGTTGCTAGGGTGTTCTGGTGTTGCTAGGCGGTTGCTAGGGTGTTCTGGGTGGTTGCTATGGTGTTGCTAGGTGGTTGGTAGTTGTCACAGATGGTTACTATGGAGTTTTGATATAGTTGTTTGCATGATCTTGGTATGATTTAGCACTTAACTAATCGCTATTAGCATGTAGCTATTCACTGCTAGCATGTATAGCATGTTAGAAGTGCTGTTTGCTAGCATGAGTCAAAAGAGCCAAACCTAATCTCTGTACGATGTTCTGATACAGAGATATAGGTCTTGCAAAACGGTTGCTAGGGTACTCAAGTTTGGTTGCTATGGAGTTGCTTGGGAGCTGGGAGCTTTAAACGTAAGAAGTTTAAAGTGGTTTGAAGTTTAAAGTAGTTTACAGTAGTTTGAAGTTTATGGCAGGTAGATAGATAAGTTAATAGATAGATAAACACACACACACATACACACGCACACACACACACACACACACACACTAACTCGCTCACACACTCACTCAGACACACACACACTCAGACACACACACACGCACACTCAAGAGTTTGAGTTTGGAGTTTATAAGTGTATGAGTTTTTGAGTTTTGAGTTTATAAGTTTAAATGAGTTTAGAGTTTATAAGTTTAAATGAGTTTAAGAGTTCAGAGTTTATTAATTAATGAGTTTAATAGTTTATAAGTCTATGAATTCATGAGTTTATAAGTTAATTAGTTAATCTCATACACTTATTCTAATTATAAGTGTATGAGTTTAGAGTTTATTAGTTTAAATGAGTCTCAATGGCTCATATAGTATATAGAACGGCAGTTTGGTTTAGTCTTCAAGGTGTTTAGATTTAAATTTTTGACATACACACACACACAAGCACGCACGCACAGACTCTCACTCTCTCTCTCACACACACACTATCTCTCTCACACACACACTCACTAACTCACTCACACACAGACAGACAAGCTCATTAACACACACACACACACACACTCACGCACATAGACACACACTCTCTCTCTCACACACACTCAGAGTTTATATGAGTTTAGAGTTTATAAGTGTACAAGTTTTTGAGTTAAGAGTTTATAAGTTTAAATGAGTGTGTACAAGTATTTGAGTTTACACACACACACACACACACACTCACACATAGACACACACTCTCTCTCTCTCTCTCACACACACACACACACGTTTTGAGTTTAGAGTTCATTAGTTTAAATGAGTCTCAATGGCTCATATAGTATATAGAACGGCAGTTTGGTTTAGTCTTCAAGGTGTTTAGATTTAAATTTTCGACATACACACACACACAAGCACGCACGCACAGACTCTCACTCTCTCTCTCACACACACACACTATCTCTCTCACACACACACTCACTAACTCACTCACACACACACACACACAGACAAGCTCATTAACACACACACACACACACACACACACACACACACAAACACACACACACACTCACGCACATAGATACACACTCTCTCTCTCTCACACACACACACACTCAGAGTTTATATGAGTTTAGAGTTTATAAGTGTACAAGTTTTTGAGTTAAGAGTTTATAAGTTTAAATGAGTGTGTACGAGTTTTTGAGTTTACACACACACACACACACTCACACATAGACACACACGCTCTCTCTCTCTCTCTCTCACACACACACACACGTTTTGAGTTTAGAGTTCATTAGTTTAAATGAGTCTCATTGGCTAATATAGTATATAGAACGGCAGTTTGGTTTAGTCTTCAAGGTATTTTGATTTGAATTTTCGTCGGTTTGAATTTTTTAGAACTCCCAATGTAAGTCAATGGGAGTTTTTGAATGAGTTTTTTCGAGTTTTGATCGTCATTTTTAGGAAAACCGTAAGTCCGATCAGTCTGAAAAGATATAGCAACTCGAGTCAGATCAGTTTGAGTGTCTGAGCCGAGTTTGGAGTATGTAGAGTTAAAGCTCTAGGAGGAGTTTGATACAGAAATTTTTAGGGTCAGAAGAATAATAATAATAACTAGATGCGAAAGTTCGTCGAGACAAACTTTAAGTTGGCTTGAGAAAGTTTGGACCATAAAGTTTGAAAAAGTTTAAAGTAGTTTAAAGTTTAAAGTAGTTTAAAGTTTAATTTAGTTTAAAGTGTAAATTAGTTGAAAGTTTAAAATAGTTTGAAGTTTAATTTAGTTTAAAGTTTAAATTAGTTGAAAGTTTAAAATAGTTTGAAGTTTAATTTAGTTTAAAGTTTAAAATAGTTGAAAGTTTAAAGTAGTTTGAAGTTTAATTTAGTTTAAAGTTTAAATTAGTTGAAAGTTTAAAATAGTTTGAAGTTTAATTTAGTTTAGTTTAGGGTGTTCTGGGTGGTTGCTATGGTGTTGCTAGGCGGTTGCTAGGGTATTCTGGGTGGTTGCTAGGGTGTTGCTAAGCGGTTGCTAGGGTATTTTGGGTGGTTGCTAGGGTGTTGCTAGGCGGTTGCTAAGGTATTTTGGGTGGTTGCTAGGCGGTTGCTATGGTATTTTGGGTGGTTGCTAGGGTGTTGCTAGGCGGTTGCTAGGGTGTTCTGGGTGGTTGCTATGGTGTTGCTAGACGGTTGCTAAGGTATTTTGGGTGGTTGCTAGGCGGTTGCTAGGGTGTTATGGGTGGTTGCTAGGGTATTCTGGTTGGTTGCTAGGGTGTTCTGGGTGGTTGCTAGGCGGTTGCTATGGTGTTTTGGGTGGTTGCTAGGGTGTTGCTAGGCGGTTGCTAAGGTATTTTGGGTGGTTGCTAGGCGGTTACTAGGGTGTTCTGGGTGGTTGCTAGGGTGTTCTGGGTGGTTGCTAGGCGGTTGCTAGGGTGTTTTAGTGGTTTCTATGGTGTTGCTAGGCGGTTGCTAGGGTGTTCTGGGTGGTTGCTATGGTGTTGCTAGGCGGTTGCTAGGGTATTCTGGGTGGTTGCTAGGCGGTTGCTAGGGTGTTCTGGGTGGTTGCTATGCTGTTGCTAGACGGTTGCTAGGGTATTCTGGGTGGTTGCTAGGGTGTTTTGGGTGGTTGCTATGCGGTTGCTAGGGTGTTCTGGGTGGTTGCTATGGTGTTGCTAGGCGGTTGCTAAGGTATTCTGGGTGGTTGCTAGGCAGTTGCTAGGGTGTTCTGAGTGGTTGCTATGCTGTTGCTAAGGTGTTCTGGGTGGTTGCTAGGCGGTTGCTAGGGTGTTCTGGGTGGTTGCTATGGTGTTGCTAGGCGGTTGCTAGGGTATTCTGGGTGGTTGCTAGGCGGTTGCTAGGGTGTTCTGGGTGGTTGCTATGGTGTTGCTAGGCGGTTGCTAGGGTGTTCTGGGTGGTTGCTATGATGTTGCTAGGCGGTTGCTAAGGTATTCTGGGCGGTTGCTAGGCAGTTGCTAGGGTGTTCTGGGCGGTTGCTATGGTGTTGCTAGGTGGTTGGTAGTTGTCACAGATGGTTACTATGGAGTTTTTATAGAGTCCTTAGCATGATCTTGGTATGATTTAGCACTTAACTAATTGATATTAGCATGTAGCTATTCACTGCTAGCATGTGTAGCATGTTGGAAGTGCTGTTTGCTAGCATGAGTCAAAAGAGCCAAACCTCATCTCTATACGATGTTCTGATACAGAGATATAGGTCTTGCAAAACGGTTGCTAGGGTACTCAAGTTTGGTTGCTATGGAGTTGCTTGGGAGCTTGAAGCTTTAAACTTAAAACGTTTAAAGTGGTTTGAAGTTTAAAGTAGTTTACGAGTTTTGAGTTTACAAGTTTAAATGAGTTTAGAGTTTAAGTTTAAATGAGTTTAGTGTGTGTGTGTGTGTGTGTGTGTGTGTTCACACACACACACACACTCAGAGTTTATGAGTTTAGAGTTTATAAGTGTATAAATTGATGAGTTTATAAGTGTAAGAGTTTTTGAGTTTAGAGTTTATAAGTTTTAAATGAGTTTAGAGTTTATAAGTTTAAATGAGTTTAGAGTTTATAAGTTTAAATGAGTTTAAGAGTTCAGAGTTTATTAATTTATGAGTTTAAGAGTTCATAAGTCTATGAATTCATGAGTTTATAAGTTAATTAGTTTATAAGTGTATGAGTTTAGAGTTCATTAGTTTAAATGAGTCTCATTGGCTAATATAGTATATAGAACGGCAGTTTGGTTTAGTCTTCAAGGTATTTTGATTTGAATTTTCGTCGGTTGGTGAGTTTGAATCTAAATTTGAATTTTTTAGAACTCCCCAATGCAAGTCAATGGGAGTTTTTCCGAGTTTTGATCGTCATTTTTAGGAAAACCGTAAGTCCGATCAGTCTGAAAAGATATAGCACACTCGGTCAGATCAGTTTGAGTGTCTGAGCCGAGTTTGGAGTATGTAGAGTTAAAGCTCTAGGACGAGTTTGAGTCAACAGTTTTTAACAGAAGAATAATAATAATAACTAGATGCGAAAGTTCGTCGAGACAAACTTTAAGTTGGCTTGAGAAAGTTTGGACCATAAAGTTTGAAAAAGTTTAAAGTAGTTTAAAGTTTAATTTAGTTTAAAGTGTAAATTAGTTGAAAGTTTAAAATAGTTTGAAGTTTAATTTAGTTTAAAGTTTAAATTAGTTGAAAGTTTAAAATAGTTTGAAGTTTAATTTAGTTTAAAGTTTAAAATAGTTGAAAGTTTAAAGTAGTTTGAAGTTTAATTTAGTTTAAAGTTTAAATTAGTTGAAAGTTTAAAATAGTTTGAAGTTTAATTTAGTTTAGTTTAGGGTGTTCTGGGTGCTTGCTATGGTGTTGCTAGGCGGTTGCTAGGGTATTCTGGGTGGTTGCTAGGGTGTTGCTAAGCGGTTGCTAGGGTATTTTGGGTGGTTGCTAGGGTGTTGCTAGGCGGTTGCTAAGGTATTTTGGGTGGTTGCTAGGGTGTTCTGGGTGGTTGCTAGGCGGTTGCTATGGTATTTTGGGTGGTTGCTAGGGTGTTGCTAGGGTGTTCTGGGTGGTTACTATGGTGTTGCTAGACGGTTGCTAAGGTATTTTGGGTGGTTGCTAGGCGGTTGCTAGGGTGTTATGGGTGGTTGCTAGGGTATTCTGGTTGGTTGCTAGGGTGTTCTGGGTGGTTGCTAGGCGGTTGCTATGGTGTTTTGGGTGGTTGCTAGGGTGTTGCTAGGTGGTTGCTAAGGTATTTTGGGTGGTTGCTAGGCGGTTACTAGGGTGTTCTGGGTGGTTGCTAGGCGGTTGCTAGGGTGTTTTAGTGGTTTCTATGGTGTTGCTAGGCGGTTGCTAGGGTGTTCTGGGTGGTTGCTATGGTGTTGCTAGGCAGTTGCTAAGGTATTCTGGGTGGTTGCTAGGCAGTTGCTAGGGTGTTCTGAGTGGTTGCTATGCTGTTGCTAAGGTGTTCTGGGTGGTTGCTAGGCGGTTGCTAGGGTGTTCTGGGTGGTTGCTATGGTGTTGCTAGGCGGTTGCTAGGGTATTCTGGGTGGTTGCTAGGCGGTTGCTAGGGTGTTCTGGGCGGTTGCTATGGTGTTGCTAGGCGGTTGCTAGGGTGTTCTGGGTGGTTGCTATGATGTTGCTAGGCAGTTGCTAAGGTATTCTGGGCGGTTGCTAGGCAGTTGCTAGGGTGTTCTGGGCGGTTGCTATGGTGTTGCTAGGTGGTTGGTAGTTGTCACAGATGGTTACTATGGAGTTTTTATAGAGTCCTTAGCATGATCTTGGTATGATTTAGCACTTAACTAATTGATATTAGCATGTAGCTATTCACTGCTAGCATGTGTAGCATGTTGGAAGTGCTGTTTGCTAGCATGAGTCAAAAGAGCCAAACCTCATCTCTATACGATGTTCTGATACAGAGATATAGGTCTTGCAAAACGGTTGCTAGGGTACTCAAGTTTGGTTGCTATGGAGTTGCTTGGGAGCTTGAAGCTTTAAACTTAAAACGTTTAAAGTGGTTTGAAGTTTAAAGTAGTTTACGAGTTTTGAGTTTACGAGTTTTGAGTTTACAAGTTTAAATGAGTTTAGAGTTTAAGTTTAAATGAGTTTAGTGTGTGTGTGTGTGTGTGTGTGTGTGTGTGTTCACACACACACACACACACACACACACTCAGAGTTTATGAGTTTAGAGTTTATAAGTGTATAAATTGATGAGTTTATAAGTGTAAGAGTTTTTGAGTTTAGAGTTTATAAGTTTTAAATGAGTTTAGAGTTTATAAGTTTAAATGAGTTTAGAGTTTATAAGTTTAAATGAGTTTAAGAGTTCAGAGTTTATTAATTTATGAGTTTAAGAGTTCATAAGTCTATGAATTCATGAGTTTATAAGTTAATTAGTTTATAAGTGTATGAGTTTAGAGTTCATTAGTTTAAATGAGTCTCATTGGCTAATATAGTATATAGAACGGCAGTTTGGTTTAGTCTTCAAGGTATTTTGATTTGAATTTTCGTCGGTTGGTGAGTTTGAATCTAAATTTGAATTTTTTAGAACTCCCCAATGCAAGTCAATGGGAGTTTTTCCGAGTTTTGATCGTCATTTTTAGGAAAACCGTAAGTCCGATCAGTCTGAAAAGATATAGCACACTCGGTCAGATCAGTTTGAGTGTCTGAGCCGAGTTTGGAGTATGTAGAGTTAAAGCTCTAGGACGAGTTTGAGTCAACAGTTTTTAACAGAAGAATAATAATAATAATAAGTTTAAATAGGATTTCAATATGTTGGCTCTCTCAAGCCAACTTAATAATAATAATAATTATTATTTTTAATCTAGATTAAAAAGTTCGTCGAGACAAACTTTAAGTTGGCTTGAGAAAGCTGGACCAGAAAGTTTGAAGAAGTTTGAAGTTTAAAGTAGTTTAAAGTTTAAATTAGTTTGAAGTTTAAATTAGTCTAAAGTTTAAATTAGTTTGAAGTTTAAAGAAATGTAAAGTAGTTTTTGAAGTTTAAAGTAGTTTGAAGTTTAAAGTAGTTTAAAGTAGTTTAAAGTTTAAATTAGTTTGAAGTAGATCGATAGATGAGTTTGTGATGAGTTTAAATTTTACACACAGACACGCTCACTAACTCTCTCTCACACACACGCACACACACACACTTATGCACATACACCCACACTCATGCACACACTCACTCACTCACTCACTTATACACACACACACACTCTCTCTCTCTCACTTACACACACACTCACGGACATACACTCACACATGCACACAGACATGCTCACTAACTCACTCACATACACACACACACACACACACACTAACTCACACACACTCTCTCTCACACACACACACGCACATACACTCATAAATGCACACACTCACACACACACACTAACTCGCTCTCACACACACACAGACACGCTCATTAACTCACATACACTCACACACATAGACACATACACTCACACACACACACACACACACACTCTCTTTCTCTCTCTCTCTCTCTCTCTCTCTCTCTCACACTCTCACACGGACATACACTCACACACGCACACACCCACCCACACACACACACACACACAGACATGCTCACTAACTCACACACACACACTCACTAACTCACACACACTCTCTCTCACACACATACACACTTACGCACATACACTCACACATGCACGCACACACACACACACACACACTCACACATAGACACACACGCTCTCTCTCACACACACACACACACACACACACACACACGTTTTGAGTTTAGAGTTCATTAGTTTAAATGAGTCTCAATGGCTCATATAGTATATAGAACGGCAGTTTGGTTTAGTCTTCAAGGTGTTTAGATTTACATTTTCGACATACACACACACACACACACAAGCACGCACACACAGACTCTCACTCTCTCTCACACACACACACTATCTCTCTCACACACACACTCACTAACTCACTCACACACACACAGACAAGCTCATTAACTCACACACACACACACACACACTCACGCACATAGGCACACACTCTCTCTCACACACACACACACACACTCAGAGTTTATATGAGTTTAGAGTTTATAAGTGTACAAGTTTTTAAGTTTAAATGAGATACGAGTTTTTGAGTTTACACACACACACACACACACACACACACTCACACATAGACACACACGCTCTCTCTCTCTCTCTCACACACACACACACGTTTTGAGTTTAGAGTTCATTAGTTTAAATGAGTCTCAATGGCTCATATAGTATATAGAACGGCAGTTTGGTTTAGTCTTCAAGGTGTTTAGATTTAAATTTTCGACATACACACACACAAGCACGCACGCACAGACTCTCACTCTCTCTCACACACACACACTATCTCTCTCACACACACACTCACTAACCAACTCACACACACACACACACTCACACTCACACTCACACACAGACACACACACTCTCACTAACTCACACACACACACACACACACACACACACACACACCCTCACTAACTCACACACACACACACACACACACCCACACACAGACATGCTCACTGTCTCACACACACACACACACACACACACACTAACTCGCTCTCACACATACACAGACACGCTCACACACATAGACACACACACTCTCTCACACACACACACCCTCGCTAACTCTCTCTCTCACACACACACACACACACACTCACGCACATACACTCACTCACGGACATACACTCACACATGCACACACACACACACACACTCACGGACATGCACTCACACATGCACACACACACACACACACACACACACACACACACACACACACACACAGACATGCTCACTATCTCACACACATACACACACTCTCTCTCTCACACACATACACGCGCACACACTCACACACACACTCTCTCTCTCTCTCTCTCTCTCTCACACACACAGACACACACACTCTCTCACACACACACACACACACATACACTCACACATAGACACACACACTCTCTCACACACACACACACACACACACACTAACTCACACACAGACACACACACCCTCACTAACTCACACACACACACCCTCACTAACACACACACACACACACACACATACATGCTCACTGTCTCACACACACACACACACACACACACATTAACTCGCTCTCACACATACACAGACACGCTCACACACATAGACACACACACTCTCTCACACACACACACATGCACACACTCTCACTAACTCTCTCACACACACACACACATACACACACATAGACACACACACTCTCTCTCACACACACATACACACACACACACACACTAACTAACTCACACACACATACACACACACACACACACTAACTAACTCACACACACACACACACACACACACTCACTCACGCACATACACTCACTCACACACAGACACACACACTCTCACTAACTCACACACACACACACCCTCACTAACACACACACACACACACAGACATGCTCACTGTCTCACACACACACACACACACACACACTAACTCGCTCTCACACAAACACAGTCACGCTCACACACATAGACACACACACTCTCTCACACACACACGCGCACACACCCTCGCTAACTCTCTCTCACACACACACACACACACACACACTCACGCACATACACTCACTCACGGACATACACTCACACATGCGCACACACACACACACACACACACACACACACACACACGGACATACACTCACACACGCACACACACACACACACTCTCTCTCTCTCACACACATACACACGCACATACACACACACACTAACTCGCTCTCACACATACACAGACACGCTCACACACAGACACACACACACTCTCTCTCACACACTCACTCAGACACACACACACACACACACTCAGAGTTTATGAGTTTAGAGTTTATAAATGTATAGATTGATGAGTTTATAAGTGTACGAGTTTTTGAGTTTAGAGTTTATAAGTTTAAATGAGTTTAGAGTTTATAAGTTTAAATGAGTTTAAGAGTTCAGAGTTTATTAATTTATGAGTTTAAGAGTTCATAAGTCTATGAATTCATGAGTTTATAAGTTAATTAGTTTATAAGTGTATGAGTTTAGAGTTCATTAGTTTAAATTAAATGGGTGAGAGTTATGTTATAAGTTATGTATGTTAGTTTAAAGTTTAACTTAGCTTGAAGTTTAAATTAGTTTAAAATAATTTGAAGTTTAAATTAGTTTAAAATAGTTTGAAGTTTAAAGTTGTTTAAAGCTTAAAGTAGTTCAAAGTTTGAAGTAGTTTAAAAGAACTTCTTTAAAAGAAGAAGAAAGTTGCTAGAAAGAAAGAAAGAAAGATTAGTTAGAAAGAAAGATAGATTAATTAGAAAGAAAGATGGATTAGTTAGATAGAAAGAAAGAAAGTTTAGTTAGAAAGAAAGAAAGAAAGAAAGAAAGACAGAAAGAAAGAAAGATTAGTTAGAAAGAAAGAAAGAAAGAAAGAAAGAAAGACAGAAAGAAAGATTAGTTAGAAAGAAAGAAAGAAAGAAAGAAAGAAAGATTAGTTAGAAAGAAAGATGGATTAGTTAGATAGAAAGAAAGAAAGTTTAGTTAGAAAGAAAGAAAGAAAGAAAGAAAGAAAGAAAGAAAGAAAAAGATTAGTTAGAAAGAAAGAAAGACAGAAAGAAAGAAAGATTAGTTAGAAAGAAAGAAAGAAAGACAGAAAGAAAGAAAGATTAGTTAGAAAGAAAGAAAGAAAGAAAGAAAGATTAGTTAGAAAGAAAGAAAGAAAGAAAAAGATTAGTTAGAAAGAAAGAAAGAAAGAAAGAAAAAGATTAGTTAGAAAGAAAGAAAGAAAGACAGAAAGAAAGAAAGAAAGAAAAAGATTAGTAAGAAAGAAAGAAAGAAAGAAAGAAAGAAAAAAAGAGAAAGATTAGTTTCTCATTAGATTAGATTAGCTCATATAGTATATAGAACGGCAGTTTGGTTTAGTCTTCAAGGTATTTTGATTTGAATTTTCGTCGGTTTGAATTTTTTAGAACTCCCCAATGTAAGTCAATGGGAGTTTTTGAATGAGTTTTTTCGAGTTTTGATCGTCATTTTTAGGAAAACCGTAAGTCCGATCAGTCTGAAAAGATATAGCACACTTGGTCAGAACAGTTTGAGTGTCTGAGCCGAGTTTGGAGTATGTAGAGTGAAAGCTCTAGGAGGAGTTTGATATAGAAATTTTTAGTCTCAGAAGAATAATAATAATAATAATAATAATAATAAGTTTAAATAGGATTTCAGTAAATTGGCTCTCCAAGCCAACTTAATAAGTTTAAATAGGATTTCAATATGTTGGCTCTCTCAAGCCAACTTAACTAGAATGTACATTTCCTGAAGAAAATGTGAAGTGGTGCTTGCAGTGGCAAAACTCGCCACTCGGTTGCTAGGGTGTTATACATGATTGCATACGAGCCAACAACCATGTCTGTACGATGTTCTGGTGCTGAGATATGGCTTATTCATGTTGTTCTGGGTGGTTGCTATGGTGTTGCTAGGCGGTTGCTAGGGTATTCTGGGTGGTTGCTAGGCGGTTGCTAGGGTATTCTGGGTGGTTGCTAGGCGGTTGCTAGGGTGTTCTGGGTGGTTGCTATGGTGTTGCTAGGCGGTTGCTAGGGTATTCTGGGTGGTTGCTATGATGTTGCTAGGCGGTTGCTAGGGTATTATGGGTGGTTGCTAGGCGGTTGCTAGGGTATTCTTGGTGGTTGCTAGGCAGTTGCTAGGGTGTTCTGGGTGGTTGCTATGGTGTTGCTAGGCGGGTGCTAGGGTATTCTGGGTGGTTGCTACGGCGTTGCTAGGCAGTTGCTAGGGTGTTCTGGGTGGTTGCTATGGTGTTGCTAGGCGGTTGCTAGGGTATTCTGGGTGGTTGCTAGGGCGTTGCTAGGCAGTTGCTAGGGTATTCTGGGTGGTTGCTAGGCGGTTGCTAGGGTATTATTGGTGGTTGCTAGGGCGTTGCTAGGCAGTTGCTAGGGTGTTCTGGGTGGTTGCTATGGTGTTGCTAGGCGGTTGCTAGGGTATTCTGGGTTGTTGCTAGGGCGTTGCTAGGCAGTTGCTAGGGTGTTCTGGGTGGTTGTTATGGTGTTGCTAGGCGGTTGCTAGGGTATTCTGGGTGTTTGCTAGGGCGTTGCTAGGCAGTTGCTAGGGTATTCTGGGTGGTTGCTATGGTGTTGCTAGGCGGTTGCTAGGGTATTCTGGGTGGTTGCTATGGTGTTGCTAGGTGGTTGCTAGGGTGTTCTGGGTGGTTGCTAGGCAGTTGCTAGGGTATTCTTGGTGGTTGCTAGGCAGTTGCTAGGGTGTTCTGGGTGGTTGCTAGGTCGTTGCTAGGCAGTTGCTAGGGTGTTCTGGGTGGTTGCTATGGTGTTGCTAGGCAGTTGCTATGGTATTCTGGGTGGATGCTAGGGCGTTGCTAGGGTGTTCTGGGTGGTTGCTAGGGCGTTGCTAGGGTGTTCTGGGTGGTTACTAGGCAGTTGATAGGTGTTCTGGGTGGTTGCTAGGCAGTTGCTAGGATGTTCTGGGTGGTTGCTAGAGTTTTTTGGTGGTTACTAGAGCATTTCTAGACGTTGCTAGGGTGTTCAGGGTGGTTGCTAAGGTATTTTTGTTAGTTGCTATGGTGTTACTAGGTGGTTGGTAGTTGTCAAATATGGTTACTATGGAGTTTTTATAGAGTTGTTAAAATCTTGAATAACGAGTGCCTTCAGTACGGCACTCGGCCTGCGGCCTCGTGCCTATGGCCGAATAGGCACAAGCATGGAGCGATATCGCAAGGCCACGAGAGTAAAATTGCTTTAAAAAATAAAAAAAATGTAAAAAAATGTTTTTTTTTGGTTTAGGGTGGTTGCTAGGGAGCTCTTAGTGGTTGCTAGGGTGCTGAAACTGGTTGCTAGGGTGTGGCTATGAAGATTTTAGGCCATTACTTATTGTCTGCTTGATAATATAAATCCTCTGAGGGAGAGAGAGAGGGAGAGACGCAGGGCTGTCAGGCCCTTTGGAGTCTGTGTGTGTGAAAACGTCGGTTGGGATTCAAATATTTTTAGAACTCCCAATGTAAAGTCAATGGGACTTTTTTGGCCGCTTTTTCGTCCGCTGTGCGAACATCGTACACCCGATCGCTTAGAAAAGTCATAGCACACCTCTCCTCAATGAGCCGGTCGATTTGACACCTCACTCAGGGGTCTGTGACAAACGGTGCGGGGCGAGTTACGCGCCAAACTTTTGTCCGGAATAATAAGAAAAAGAAGAAGAATAATAAGTATGAGCAATAACAATAGTGATGCTTTTAAAAAAGCACCACTAATAAGTATGAGCAATAACAATAGTGATGCTTTTAAAAAAGCACCACTAAAAACTAGAATGTACATTTCCTGAAGAAAATGTGAAGTGGTGCTTGCAGTGGCAAAACTCGCCACTCGGTTGCTAGGGTGTTGTACATGATTGCATACGAGCCAACAACCATGTCTGTACGATGTTGTGGAGCTGAAATATGGCTTCTATATGTTCCAATATGGTTGGTAGGTGGCTCTAAATGGTTGCTAGGGTGTGAATACACAGTTACCATGGTGATATTTACAGACTGTTTTACAACTGAAACTAATGAGCCAACCCCCATCTCTATACAATATTCTGATGCAGAGATGTAGGTCTTGTAAAATGGTTGCTAGGGTACTCTGTTTGGTTGCTATGGAGTTGCTTGGCAGCTGCTAATGATGAAACTGCAAAGGCTTCTTGTCAGTATGAATGATATAAACCAACTTCCATCTCTATATGATGTTCTAATGCAGAGATATACGTTTAGCTAAACGGTTGCTAGGGTACTCTGTTTGGTTGCTAGCGAGTGGCTTGTCAGCTGTCAATGATGAAATTCCAAAGGCTTCTTGTCACTATGAATGATATAATCCAACTCCCATGCCTCTGTGACATTCAGAATGGAAGATATGCCTCTTTGGATTTTGGTTGCTAGGGTACTCTGTTTGGTTGCTATGGAGTTACTTGGCAGCTGCCAATGATGCAATTCCAAAGCCTTCTTGTCACTATGAATGATATAAACCAACTCCCATGCCTCTGTGACATTCAGAATGGAAGATATCCCTCTTAGGATTTTGGTTGCTAGGGTACTCTGTTTGGTTGCTAGGGAATGTCTTGGCAGCTGCCAATCATGAAACTCAAATGCTGCTTGTCAATATGAATGATATAAACCAACTCCCATGCCTCTGTGACATTCAGAATGGAAAATATCCCTCTTTGGATTTTGGTTGCTAGGGTACTCCGTTTGGTTGCTATGGAGTTACTTGACAGCTACCAATGATGAAACTGCAAAGGCTTCTTGTCAGTATGAATGATATAAACCAACTCCCATGCTTCTGTGACATTCAGAATGGAAGATATCCCTCTTTGGATTTTGGTTACTAGGGTACTCTGTTTGGTTGCTATGGAGTTACTTGGCAGCTGCCAATCATGAAACTCCAGAGGCTGCTTGTCATTATGAATGATATAAAACAACTTCCATGCCTGTGTGACATTCAGAATGGAAGATATCCCTCTTTGGATTTTGGTTGCTAGGGTCCTCTGATTGGTTGCTATGGAGTTACTTGGCAGCTGCCAATGATAAATCTGCAAAGACTTCTTGTCACTATGAATGATATAAACCAACTCCCATTCCTGTGTGACATTAAGAATGGAAGATATCCCTCTTTGGATTTTGGTTGCTAGGGTACTCTGATTGGTTGCTAGGGAGTGGCTTGGCAGCTGCCAATCAGGAAACTCCAAAGGCTTTTTGTTACTATGAATGATATAAACCAACTCCCATGCCTCTGTGACATTCAGAATGGAAGATATCCCTCTTTGAATTTTGGTTGCTAGGGTAATCTGTTTGGTTGCTATGGAGTTGCTTGACAGCTGCCATTGATGAAACTGCAAAGGCTTTTTGTTACTGTGAATGATATAAACCAACTCCCATGCCTCTGTGACATTCAGACTGGAAGATATCCCTCTTTGGATTTTGGTTGCCAGGGTACTCTGATTGTTTGCTAGGGAGTGGCTTGGCAGCTGCCAATCATGAAACTCCAAAGGCTTTTTGTCACTATGAATTTTATAAACCAACCCCCATCTCTATACGATGCTCTGATACAAAGATATAGGTCTTGCTAAATAGTTGTTAGGGTACTCTGTTTGGTTGCTATGGAGTGGCTTGGCAGCTGCTAATGATGAAACTCCAGAGGCTGCTTTTCAGTATGAAGGATATAAAGCAACTCCCATGCCTCTGTGATATTCAGAATAGAAGATATCCCTCTAGGATTTTGGTTGCTAAGGTGCTCGACAATGGTTGCTATGGAGGGGCTAGGAAGTGTTCAGGTGATTCATGATTGGCCATTTGATGCCCTGAGTGAAACGAGACCACCTTCGTGTTTCTATGATCTACTAGAGCATTTCTAGACGTTGCTATGGTGTTCAGGGTGGTTGCTAAGGTATTTTTGGTAGTTGCTATGGTGTTACTAGGTGGTTGGTAGTTGTCAAAGATGGTTACTATGGAGTTTTTATAGAATTCTTAAAATCTTTAATAACGAGTGCCTTCAGTGCGGCACTCGGCCTGCGGCCTCGTGCCTATGGCCGAATAGGTACAAGCATGGAGCGATATCGCAAGGCCACGAGTGTAATATTGCTTTAAAAAATACAAAAAAATTAAAAAAAAATTTTTTTTTGGTTTATGGTGGTTGCTAGGGAGCTCTTAATGGTTGCTAGGGTGCTAAAACTGGTTGCTAGGGTGTGGCTATGAAGATTTTAGGCCATTACTTATTGGCTGCTTGATAATATAAATCCTCTGAGGGAGAGAGAGAGGGAGAGATGCAGGGGTGACAGGCCCTTTGGAGTCTGTGTGTGTGAAAACGTCGGTTGGGATTCAAATGTTTTTAGAACTCCCAATGTAAAGTCAATGGGACTTTTTTGGCCGCATTTTCGTCTGCTGTGCGAACATCGTACACCCGATCACTTAGAAAAGTCATAGCACACCTCTCCTCAATGAGCCGGTCGATTTGACACCTCACTCAGGGGTCTGTGACAAACGGTGCGGGGCGAGTTACGCGCCAAACTTTTGTCCAGAATAATAAGAAGAAGAAAAAGAAGAACTAGAATGTACATTTCCTGAAGAAAATGTGAAGTGGTGCTTGCAGTGGCAAAACTCGCCACTCAGTTGCTAGAGTGTGGTACATGATTGCATACAAGCCAACAAACATGTCTGTACGATGTTCTGGTGCTGAGATATGGCTTATTCATGTTGTTCAGGTGGTTGCTAAGGTGTTGCTAGGGTATTCTGTGTGGTTGCTAGGGCTTTGCTAGGTGGTTGCTAGGGTGTTCTGGGTGGTTGCTATGGTGTTGCTAGGCGGTTGCTATGGTGTTGCTAGGCGGTTGCTAGGCAGTTGCTAGGGTGTTCTGGGTGGTTGCTATGAAGCTGCTAGGGTATTCTGGGTGGTTGCTATGGTGTTGCTAGGCGGTTGCTAGGGTATTCTGGGTGATTTCTAGGCAGTTGCTAGGGTATTCTGGGTGGTTGCTAGGGTGTTGCTAGGGTAGTCTGGGTAGTTGCTAGGCGTATGCTAGGGTATTCTTGGTGGTTGCTAGGCAGTTGCTAGGGTGTTCTGGGTGGTTGCTATGGTGTTGCTAGGCGGTTGCTAGGGTGTTCTGGGTGGTTGCTAGGGCGTTGCTAGGCGGTTGCTAGGGTATTCTGGGTGGTTGCTATGGTGTTGCTAGGCGGTTGCTAGGGTATTCTGGGTGGTTGCCAGGGCGCTGCTATGTGGTTGCTAGGGTATTCTAGGTGGTTGCTATGGTGTTGCTAGGTGGTTGCTAGGGTATTCTGGGTGGTTGCTATGGTGTTGCTAGGTGGTTGCTAGGGTATTCTGGGTGGTTGCTATGGTGTTGCTAGGCAGTTGCTAGGGTATTCTGGGTGGTTGCTATGGTGTTGCTAGGGTGTTCTGGGTGGTTGCTATGGTGTTGCTAGGCAGTTGCTATGGTATTCTGGGTGGATGCTAGGGCATTGCTAGGGTGTTCTGGGTGGTTGCTAGGCAGTTGCTAGGTGTTCTGGGTGGTTGCTAGGCAGTTGCTAGGGTGTTCTGGGTGGTTGCTAGGCGGTTGCTATGCAGTTGCTAGGGTGTTCTGGGTTGTTGTCAGGTGGTTGCTAGGGTGTTCTAGTTGGTTGCTATGGTGTTGCTAGGCAGTTGCTAATGTGTTCCTGGTGGGGTCTAGGGCGATGCCTAGGTAGTTGCTAGGTGTTCTGGGTGGTTACTACAGCGTTTCTTGATGTTGCTATGGTGTTCAGGGTGGTTGCTAAGGTATTTTTGGTAGTTGCTATGGTGTTACTAGGTGGTTGGTAGTTGACAAAGATGGTTACTATGGAGTTTTTAGAGAGTTCTTAAAATCTTTAATAACGAGTGCCTTCAGTACAGCACTCGGCCTGCGGCCTCGTGCCTATGGCCGAATAGGCACAAGCATGGAGCGATATCGCAAGGCCACGAGAGTAAAATTGCTTTAAAAAATAAAAAAAAATTAAAAAAATGTTTTTTTTTTGTTTAGGGTGGTTGCTAGGGAGCTCTTAGTGGTTGCTAGGGTGCTGAAACTGGTTGCTAGGGTGTGGTTATGAAGATTTTAGGCCATTACTTATTGGTTGCTTGATAATATAAATCCTCTGAGGGAGAGAGAGAGGGAGAGACGCAGGGGTGTCAGGCCCTTTGGAGTCTGTGTGTGTGAAAACGTCGGTTGGGATTCAAATATTTTTAGAATGCCCAATGTTAAGTCAATGGGACTTTTTTGGCCGCTTTTTCGTCCGCTGTGCGAACATCGTACACCCGATCGCTTAGAAAAGTCATAGCACACCTCTCCTCAATGAGCCGCTCGATTTGACACCTCACTCAGGGGTCTGTGACAAACGGTGCGGGGCGCATTACGCGCCAAACTTTTGTCCAGAATAATAAAAAGAACTAGAATGTACATTTCCTGAAGAAAATGTGAAGTGGTGCTTGCAGTGGCAAAACTCGCCACTCGGTTGCTAGGGTGTTATACATGATTGCATACGAGCCAACAACCATGTCTGTACGATGTTCTGGTGCTGAGATATGGCTTATTCATGTTGTTCTGGGTGGTTGCTATGGTGTTGCTAGGCGGTTGCTAGGGTATTCTGGGTGGTTGCTAGGCGGTTGCTAGGGTATTCTGGGTGGTTGCTAGGCGGTTGCTAGGGTGTTCTGGGTGGTTGCTATGGTGTTGCTAGGCGGTTGCTAGGGTATTCTGGGTGGTTGCTATGATGTTGCTAGGCGGTTGCTAGGGTATTATGGGTGGTTGCTAGGCGGTTGCTAGGGTATTCTTGGTGGTTGCTAGGCAGTTGCTAGGGTGTTCTGGGTGGTTGCTATGGTGTTGCTAGGCGGGTGCTAGGGTATTCTGGGTGGTTGCTACGGCGTTGCTAGGCAGTTGCTAGGGTGTTCTGGGTGGTTGCTATGGTGTTGCTAGGCGGTTGCTAGGGTATTCTGGGTGGTTGCTAGGGCGTTGCTAGGCAGTTGCTAGGGTATTCTGGGTGGTTGCTAGGCGGTTGCTAGGGTATTATTGGTGGTTGCTAGGGCGTTGCTAGGCAGTTGCTAGGGTGTTCTGGGTGGTTGCTATGGTGTTGCTAGGCGGTTGCTAGGGTATTCTGGGTTGTTGCTAGGGCGTTGCTAGGCAGTTGCTAGGGTGTTCTGGGTGGTTGTTATGGTGTTGCTAGGCGGTTGCTAGGGTATTCTGGGTGTTTGCTAGGGCGTTGCTAGGCAGTTGCTAGGGTATTCTGGGTGGTTGCTATGGTGTTGCTAGGCGGTTGCTAGGGTATTCTGGGTGGTTGCTATGGTGTTGCTAGGTGGTTGCTAGGGTGTTCTGGGTGGTTGCTAGGCAGTTGCTAGGGTATTCTTGGTGGTTGCTAGGCAGTTGCTAGGGTGTTCTGGGTGGTTGCTAGGTCGTTGCTAGGCAGTTGCTAGGGTGTTCTGGGTGGTTGCTATGGTGTTGCTAGGCAGTTGCTATGGTATTCTGGGTGGATGCTAGGGCGTTGCTAGGGTGTTCTGGGTGGTTGCTAGGGCGTTGCTAGGGTGTTCTGGGTGGTTACTAGGCAGTTGATAGGTGTTCTGGGTGGTTGCTAGGCAGTTGCTAGGATGTTCTGGGTGGTTGCTAGAGTTTTTTGGTGGTTACTAGAGCATTTCTAGACGTTGCTAGGGTGTTCAGGGTGGTTGCTAAGGTATTTTTGTTAGTTGCTATGGTGTTACTAGGTGGTTGGTAGTTGTCAAATATGGTTACTTTGGAGTTTTTATAGAGTTGTTAAAATCTTGAATAACGAGTGCCTTCAGTACGGCACTCGGCCTGCGGCCTCGTGCCTATGGCCGAATAGGCACAAGCATGGAGCGATATCGCAAGGCCACGAGAGTAAAATTGCTTTAAAAAATAAAAAAAATGTAAAAAAATGTTTTTTTTTGGTTTAGGGTGGTTGCTAGGGAGCTCTTAGTGGTTGCTAGGGTGCTGAAACTGGTTGCTAGGGTGTGGCTATGAAGATTTTAGGCCATTACTTATTGTCTGCTTGATAATATAAATCCTCTGAGGGAGAGAGAGAGGGAGAGACGCAGGGCTGTCAGGCCCTTTGGAGTCTGTGTGTGTGAAAACGTCGGTTGGGATTCAAATATTTTTAGAACTCCCAATGTAAAGTCAATGGGACTTTTTTGGCCGCTTTTTCGTCCGCTGTGCGAACATCGTACACCCGATCGCTTAGAAAAGTCATAGCACACCTCTCCTCAATGAGCCGCTCGATTTGACGCCTCACTCAGGGGTCTGTGACAAACGGTGCGGGGCGAGTTTCGCGCCAAACTTTTGTCCAGAATAATAAAAAGAAGTAGAATAATAATAATAAGTATGAGCAATAACAATAGTGATGCTTTTAAAAAAGCACCACTAATAATAATAAGTATGAGCAATAACAATAGTGATGCTTTCAAAAAAGCACCACTAACTAGAATGTACATTTCCTGAAGAAAATGTGAAGTGGTGCTTGCAGTGGCAAAACTCGCCACTCGGTTGCTAGGGTGTCGTACATGATTGCATACGAGCCAACAACCATGTCTGTACGATGTTGTGGAGCTGAAATATGGCTTCTATATGTTGCAATATGGTTGCTAGGTGGCTCTAAACGGTTGCTAGGGTGTGAATACACAGTTACCATGGTGATATTTACAGACAGTTTTCCAACTGAAACTAATGAGCCAACCCCCATCTCTATACAATATTCTGATGCAGAGATGTAAGTCTTGTAAAATGGTTGCTAGGGTACTCTGTTTGGTTGCTATGGAGTTGCTTGGCAGCTGCTAATGATGAAACTGCAAAGGCTTCTTGTCAGTATGAATGATATAAACCAACTCCCATCTCTATACGATGTTCTGATGCAGAGATATACGTTTTGCTAAACGGTTGCTAGGGTACTCTGTTTGGTTGCTAGGGAGTAGCTTGGCAGCTGCCAATCATGAAACTCCAAAGGCTGCTTGTCAGTATGAATGATATAATCCAACTCCCATGCCTCTGTGACATACAGAATGGAAGATATCCCTCTTTGGATTTTGGTTGCTAGGGTACTCTGTTTGGTTTCTATGGAGTGGCTTGGCAGCTGCCAAAGATGCAATTCCAAAGGCTGCTTGTCACTATGAATGATATAAACCAACTCCCATGCCTCTGCGACATTCAGAATGGAAGATATGCCTCTTTGGATTTTGGTTGCTAGGGTACTCTGTTTGGTTGCTAGGGAGTGGCTTGTCAGCTGCCAATCATTAAAGTCCAAAGGCTTCTTGTCACTATGAATGATATAAACCAACTCCCATGCCTCTGTGACATTCAGAATGGAAGATATCCCTCTTTGGATTTTGGTTGCTAAGGTGCTCGACAATGGTTGCTAGGGAGGGGCTTGGAAGTGTTGAGGTGATTCATGATTGGCTGTTTGCTGCCCTGAGTCAACTGAGACCACCCTCATGTTTCTATGACAATTCAGTCTGGAGATATCTCTTTGAACTCTTTCAATGGAAGTCTATGGAACTTGTTGCTAAGGGGCTGTAAATGGTTGCTAGGGCGTGGCTTGATAGCTTCACAATGATCCTGAGAGACTGATTGGTCGTCTGAGTAAAATGAGCCCTCCCTTTTGTCTCTATGACACTGTGATCCAGAGCTACGTTCAATACAAAGTCCCTATGCAATTTACCATAGTAGGAAATGCATGTGTGTTTCACGGGACGTTCCTTCCCCATAGTAAGTCAATGGGGCAACTTTGGGCATCTCCTGCCCCCCAGGGGTGCAACTTTTACCCCATTGTGAGGTATGTTCTTACAGAGCCTGTTAGCCTCTTCAAATGTGGCAAATCACACGTTTCTGCGAAATCCTCGCTCAGAGCTACGTGTGGTCAAAGTTCGTCGCAATGTTAAGTCAATGGGACTTTTTTGGCCGCTTTTTCGCCCCTGGGGCGAACACCGCACCCCCGATCGCTTATAAAAGTCATAGCACACCTCTCCTTAATGAGCCGGTCGATTTGACACCTCACTCAGGGGTCTGTGACAAACGGTGCGGGGCGAGTTACGCGCCAAACTTTTGTCCAGAATAATAAAAAGAATAATAATAAGTATGAGCAATAACAATAGTGATGCCTTGCTTTCAGCAAGCACCACTAATAATAATAATAACTAGATGCGAAAGTTCGTCGAGACAAACTTTAAGTTGGCTTGAGAAAGTTTGGACCAGAAAGTTTTTTGCTAGGCGGTTGCTAGGGTATTCTGAGTGGTTGCTAGGCGGTTGCTAGGATATTTCTGGTGGTTGCTAGGGTCTTTTGGGTGGTTGCTAGGCGGTTGCTAGGGTGTTTTGGGTGGTTGCTAGGGTGTTCTGGGTGGTTGCTAGGCGGTTGCTAGGGTGTTCTGGGTGGTTACTAGGGTGTTCTGGGTGGTTGCTAGGCAGTTGCTAGGATATTTTGGGTGGTTGCTAGGGTCTTTTGGGTGGTTGATAGGCGGTTGCTAGGGTATTTTAGGTGGTTGCTAGGGTATTTTAGGTGGTTGATAGGGTATTCTGGGTGGTTGCTAGGCGGTTGCTAGGGCATTTTGGGTGGTTGCTAGGGTCTTTTGGGTAGTTGCTAGGCGGTTTCTAAGATATGTTCGGTGGTTGCTAGGGTCTTTTGGGTGGTTGCTAGGCGGTTGCTAGGGTATTTTGGGTGGTTGCTAGGGTGTTCTGGGTGGTTGCTAGGCGGTTGCTAGGGTGTTCTGGGTGGTTGCTAGGCGGTTGCTAGGATATTTTGGGTGGTTGCTAGGGTGTTCTGGGTGGTTGCTAGGCAGTTGCTAGGATATTTTGGGTGGTTGCTAGGGTGTTCTGGGTGGTTGTTAGGCAGTTGCTAGGGTGTTCTGAGTGGTTGCTATGGTGTTGCTAGGCGGTTGCTAAGGTATTCTGGGTGGTTGCTAGGCGGTTGCTAGGGTGTTCTGGGTGGTTGCTATGGTGTTGCTAGGCGGTTGCTAGGGTGTTTTGGGTGGTTGCTAGGCGGTTGCTAGGGTGTTCTGGGTGGTTGCTATGGTGTTGCTAGGCGGTTGCTAAGGTATTCTGGGTGGTTGCTAGGCGGTTGCTAGGGTGTTCTGGGTGGTTGCTATGGTGTTGCTAGGCGGTTGCTAGGGTGTTCGGGGTGGTTGCTAGGCGGTTGCTAGGGTGTTCTGGGTGGTTGCTATGGTGTTGCTAGGCAGTTGTTAGGGTGTTCTGGGTTGTTGCTAGGCAGTTGCTAGGTGTTCTGGGTGGTTGCTAGGCAGTTGCTAGGGTGTTCTGGCTGTTTGCTAGGTGTTCTGGGTGGTTGCTAGGCAGTTGCTAGGTGTTCTGGGGGGTTGCTAGGCAGTTGCTAGGGTGTTCTGGGTGGTTGCTAGGGTATATTTGGTGGTTACTAGAGCATTTCTAGATGTTGCTAGGGTGTTCAAGATGGTTGCTAAGGTATTTTTGGTAGTTGCTATGGTGTTACTAGGTGGTTGGTAGTTGTCAAAGATGGTTTATATGGAGTTAATAACGAGTGCCTTCAGTATAGCACTCGGCCGAATAGGCACAAGCATGGAGCAATATCGCAAGGCCACGAGTGTAATATTGCGTTAAAAAATACAAAAAAATGTAAAAACAATTTTTTTTTGGTTTAGGGTGGTTGCTAGGGAGCTCTTAGTGGTTGCTAGGGTGCTGAAACTGGTTGCTATGGTGTGGCTATGAAGATTTTAGGCCATTACTTATTGGTTGCTTGATAATATAAATCCTCTGAGGGAGAGAGAGAGGGAGAGACGCAGGGCTGTCAGGCCCTTTGGAGTCTGTGTGTGTGAAAACGGCAGTTTGGATTCAAATATTTTTAGAACTCCCCAATGTAAGTCAATGGGAGTTTTTCCGAGTTTTGATCGTCATTTTTAGGAAAACCGTAAGTCCGATCAGTCTGAAAAGATATAGCAACGCGAGTCAGATCAGTTTGAGTGTCTGAGCCGAGTTTGGAGTATGTAGAGTTAAAGCTCTAGGAGGAGTTTCATATAGAAATTTTAGTCTCGGAATAATAATAATAACTAGATGCGAAAGTTCGTCGAGACAAACTTTAAGTTGGCTTGAGAAAGTTTGGACCAGAAAGTTTTTTGCTAGGCGGTTGCTAGGGTATTCTGAGTGGTTGCTAGGCGGTTGCTAGGATATTTCTGGTGGTTGCTAGGGTCTTTTGGGTGGTTGCTAGGCGGTTGCTAGGGTGTTTTGGGTGGTTGCTAGGGTGTTCTGGGTGGTTGCTAGGCGGTTGCTAGGGTGTTCTGGGTGGTTACTAGGGTGTTCTGGGTGGTTGCTAGGCGGTTGCTAGGATATTTTGGGTGGTTGCTAGGGTCTTTTGGGTGGTTTATAGGCGGTTGCTAGGGTATTTTAGGTGGTTGCTAGGGTATTTTAGGTGGTTGCTAGGGTATTCTGGGTGGTTGCTAGGCGGTTGCTAGGGTATTTTGGGTGGTTGCTAGGGTCTTTTGGGTAGTTGCTAGGCGGTTTCTAAGATATTTTCGGTGGTTGCTAGGGTCTTTTGGGTGGTTGCTAGGCGGTTGCTAGGGTATTTTGGGTGGTTGCTAGGGTGTTCTGGGTGGTTGCTAGGCGGTTGTAGGGTGTTCTGGGTGGTTGCTAGGCGGTTGCTAGGATATTTTTGGTGGTTGCTAGGGTGTTCTGGGTGGTTGCTAGGCAGTTGCTAGGGTGTTCTGAGTGGTTGCTATGGTGTTGCTAGGCGGTTGCTAAGGTATTCTGGGTGGTTGCTAGGCGGTTGCTAGGGTGTTCTGGGTGGTTGCTATGGTGTTGCTAGGCGGTTGCTAGGGTATTTTGGGTGGTTGCTAGGCGGTTGCTAGGGTGTTCTGGGTGGTTGCTATGGTGTTGCTAGGCGGTTGCTAAGGTATTCTGGGTGGTTGCTAGGCGGTTGCTAGGGTGTTCTGGGTGGTTGCTATGGTGTTGCTAGGCGGTTGCTAGGGTGTTCTGGGTTGTTGCTAGGCAGTTGCTAGGTGTTCTGGGTGGTTGCTAGGCAGTTGCTAGGGTGTTCTGGCTGTTTGCTAGGTGTTCTGGGTGGTTGCTAGGCAGTTGCTAGGTGTTCTGGGGGGTTGCTAGGCAGTTGCTAGGGTGTTCTGGGTGGTTGCTAGGATATATTTGGTGGTTACTAGAGCATTTCTAGATGTTGCTAGGGTGTTCAAGATGGTTGCTAAGGTATTTTTGGTAGTTGCTATGGTGTTACTAGGTGGTTGGTAGTTGTCAAAGATGGTTACTATGGAGTTTTTATAGAGTTCTTAAAATCTTTAATAACGAGTGCCTTCAGTACGGCACTCGGCCTGCGGCCTCGTGCCTATGGCCGAATAGGCACAAGCATGGAGCAATATCGCAAGGCCACGAGTGTAATATTGCGTTAAAAAATACAAAAAAATGTAAAAAAAAATTTTTTTTGGTTTAGGGTGGTTGCTAGGGAGCTCTTAGTGGTTGCTAGGGTGCTGAAACTGGTTGCTATGGTGTGGCTATGAAGATTTTAGGCCATTACTTATTGGTTGCTTGATAATATAAATCCTCTGAGGGAGAGAGAGAGGGAGAGACGCAGGGCTGTCAGGCCCTTTGGAGTCTGTGTGTGTGAAAACGGCAGTTTGGATTCAAATGTTTTTAGAACTCCCCAATGTAAGTCAATGGGAGTTTTTCCGAGTTTTGATCGTCATTTTTAGGAAAACCGTAAGTCCGATCAGTCTGAAAAGATATAGCAACGCGAGTCAGATCAGTTTGAGTGTCTGAGCCGAGTTTGGAGTATGTAGAGTTAAAGCTCTAGGAGGAGTTTCATATAGAAATTTTAGTCTCGGAATAATAATAATAACTAGATGCGAAAGTTCGTCGAGACAAACTTTAAGTTGGCTTGAGAAAGTTTGGACCATAAAGTTTTTTGCTAGGCGGTTGCTAGGGTATTCTGAGTGGTTGCTAGGCGGTTGCTAGGATATTTCTGGTGGTTGCTAGGGTCTTTTGGGTGGTTGCTTGGCGGTTGCTAGGGTATTTTGGGTGGTTGCTAGGGTGTTCTGGGTGGTTGCTAGGCGGTTGCTAGGGTGTTCTGGGTGGTTACTAGGGTGTTCTGGGTGGTTGCTAGGCGGTTGCTAGGATATTTTGGGTGGTTGCTAGGGTCTTTTGGGTGGTTGATAGGCGGTTGCTAGGGTATTTTAGGTGGTTGCTAGGGTATTTTAGGTGGTTGATAGGGTATTCTGGGTGGTTGCTAGGCGGTTGCTAGGGCATTTTGGGTGGTTGCTAGGGTCTTTTGGGTAGTTGCTAGGCGGTTTCTAAGATATTTTCGGTGGTTGCTAGGGTCTTTTGGGTGGTTGCTAGGCGGTTGCTAGGGTATTTTGGGTGGTTGCTAGGGTGTTCTGGGTGGTTGCTAGGCGGTTGCTAGGGTGTTCTGGGTGGTTGCTAGGCGGTTGCTAGGATATTTTGGGTGGTTGCTAGGGTGTTCTGGGTGGTTGCTAGGCAGTTGCTAGGATATTTTGGGTGGTTGCTAGGGTGTTCTGGGTGGTTGTTAGGCAGTTGCTAGGGTGTTCTGAGTGGTTGCTATGGTGTTGCTAGGCGGTTGCTAAGGTATTCTGGGTGGTTGCTAGGCGGTTGCTAGGGTGTTCTGGGTGGTTGCTATGGTGTTGCTAGGCGGTTGCTAGGGTGTTTTGGGTGGTTGCTAGGCGGTTGCTAGGGTGTTCTGGGTGGTTGCTATGGTGTTGCTAGGCGGTTGCTAAGGTATTCTGGGTGGTTGCTAGGCGGTTGCTAGGGTGTTCTGGGTGGTTGCTATGGTGTTGCTAGGCGGTTGCTAGGGTGTTCGGGGTGTTTGCTAGGCGGTTGCTAGGGTGTTCTGGGTGGTTGCTATGGTGTTGCTAGGCAGTTGTTAGGGTGTTCTGGGTTGTTGCTAGGCAGTTGCTAGGTGTTCTGGGTGGTTGCTAGGCAGTTGCTAGGGTGTTCTGGCTGTTTGCTAGGTGTTCTGGGTGGTTGCTAGGCAGTTGCTAGGTGTTCTGGGGGGTTGCTAGGCAGTTGCTAGGGTGTTCTGGGTGGTTGCTAGGGTATATTTGGTGGTTACTAGAGCATTTCTAGATGTTGCTAGGGTGTTCAAGATGGTTGCTAAGGTATTTTTGGTAGTTGCTATGGTGTTACTAGGTGGTTGGTAGTTGTCAAAGATGGTTTATATGGAGTTAATAACGAGTGCCTTCAGTATAGCACTCGGCCGAATAGGCACAAGCATGGAGCAATATCGCAAGGCCACGAGTGTAATATTGCGTTAAAAAATACAAAAAAATGTAAAAACAATTTTTTTTTGGTTTAGGGTGGTTGCTAGGGAGCTCTTAGTGGTTGCTAGGGTGCTGAAACTGGTTGCTATGGTGTGGCTATGAAGATTTTAGGCCATTACTTATTGGTTGCTTGATAATATAAATCCTCTGAGGGAGAGAGAGAGGGAGAGACGCAGGGCTGTCAGGCCCTTTGGAGTCTGTGTGTGTGAAAACGGCAGTTTGGATTCAAATATTTTTAGAACTCCCCAATGTAAGTCAATGGGAGTTTTTCCGAGTTTTGATCGTCATTTTTAGGAAAACCGTAAGTCCGATCAGTCTGAAAAGATATAGCAACGCGAGTCAGATCAGTTTGAGTGTCTGAGCCGAGTTTGGAGTATGTAGAGTTAAAGCTCTAGGAGGAGTTTCATATAGAAATTTTAGTCTCGGAATAATAATAATAATAATAATAATAATAAGTTTAAATAGGATTTCAATATGTTGGCTCTCTCAAGCCAACTTAATAATAACTAGATGCGAAAGTTCGTCGAGACAAACTTTAAGTTGGCTTGAGAAAGTTTGGACCAGAAAGTTTTTTGCTAGGCGGTTGCTAGGGTATTCTGAGTGGTTGCTAGGCGGTTGCTAGGATATTTCTGGTGGTTGCTAGGGTCTTTTGGGTGGTTGCTAGGCGGTTGCTAGGGTGTTTTGGGTGGTTGCTAGGGTGTTCTGGGTGGTTGCTAGGCGGTTGCTAGGGTGTTCTGGGTGGTTACTAGGGTGTTCTGGGTGGTTGCTAGGCGGTTGCTAGGATATTTTGGGTGGTTGCTAGGGTCTTTTGGATGGTTTATAGGCGGTTGCTAGGGTATTTTAGGTGGTTGCTAGGGTATTTTAGGTGGTTGCTAGGGTATTCTGGGTGGTTGCTAGGCGGTTGCTAGGGTATTTTGGGTGGTTGCTAGGGTCTTTTGGGTAGTTGCTAGGCAGTTTCTAAGATATTTTCGGTGGTTGCTAGGGTCTTTTGGGTGGTTGCTAGGCGGTTGCTAGGGTATTTTGGGTGGTTGCTAGGCGGTTGCTAGGGTGTTCTGGGTGGTTACTAGGGTGTTCTGGGTGGTTGCTAGGCGGTTGCTAGGATATTTTGGGTGGTTGCTAGGGTCTTTTGGGTGGTTGATAGGCGGTTGCTAGGGTATTTTAGGTGGTTGCTAGGGTATTTTAGGTGGTTGATAGGGTATTCTGGGTGGTTGCTAGGCGGTTGCTAGGGCATTTTGGGTGGTTGCTAGGGTCTTTTGGGTAGTTGCTAGGCGGTTTCTAAGATATTTTCGGTGGTTGCTAGGGTCTTTTGGGTGGTTGCTAGGCGGTTGCTAGGGTATTTTGGGTGGTTGCTAGGGTGTTCTGGGTGGTTGCTAGGCGGTTGTAGGGTGTTCTGGGTGGTTGCTAGGCGGTTGCTAGGATATTTTGGGTGGTTGCTAGGGTGTTCTGGGTGGTTGTTAGGCAGTTGCTAGGGTGTTCTGAGTGGTTGCTATGGTGTTGCTAGGTGGTTGCTAAGGTATTCTGGGTGGTTGCTAGGCGGTTGCTAGGGTGTTCTGGGTGGTTGCTATGGTGTTGCTAGGCGGTTGCTAGGGTATTTTGGGTGGTTGCTAGGCGGTTGCTAGGGTGTTCTGGGTGGTTGCTATGGTGTTGCTAGGCGGTTGCTAAGGTATTCTGGGTGGTTGCTAGGCGGTTGCTAGGGTGTTCTGGGTGGTTGCTATGGTGTTGCTAGGCGGTTGCTAGGGTGTTCTGGGTTGTTGCTAGGCAGTTGCTAGGGTGTTCTGGCTGTTTGCTAGGTGTTCTGGGTGGTTGCTAGGCAGTTGCTAGGTGTTCTGGGGGGTTGCTAGGCAGTTGCTAGGGTGTTCTGGGTGGTTGCTAGGGTATATTTGGTGGTTACTAGAGCATTTCTAGATGTTGCTAGGGTGTTCAAGATGGTTGCTAAGGTATTTTTGGTAGTTGCTATGGTGTTACTAGGTGGTTGGTAGTTGTCAAAGATGGTTACTATGGAGTTTTTATAGAGTTCTTAAAATCTTTAATAACGAGTGCCTTCAGTACGGCACTCGGCCTGCGGCCTCGTGCCTATGGCCGAATAGGCACAAGCATGGAGCAATATCGCAAGGCCACGAGTGTAATATTGCGTTAAAAAATACCAAAAAATGTAAAAAAAAAAATTTTTTGGTTTAGGGTGGTTGCTAGGGAGCTTTTAGTGGTTGCTAGGGTGCTGAAACTGGTTGCTATGGTGTGGCTATGAAGATTTTAGGCCATTACTTATTGGTTGCTTGATAATATAAATCCTCTGAGGGAGAGAGAGAGGGAGAGACGCAGGGCTGTCAGGCCCTTTGGAGTCTGTGTGTGTGAAAACGGCAGTTTGGATTCAAATGTTTTTAGAACTCCCCAATGTAAGTCAATGGGAGTTTTTCCGAGTTTTGATCGTCATTTTTAGGAAAACCGTAAGTCCGATCAGTCTGAAAAGATATAGCAACGCGAGTCAGATCAGTTTGAGTGTCTGAGCCGAGTTTGGAGTATGTAGAGTTAAAGCTCTAGGAGGAGTTTCATATAGAAATTTTAGTCTCGGAATAATAATAATAACTAGATGCGAAAGTTCGTCGAGACAAACTTTAAGTTGGCTTGAGAAAGTTTGGACCAGAAAGTTTTTTGCAAGGCGGTTGCTAGGGTATTCTGAGTGGTTGCTAGGCGGTTGCTAGGATATTTCTGGTGGTTGCTAGGGTCTTTTGGGTGGTTGCTAGGCGGTTGCTAGGGTATTTTGGGTGGTTGCTAGGGTGTTCTGGGTGGTTGCTAGGTGGTTGCTAGGGTGTTCTGGGTGGTTACTAGGGTGTTCTGGGTGGTTGCTAGGCGGTTGCTAGGATATTTTGGGTGGTTGCTAGGGTCTTTTGGGTGGTTGATAGGCGGTTGCTAGGGTGTTCTGGGTGGTTGCTATGGTGTTGCTAGGCGGTTGTTAAGGTATTCTGGGTGGTTGCTAGGCGGTTGCTAGGTGGTTGCTAGGGTATTCTGGGTGGTTGCTATGGTGTTGCTAGGCGGTTGCTAGGATTTTCTGGGTGGTTGCTTGGCGGTTGCTAGGGTGTTCTGGGTGGTTGCTATGGTGTTGCTAGGCGGTTGCTAGGGTGTTCTGGGTGGTTGCTAGGCGGTTGCTAGGGTGTTGTTAGGCGGTTGCTAGGGTGTTCTGGGTGGTTGCTATGGTGTTCTGGGTGGTTGCTAGGCGGTTGCTAGGATATTTTGGGTGGTTGCTAGGGTCTTTTGGGTGGTTGATAGGCGGTTGCTAGGGTATTTTAGGTGGTTGCTAGGGTATTTTAGGTGGTTGATAGGGTATTCTGGGTAGTTGCTAGGCGGTTGCTAGGGCATTTTGGGTGGTTGCTAGGGTCTTTTGGGTAGTTGCTAGGCGGTTTCTAAGATATTTTCGGTGGTTGCTAGGGTCTTTTGGGTGGTTGCTAGGGTGTTCTGGGTGGTTGCTAGGCGGTTGTAGGGTGTTCTGGGTGGTTGCTAGGCGGTTGCTAGGATATTTTGGGTGGTTGCTAGGGTGTTCTGGGTGGTTGTTAGGCAGTTGCTAGGGTGTTCTGAGTGGTTGCTATGGTGTTGCTAGGCGGTTGCTAAGGTATTCTGGGTGGTTGCTAGGCGGTTGCTAGGGTGTTCTGGGTGGTTGCTATGGTGTTGCTAGGCGGTTGCTAGGGTATTTTGGGTGGTTGCTAGGCGGTTGCTAGGGTGTTCTGGGTGGTTGCTATGGTGTTGCTAGGCGGTTGCTAGGGTGTTCTGGGTTGTTGCTAGGCAGTTGCTAGGTGTTCTGGGTGGTTGCTAGGCAGTTGCTAGGGTGTTCTGGCTGTTTGCTAGGTGTTCTGGGTGGTTGCTAGGCAGTTGCTAGGTGTTCTTGGGGGTTGCTAGGCAGTTGCTAGGGTGTTCTGGGTGGTTGCTAGGGTATATTTGGTGGTTACTAGAGCATTTCTAGATGTTGCTAGGGTGTTCAAGATGGTTGCTAAGGTATTTTTGGTAGTTGCTATGGTGTTACTAGGTGGTTGGTAGTTGTCAAAGATGGTTACTATGGAGTTTTTATAGAGTTCTTAAAATCTTTAATAACGAGTGCCTTCAGTACGGCACTCGGCCTGCGGCCTCGTGCCTATGGCCGAATAGGCACAAGCATGGAGCAATATCGCAAGGCCACGAGTGTAATATTGCGTTAAAAAATACAAAAAAATGTAAAAAAAATTTTTTTTTGGTTTAGGGTGGTTGCTAGGGAGCTCTTAGTGGTTGCTAGGGTGCTGAAACTGGTTGCTATGGTGTGGCTATGAAGATTTTAGGCCATTACTTATTGGTTGCTTGATAATATAAATCCTCTGAGGGAGAGAGAGAGGGAGAGACGCAGGGCTGTCAGGCCCTTTGGAGTCTGTGTGTGTGAAAACGGCAGTTTGGATTCAAATGTTTTTAGAACTCCCCAATGTAAGTCAATGGGAGTTTTTCCGAGTTTTGATCGTCATTTTTAGGAAAACCGTAAGTCCGATCAGTCTGAAAAGATATAGCAACGCGAGTCAGATCAGTTTGAGTGTCTGAGCCGAGTTTGGAGTATGTAGAGTTAAAGCTCTAGGAGGAGTTTCATATAGAAATTTTAGTCTCGGAATAATAATAATAACTAGATGCGAAAGTTCGTCGAGACAAACTTTAAGTTGGCTTGAGAAAGTTTGGACCAGAAAGTTTTTTGCTAGGCGGTTGCTAGGGTATTCTGAGTGGTTGCTAGGCGGTTGCTAGGATATTTCTGGTGGTTGCTAGGGTATTTTAGGTGGTTGCTAGGGTATTTTAGGTGGTTGATAGGGTATTCTGGGTGGTTGCTAGGCGGTTGCTAGGGCATTTTGGGTGGTTGCTAGGGTCTTTTGGGTAGTTGCTAGGCGGTTTCTAAGATATTTTCGGTGGTTGCTAGGGTCTTTTGGGTGGTTGCTAGGCGGTTGCTAGGGTATTTTGGGTGGTTGCTAGGGTGTTCTGGGTGGTTGCTAGGCGGTTGTAGGGTGTTCTGGGTGGTTGCTAGGCGGTTGCTAGGATATTTTGGGTGGTTGCTAGGGTGTTCTGGGTGGTTGTTAGGCAGTTGCTAGGGTGTTCTGAGTGGTTGCTATGGTGTTGCTAGGCGGTTGCTAAGGTATTCTGGGTGGTTGCTAGGCGGTTGCTAGGGTGTTCTGGGTGGTTGCTATGGTGTTGCTAGGCGGTTGCTAGGGTATTTTGGGTGGTTGCTAGGCGGTTGCTAGGGTGTTCTGGGTGGTTGCTATGATGTTGCTAGGCGGTTGCTAAGGTATTCTGGGTGGTTGCTAGGCGGTTGCTAGGGTGTTCTGGGTGGTTGCTATGGTGTTGCTAGGCGGTTGCTAGGGTGTTCTGGGTTGTTGCTAGGCAGTTGCTAGGTGTTCTGGGTGGTTGCTAGGCAGTTGCTAGGGTGTTCTGGCTGTTTGCTAGGTGTTCTGGGTGGTTGCTAGGCAGTTGCTAGGTGTTCTGGGGGGTTGCTAGGCAGTTGCTAGGGTGTTCTGGGTGGTTGCTAGGGTATATTTGGTGGTTACTAGAGCATTTCTAGATGTTGCTAGGGTGTTCAAGATGGTTGCTAAGGTATTTTTGGTAGTTGCTATGGTGTTACTAGGTGGTTGGTAGTTGTCAAAGATGGTTACTATGGAGTTTTTATAGAGTTCTTAAAATCTTTAATAACGAGTGCCTTCAGTACGGCACTCGGCCTGCGGCCTCGTGCCTATGGCCGAATAGGCACAAGCATGGAGCAATATCGCAAGGCCACGAGTGTAATATTGCGTTAAAAAATACAAAAAAATGTAAAAAAAAAATTTTTTTGGTTTAGGGTGGTTGCTAGGGAGCTCTTAGTGGTTGCTAGGGTGCTGAAACTGGTTGCTATGGTGTGGCTATGAAGATTTTAGGCCATTACTTATTGGTTGCTTGATAATATAAATCCTCTGAGGGAGAGAGAGAGGGAGAGACGCAGGGCTGTCAGGCCCTTTGGAGTCTGTGTGTGTGAAAACGGCAGTTTGGATTCAAATGTTTTTAGAACTCCCCAATGTAAGTCAATGGGAGTTTTTCCGAGTTTTGATCGTCATTTTTAGGAAAACCGTAAGTCCGATCAGTCTGAAAAGATATAGCAACGCGAGTCAGATCAGTTTGAGTGTCTGAGCCGAGTTTGGAGTATGTAGAGTTAAAGCTCTAGGAGGAGTTTCATATAGAAATTTTAGTCTCGGAATAATAATAATAACTAGATGCGAAAGTTCGTCGAGACAAACTTTAAGTTGGCTTGAGAAAGTTTGGACCAGAAAGTTTTTTGCTAGGCGGTTGCTAGGGTATTCTGAGTGGTTGCTAGGCGGTTGCTAGGATATTTCTGGTGGTTGCTAGGGTCTTTTGGGTGGTTGCTAGGCGGTTGCTAGGGTGTTTTGGGTGGTTGCTAGGGTGTTCTGGGTGGTTGCTAGGCGGTTGCTAGGGTGTTCTGGGTGGTTACTAGGGTGTTCTGGGTGGTTGCTAGGCGGTTGCTAGGATATTTTGGGTGGTTGCTAGGGTCTTTTGGGTGGTTTATAGGCGGTTGCTAGGGTATTTTAGGTGGTTGCTAGGGTATTTTAGGTGGTTGCTAGGGTATTCTGGGTGGTTGCTAGGCGGTTGCTAGGGTATTTTGGGTGGTTGCTAAGGTCTTTTGGGTAGTTGCTAGGCGGTTTCTAAGATATTTTCGGTGGTTGCTAGGGTCTTTTGGGTGGTTGCTAGGCGGTTGCTAGGGTATTTTGGGTGGTTGCTAGGGTGTTCTGGGTGGTTGCTAGGCGGTTGCTAGGGTGTTCTGGGTGGTTACTAGGGTGTTCTGGGTGGTTGCTAGGCGGTTGCTAGGATATTTTGGGTGGTTTCTAGGGTCTTTTGGGTTGTTGATAGGCGGTTGCTAGGGTATTTTAGGTGGTTGCTAGGGTATTTTAGGTGGTTGATAGGGTATTCTGGGTGGTTGCTAGGCGGTTGCTAGGGCATTTTGGGTGGTTGCTAGGGTCTTTTGGGTAGTTGCTAGGCGGTTTCTAAGATATTTTCGGTGGTTGCTAGGGTCTTTTGGGTGGTTGCTAGGCGGTTGCTAGGGTATTTTGGGTGGTTGCTAGGGTGTTCTGGGTGGTTGCTAGGCGGTTGTAGGGGGTTCTGGGTGGTTGCTAGGCGGTTGCTAGGATATTTTGGGTGGTTGCTAGGGTGTTCTGGGTGGTTGTTAGGCAGTTGCTAGGGTGTTCTGAGTGGTTGCTATGGTGTTGCTAGGCGGTTGCTAAGGTATTCTGGGTGGTTGCTAGGCGGTTGCTAGGGTGTTCTGGGTGGTTGCTATGGTGTTGCTAGGCGGTTGCTAGGGTATTTTGGGTGGTTGTTAGGCGGTTGCTAGGGTGTTCTGGGTGGTTGCTATGGTGTTGCTAGGCGGTTGCTAAGGTATTCTGGGTGGTTGCTAGGCGGTTGCTAGGGTATTTTGGGTGGTTGCTAGGGTCTTTTGGGTAGTTGCTAGGCGGTTTCTTAGATATTTTCGGTGGTTGCTAGGGTCTTTTGGGTGGTTGCTAGGCGGTTGCTAGGGTATTTTGGGTGGTTGCTAGGGTGTTCTGGGTGGTTGCTAGGCGGTTGCTAGGGTGTTCTGGGTGGTTACTAGGGTGTTCTGGGTGGTTGCTAGGCGGTTGCTAGGATATTTTGGGTGGTTTCTAGGGTCTTTTGGGTTGTTGATAGGCGGTTGCTAGGGTATTTTAGGTGGTTGCTAGGGTATTTTAGGTGGTTGATAGGGTATTCTGGGTGGTTGCTAGGCGGTTGCTAGGGCATTTTGGGTGGTTGCTAGGGTCTTTTGGGTAGTTGCTAGGCGGTTTCTAAGATATTTTCGGTGGTTGCTAGGGTCTTTTGGGTGGTTGCTAGGCGGTTGCTAGGGTATTTTGGGTGGTTGCTAGGGTGTTCTGGGTGGTTGCTAGGCGGTTGTAGGGGGTTCTGGGTGGTTGCTAGGCGGTTGCTAGGATATTTTGGGTGGTTGCTAGGGTGTTCTGGGTGGTTGTTAGGCAGTTGCTAGGGTGTTCTGAGTGGTTGCTATGGTGTTGCTAGGCGGTTGCTAAGGTATTCTGGGTGGTTGCTAGGCGGTTGCTAGGGTGTTCTGGGTGGTTGCTATGGTGTTGCTAGGCGGTTGCTAGGGTATTTTGGGTGGTTGTTAGGCGGTTGCTAGGGTGTTCTGGGTGGTTGCTATGGTGTTGCTAGGCGGTTGCTAAGGTATTCTGGGTGGTTGCTAGGCGGTTGCTAGGGTGTTCTGGGTGGTTGCTATGGTGTTGCTAGGCGGTTGCTAGGGTGTTCTGGGTTGTTGCTAGGCAGTTGCTAGGTGTTCTGGGTGGTTGCTAGGCAGTTGCTAGGGTGTTCTGGCTGTTTGCTAGGTGTTCTGGGTGGTTGCTAGGCAGTTGCTAGGTGTTCTGGGGGGTTGCTAGGCAGTTGCTAGGGTGTTCTGGGTGGTTGCTAGGGTATATTTGGTGGTTACTAGAGCATTTCTAGATGTTGCTAGGGTGTTCAAGATGGTTGCTAAGGTATTTTTGGTAGTTGCTATGGTGTTACTAGGTGGTTGGTAGTTGTCAAAGATGGTTACTATGGAGTTTTTATAGAGTTCTTAAAATCTTTAATAACGAGTGCCTTCAGTACGGCACTCGGCCTGCGGCCTCGTGCCTATGGCCGAATAGGCACAAGCATGGAGCAATATCGCAAGGCCACGAGTGTAATATTGCGTTAAAAAATACAAAAAAATGTAAAAAAAATTTTTTTTTGGTTTAGGGTGGTTGCTAGGGAGCTCTTAGTGGTTGCTAGGGTGCTGAAACTGGTTGCTATGGTGTGGCTATGAAGATTTTAGGCCATTACTTATTGGTTGCTTGATAATATAAATCCTCTGAGGGAGAGAGAGAGGGAGAGACGCAGGGCTGTCAGGCCCTTTGGAGTCTGTGTGTGTGAAAACGGCAGTTTGGATTCAAATGTTTTTAGAACTCCCCAATGTAAGTCAATGGGAGTTTTTCCGAGTTTTGATCGTCATTTTTAGGAAAACCGTAAGTCCGATCAGTCTGAAAAGATATAGCAACGCGAGTCAGATCAGTTTGAGTGTCTGAGCCGAGTTTGGAGTATGTAGAGTTAAAGCTCTAGGAGGAGTTTCATATAGAAATTTTAGTCTCGGAATAATAATAATAATAATAATAAGTTTAAATAGGATTTCAATATGTTGGCTCTCTCAAGCCAACTTAACTAGATTAAAAAGTTCGTCGAGACAAACTTTAAGTTGGCTTGAGAAAGCTGGACCAGAAAGTTTGAAGAAGTTTGAAGTTTAAAGTAGTTTAAAGTTTAAATTAGTTTGAAGTTTAAATTAGTCTAAAGTTTAAATTAGTTTGAAGTTTAAAGAAATGTAAAGTAGTTTTTGAAGTTTAAAGTAGTTTGAAGTTTAAAGTAGTTTAAAGTAGTTTAAAGTTTAAATTAGTTTGAAGTAGATCGATAGATGAGTTTGTGATGAGTTTAAATTTTACACACAGACACGCTCACTAACTCTCTCTCACACACACGCACACACACACACTTATGCACATACACCCACACTCATGCACACACTCACTCACTCACTCACTCACTTATACACACACACACACTCTCTCTCTCTCACTTACACACACACTCACGGACATACACTCACACATGCACACAGACATGCTCACTAACTCACTCACATACACACACACACACACACTAACTCACACACACTCTCTCTCACACACACACACGCACATACACTCATAAATGCACACACTCACACACACACACTAACTCGCTCTCACACACACACAGACACGCTCATTAACTCACATACACTCACACACATAGACACATACACTCACACACACACACACACACACACACTCT